>JAOXXN010000471.1:39118117-39139806 GCA_026770055.1 Myrmophylax atrothorax
AAAGCCGTATCAGATTATACCCATTCATATGAAATTCAGTAATTGCAAACTTCAGCTCAGAGGCATTCACACATACCTGTATTTTGCGGAAGATGACTTTATCCCAGAAGCTGTTATTTCTAACTATACCACTTCTGAGTTCTGCTTCTTTCCTCTTGGAAGCAAAATCCAGCAGCCACCTCTTTAATGAAGTATTTGCCTGTCCAAAAATCTATTAAGAAAGATGAACTATGGTTAGAAGCCTCACAGACTACCTACCATGTCCTTTTTCTTACAGATGCATGGGTAGAGACTCTTAACAGTGAAAACTAAGGAAACTAAAACTACTTTTATTGGTAGGCATCTTAACTGTAGTAAGAAATACTTGTGCATTTTTTTTGACCTCTACCTCAGTTCAAGAGTTGAAATGAACACTTAACTAATTCTTGATACCCGTGTGATGCTGTTTCAATGTATTTTTCTTCATTAAAATGTATGAATGAAAATGGATGGCTTACTTTTCTCTTCTAGTATCATCAAAATTCAAATTGAGCATAATCCTCACATTTTTGGAAAAGCACCCTATCGTAACATGTAGAGTAACACAGGGTATTCCGAGGAGATGCAGGTAACTTCAGAAACACCAAGTGGCGATCTGTTTTACATTTACAAACTTATATTTTAGATCACTTGTCAAAGCCTCCTTTTAGTTGTTCTCAGGAAGCCACAGAGCAGACTCAAAAGCAAACCACATTAGTATATTTGCTTGGAAAGAGGAAGACCCAGATGCTCTTCAGCATTATGTCCCTCTGCCACTTGAATTCCTCAACTTGTGTGCCTCATGTGCCAGGTTACTGTGAGGCTGGGTAAGGGTGAAACAGTGTGAAAGCTTTAGGGCACAGAACTTAACAAGGAGAAGACATCATGAGAAGAAAGTCCCAAGCTTTGACTCTGCTTCTCAAATTCCAGTCCAGAATGTGTGTGCACTAGAAGGTGCTACATTTTAAGCACTAAAGGCTAGTCTCAGGAACTCGTCCCCTCCAAATGAATCTTTATTCCTGAAGCCAAACAGAACCATGTGTTCGTTACTTGCTGTTCCTCTAGTCTCATGATCAGAGAAATGTCCTGGCTAAGACAACATAGACAGCTCTGTCATTTCTTTAGCAGTCACAGGACTTAATTGTATCCTTTAAATCCCCTGGCTGTATCCTAACAATAGTCAGTTGTCCATATGCAAAAGGAGAACTTAAAAATCAGAAGTTCAAGAAAGAATCTGCTGTCAAAATCCCGTGTTAGACCACCCTGAGCAGGCAAGCAGCACACACAGAAGAGTGGGGCTACTCTAACACTTTCTCCCCAGCACTCCTCCCTGGCTGGTTTACAGTTTTCCCAGCTGGAACACACTGGCTGCTGTATAGGAAACTTGTATGTGTCCATGCAAACATAGGCAAACACCTGACCTTGCTTTGCAAATTCCACTCCATGAGTCAGATGCTAAAAGCGTGGCATGCAGAGGCCAAGCCTCATTTTCATGTTGTAGATGGGACTTAAATAACTTGCTCAGAGGAAAACAGTATGTCATTAATCAAGATAGAGAGAACCAGGTCCCCTAGTCAGACTTTTGAACACTAGTATTTGCTGCCTGAAAGTGTTTTAATATCAGCAGTACTACTCCCTGGACTTTCAGGTATTTTTTAGGAAGAGAAACAAATTTGTTAGCATGCCAGTTTAATATCTCAGAGCACAAGTTACTCCTACTCTGGCAGCAAAAACTTCATAACGTTTCTTAAAAACCCTGTACAAGTCTACAACATGCCTGCAGACTTACCTTGTCAAACATTCTGTTCAGCAGTCTTGGTACCACAGGAAATATAGTTGGCTGCAGTGTTTTTAGGTCATCCATAAGTAGTCTGATATCCCCTTGAAAGAATCCTATCCGAGCTCCATGGCACAGAACCACACACTATCAGAAAAAAGTGAACACTAAAAACACAGGAAGTACAATGTGTTCTAGCTGTACCTGTGTGACATATCCTATGCAGCATGGACTGTGCAGGAGCCACCTTAAATCCTATCAGCTTCTGGACTAGTTCTGCAGCATTCTCAGACTAAGATGGGACTAGAAAGATCAAGTAGAAAGACATGCCAGGTGTACACAAGCCAAAGGCTTTCAGGCTTAGCACAAAAGCCTCTATCCAAAAAGGGCAATTGGCCAAATAAGGCAATGCCAGTGACTCAAGAGGTAGCAAAATATTGAAAAGCAGAACTTCTCCATTTTAAATATTTTATACACTTATTTAAAAATACTAGACTTCTGTTTGTTCCCTGCTATGTACTAAGAAATTCTACATTTAAAGTCAGCTATTTACTAGTCCAGGGGAGATTTCTGCCTTGTGCTACTTCATATCCATTCTCTTGCACTCTGGTTTTCCTTCTCATTTCACAGAACTGACATGAGCAGAGGATTTGCTGTTAGGTGATGAAGATGCTCTTTAGAAGATTCTAGCAGAGCCACTGCTTATTTCTGCATCACTTCAGACCTACACAAAGGAAGGCAGACAATCCTGTTGTGTTCTATATCCTACATTAGGATTCTAGAAGCTTTATGATCCACCCTCCCCCACACACATCCTTTTTCTCCATTTTGTTTGAGTTTAATTTATTCTTTTTAACATCTCTTCTTTCCTTGTGTTTATACCCATCTGTTTTTATTTCTCCTGCTTCCTCCATAACCTACTCCTTCATTCCCTGGCATCCATGCTGTCATTTTCTGCATGAGACATGCTAAAGTGTCACTTCTTCCCTTCCCCTGTGATTTGTCATCATCTGCTAAAAGCAGCAAATGTATCAGTTCAGATGGACTAAGCAGCAACTGCCTTTGCTAGGTGGGAACCCATTTGTCATGTCAAGTTCTCACAGAGCTTGTGTTCATATCTACCCCAAACAGTAACAAATCTCTCCTTTCTACTAAAAGTGTCCTTGCTTCAACTCCTCATGTAAATACACAAGTAATCACCTACTTTGTACAGGCCTCAAACAGCAGAGGAATACAGCAATCCAAACACTCTTGTCATTTTATCCTTTAGAATGAAAGTTCCCAGCCTGTTTCTACTGCATAATCAAAAGCAGAGCTGGTACCTACAGAGCTCATGTCTTCTGGTGCAAGACAGGGGGGTAAAACAGACACTAAGTAGGACTGCTATCAATGTTACCAGGAGAAAGAGTGCTGAAAGCTTAGGGGCACCTGTACACCAGTTATGCTCTATTCCCAATCTTCATAACACACATATGTGACACACACATATACATATATACATTTCTGTATGTATACATACACACTCTTGGCAGAAAGCTAAGGAATCCTAACAGAAATCACAGGAGAATTTCTGTCTCCATGTGCCTTTTCACATTTGCACAGATGCTGTTTGTTCTCCTACATAAACATTTAACGTACACATTTGCAATCTCACCCAAGGAAGAAGCATTAATTCAACTTCAGTAAGCGCAGTAATTAAATACCTGTGCCTCCTCTGCAGTCTGCAAGTAGTTTGAGGAAATTGCATCCTTTCAATAGTGTATAGCACTCAACTATGGACTCAGAGGTCCTCAAAACAGCCAGTATTAAGACAACCTGAGCATTCTCAAAAACTAAGCCCCAGATTTTGCTGTACAGTAAAACAAGTGATCCAAGGGAAGTTCAAAGTTTGTCACTGAAATGGCATTAAAAGCCACTTGTTCCCTGGAAGAGAATTCCACAGAAACAAACCCCCTTCCTCTTTGCTGAAATTTTTTTGAAACAATGGTAAGCTTAACCAACTTAAAGTCAGTTTTGTGTAAGCAAACAGGATGCCACATAAAATAAACTTTTGAAGTTTGCAGACTGAAAAATGGCATGGATTTTTAACAGTGCACTGATCATACTGGAGGGAACTTCTGGTCAGTGTATATGTGCTAAGGGATTGTCTCATGTTCTAATAAACTAGTCTTTTATTAATCCTCTCTCTAAGGTTAGCATTGATATTTTGGCATGAAAACCAACTGTCTAGTGCTCACTGGACACTGTTTATGGGACACTGTTTTCCTGAACCTTATTTCAAGCTTTCATACACGTATGAAGAGTCAAGAAGCAAGAGCGTTTAACGCCTGGATCCAAGAAGACATGCACTAGGTAAGACAAGCAAGCTTCTCAGTAAGTCAGAACAACAAACAGTGCTTACCTCAACAATTCTCTCAAACATATGAGCCAGGGGCAGGAATGATATCAGAACATCCTCAGAGGAAGGCATAAATGTTTTCTGAAAGTGTTAGTAAAAGATAAACTCTCGTTGATTCATTATTTTGCCTAAGTTAACAGTGAAATGAAGCATCTACACTCTAGAGCACAGCCCTCACTTCAGTTCTGTAATGAAGCTGCATTGTTTTTCCTTCATTAAAAAGATTACAGCAATGACTTCTAGAGTGAGTAAAGACACTTTGCTGAAATTACAGTCTTTTAGAGTTGATTACAGTGACCAGATTATTGTAACTTATCATTCATAGGACTACAAATAGAAATAAATTCTGATAGAAGCCACAGAAAGTTCTGTTACATACACTGGGAGGGAGGGCAAAAAAAAGGTTAAAAGAGTATGCCTTAGGGTTTAAAAGAAATACACACTTTCAAGTTTGCTTGAACAATTTACCCTAAGGTTGATATGAACAGTGCCTTACATCAGCTAATTGAGAGACTAGTTGTTGAACTGTAAAACAGTTTTATTTGCATAGTACCTGGCAAAATAAGTACAACTGTATTTTTAATTGCATCTGCATGTGTTAGAACCACTTTCCTAACTAGCCTGCAGATAAACTTCAGTTGTGTACTGTAAACTATAAATTAATACTCTATCAAGTAAAAATACAAAGTCACACTGATTGCTCCTTTATGTAACGGCTTTAAATATTTTGAGGCTTTTAAATACATATTAGCTTCTCCCATCCACAAAGGAAAAAGGTTAGGCTTTACACAAACCCTCTAATACAGAGCTTGCACTAATGAGAAACATTATATGCCCCTGGCAGAAGGCAACATACATCCACATCAGGATCTTTGTAACATTTTCCTTGATCAGAACAAATTTTAAACCTGCCAGTTTCTTGACCCTGACAGGAGAAACCAGGAAACATTGACTTCTGACTAGCAGGGACAGAGAGCAGTCAAGCTGCATATCCCCTTGGATCTTACTAAAACTTAGGACCAAAGTTAATGAGATTTCAATGTTTGTTCTACTCGTGAGATTATTTCCCTTCATGCAAGTCCACAGGGTTAATCTTTGCAGTTTACCTCTGTAGTTTTCACAAAAGCTGAAGCATTGCTGACAATGTTTTGATGAGTGATCATAGCTCCTTTAGGGTTTCCTAAGTAAGAAGGACATCAGAATTCAACAGTGAAATTTAGATCCTTTAAGTTAAGCAAGCAATAGTAAAATGAATCTGATAGTATTCTTTGATATTAACACATTTCTTGTGTATCAATTAAACAAAAGCGGAAAACTTACTAACCTCAAGAAAAGCTGGCAACAGTTAAGTTTGTGCTGAAGTCTTAAAATTTTTTAAGGAGAGTAAATCCCTAAGAAATTGTCATGTTTCTTGGATGAGCTGCTCAACTCTTCTATGAAGATGCAGCTATCAAACCCAGACTAATTTCTGTTCTCACAGAAATCTAAAAATGTAGCTTGTGGTTTTATTCTTCCCTTTTGCTCCCTGCCAGTGTTGTATTAACTCACAAATGTCAAGTGAGTGACTTCTAGACAGTCTTTCTGTTCTGGTCTTACAGCAAGGTTGCTTAGAGGTATGGAACAATTTTGCTAATAAAAGCCTATGGAAGAACTGATAGTCTGAAGTCTGATGCAGAGCCCTTATTATGCAAATACAGGTTTAGTACTCAATCTATTTCCAAGTGCAAAAATGTAACACCACCACCCCCAATACTGCAACTGTGTATTGATCAATAGGGAGGGGAAAAAAAAATTCAACAGAGCCTTGCCATTACACTTCCCCAACTACCACTTGCCAAAATGATGCAGCAGTAGGGGGGCAAGTCTCGAAAAAAAAGTAGGAGGGTTCTGAATTAATTTCGCACATACAGGACAATAAATTCTGCATAATGTAATGAGGTGTACCTGTTGTTCCACTGGTGAAACAGATGACTGCTAGATCTTCTGGCTTTGGAGGCTATGAGAGTTAAGAAAGTATTAGTATGGTTAAGATAGCAAGGAAAAATATTTTCTTAGACAAAACATCAAGATACTAGGGTTACTTTTGAGCTACAGGAGATAGGGAGGTTGGCTAGTTTGATCTAAAGAAGGCTAACCAACTTCAGATTGTCACTTGAACTAAGTTTCATACTTACCATAGGTTTTTGCCTGCGTGTTCTTCCCAGCTCCTACAGAGAGGAGAGAAAAGGGAGAGAGTTTAGACATAAGCACGGAGCTTTCTTGCTTTAAATTTATCAAACATTACCAACCATCATAATACTTCATTATTTAGACTGCCTGTTAAGCCATATTAACTTGTTTAGCAACCCAATCCTAATGGGTGGGATTCCTGACCGTGGCAGGAAGGCTGCACCTAGATGATCTTTAAGGTCCCTTCCAACCCAAACCGTTCTATGATTATTATAAGAGTAACAACGGCTTTAAAGGACAATTTAACTATGTTTGATAAATACAGAAGTGATAACTTATCTAAAACTCATGGGGTTGTTTTTCCAGCTAGTAAACCAGAGGTCATGCTCAAGGGGATGTTCAAGGTTTTGCAGTGTTATGACAACAGACAATCAACCCTATCTATACCTCATGGAGAAGATGTGCCACTGACAATTGTTGAATAGATGAAGCAAGATTCACCTCAGTAAGCACTTCACATCATCACTGCCTGTGAGAAGACTGAATTTCCCCATGGAGGGGTCATTGGTGGTTTGCACTCCTTTTATACAGGAGTGGAGGTACAAGAATGTCTCATTCAAACCTCTTCCATTTTCCTCCTTACTCAGGCCTGACCATTAATCTCAGGGGTCTTTAGGCAGAAGAGAAAGGACACAAAACGGATCCTTTTATCATCAGGGATATAATGCTTAAAAGGAAATATTGGCAAGCTGATGTTCAATATCTACGAGCTTTAAGGTTTCAAATCAAGACTGTACTGTTATGCTTATCTAAGATTACAAACAATACTAGCTTAATGACTTAAGCCTGTTTAAGTGGACCTTTTGTTAAGTACCGCTTTGGAAGCACCCTTTGAGGACAGACATCCACTTCACCATGGCCTTCCAAGTACACAACAATAGCACTATGCATTCCTTTACTGGCCCTAGACTTCCTTTAGTATGATGTACCTCTTAGATCAGCCAAAGAAGTTTAAGACAAGAGGAATGTCTGGAAACACAGTTAATGTTCCCACACCTGTAGGCTTGCCTTTTTGAGAGGTTGCATTATGCAAAGACTTGTCACTATGGCAACTCAGTTGTCTGCTCCAAACAGAATCTGCACTTCAAGTACCAGGGTAAGCTCCCTACAACCTGCTTTGGTTAAGATCTGGTATTTACTGAAAATACAGCTAAGATTTCCAGACATTTCTTTTGATCTCCTAGAACAGAACTCCACCATCTCTCCCTGTTATAGAGCCATTTATTCACAGCTACTCAGCTGTGTAACCCCAGCATACATACAGATATTAGGCATTAGAAACCAAGCTGATGGTATCCAGGGGATACAGAGAGGAAGTGGTCACCTAACAGTTGAACAATAAACTCAAGTCAGAAATCCAGAAAACAAGTACTTAAAACTTGAAATAGTAATTCTATCCTAATCTAAGCTCTAAACAGTTGATGGTTACTTTCCCAGAGACACTAAGTCTCTACCTCTTAAAAGCAGTGACAAAACACATTCCTGTTTGCTGAAGCACTATTAGAAAAATTTAAGTTTGCCTCTAACTTATCTTCACAGATTTAACCAAAAGGCTCTTGAAGTACCTGTTATCAAGTGTTGTTAAGTGTTTTGGATCAATACAGTAAGAGCTACAGAGTACTACTAAAAGTCACTACTTAAGCATATAAACTAATGTAGACAACATTCACCCCCAGTTTCGGTTTGTGTAGCTAAAAGATCCAGTGGAAAGCATCTTCCTCTGACAAAAGCAGCAGTTCAATTCAAGGAAAGATGCTGATTTTAGTGTAGCAACTTACAGTAAGTGGGGCCAATCCTTTTCCAAGTTTAACCCAAATCTTTGCCTAGTGAGCTCTATGTCTTACTTTGTATGATGTTTTTGAAACACCTGGCAATCTTGCTGGGGCTACTTAGCTATGATATAGTCAATCATCTAAAAGACATGCTGACATTTTTTGTATCTTTACCAGAAGGTGGCCCTATTAACACAGCTGTCTTAACTGCTAGGAAAACAAGGTCAGTGAAATGAGGCATTTCACACCAGTTACTGACACCTGCACAAGACAAGCACACTTATCTGGAAATATTCAAGGCCTAGTGAGACAAGTCTTTACCAGAACTCCAACTGAAACCAGACTAAATCCAGTTTCATAATCTCACAGCAAAGATGTAACTTATGCAATTTGATCCTGGGAGAGAGTTCTCAAAATAATGAGTGAAGTTATGAAATAAGCTTGCATAAGATCTATGTAGACAAAATAACTACAAGCAAAATCAAGACTTGGACAGAAGGTGGTTAATGAAAACGGTTTCCACTTCCAATCCCCACATCATAACCTTATTCTGTAAAAGGTTTACTGACATTTTCCTTCTCCCTCAGGAAATATCTCATAGATTCAGTGTACAGGGGAAAATGCAATGTTTCACAAGACCAAAACATACACAGGCTCTTTTTTAAGTATTTCTGAAGTATTAGTCACAGTATATAATTATCATGTTATGCTTCACATGGGCAAGCCTTAGCACTCAGATCTAATGTTGAGTCTGGACTATGTTAATAAACTTTCATTCTGTCATCTTTGCATATCCCCCTCTACACTTTGAGCATTGTGAAATACTATTAGCAAGTTGTTTTCTCTCTATTATTTTTTATATTTTGGTGGAAACTACAACCCAAGAGACAGTTAAGCACTTTGAAACTAATCCATCACAAGGGGGTAAATTAGGTTAAGCGTGCTTACTTCTATTTCTCTCATACTGAAGACTTCCACACCACACTTTTTGCCACGTTCCACAAGATCTGCACCGAAAGACTCCATGATAACAATGGTGTTGAGTATTGGAGTTTCTCCCTTTTCCACACTGGTCAGCAGAAGTTTGGCCTTGTCAGGTTTGTCACAGAAAACCAACGACAAGTCAGCTGATGAAAGAGAACTACATTATCAATCTTGACAAGCTGAGTTTAGACTAGATCCATACATACTTCAGCATGTTATAATGGAAGACTTTTCTGAAGAAGGCTATAGTTCTGCCCTCACTCAGCTGTGTCCTCATACATTCAGTTGCTGAATTACTGAAGATGTCCTACCTTTGTTCACAATGTATGTAATTGCTTCAGCTCCCAGTGTATCATAGAGTGGCACCACCACCATGGAGAATGCATAGCATGCCTGTTCAATGATGACCCACTGCACAAAGAGAAGAGATGCAAGTCACTATGCTTTGCTTATTGTAACAGACCTCCAAGAACGATTCATATTTAAATTCTAACAAGGAAGCTAATTGGACCTAACTCATTGGGAGAAGTCTTTTTATAAAAAAACCTGTCCGTTTGTAGTATTTGTTTACTTTGAAGTTCTACTCAATTTTTATCTGTGAAAGGAGGAAAGAAACCAAATAATAAGGAGGTATGGGAAAGCATCCAATCTAATAAAATTCAACTCTGTCCCTAAAAGCAATATTAAATACTTCTGGAAAAAAACCACTTAACTGTCTGCTTAGTTTACCTATTAAGAGACTTTAAGTAGGAGTACTATTTTTTACTGGCTTTAGGTTATTGATGCAGCCAAAGCCTTCAGTATTCTATATTACCATGAATCAGTGAAGGACTTGCTCAAGTCTTGACACATTAAATTTTTATACACACAGTATTCTTACTCCTCCATTATCTGCATCTCATTTAATGGTAAGACATGCAACATATGCGGTTAAAGCAGAAGTCCTCTGGAAAGTCAGTCCTGGAAAGTTTCTAAGCATTTCTCAAGACTAACCTTTCTTCTTTACAGCAATCTAACCTGAAGACTTCTATACAAAAATGTAATTGCATCCCTTCAAGCTACAATTAGAGGAGGACTGGCCCACTAACAAGTACAGCAGTTGATAAACATAATGCATATTGCAGCCTTATTGTATGTTATGGGAGCTGAGAATGCTTTACAGCAAGCCTGGTTTCATCCAACATACGATCAGGGTAAGAGAGTCATGCAATTCTTTTTCCTTAGAGTACCGATTTGTATAGTTTGTAAACAACTAGCTATACCAAAATACAGAACAGCATGCAACTCCTCAGATGGGAGTGGAACTGGAACACCAGATTTTCCCACCTAAGTGAAAAAATTCTCAGTACCTTCGTTCAGTCCCAATGACAGGAACAAAACAGAATACATCTTTAAAAGTTACCAGAACTTACAGTTCAACAAGGATTGCACTAACAAGGGTGTTTCTCTTCCCCTCCCCAAAACTTTGTCACACTTTCTAGTGTTTTGGCAGGACACTAGGTGGCTACCTCAGCCCCATATGATGACAAGTCTAAACATCATTTAGCTGGTTATTCCATATAACATCTAATATAGAGTCTATGTCAACAAAGTTGCCAAATCTCATTTTTACAAACTGTTTATTAGGAGCCAGTTTCCCAAAGCACTCTGCTGATTGAGACAGGCTTAAACACAAGGAATTTTTCTGACAGCATTTATGCACTAGGCAAGTTGTACACCTCTCACCAAAAGGACTTCTTACAAACTAGTACAAGGCCAGCTAACAGGTAACTATACCTTCATGTAGACACTGGACATACTATTAAGTCTAAGCAGGCACATCTGTAACAGCCATGAAAGGGTCCACTGAATTACTCTTTCTGAACAGCATCCCCCAGTGTATGCAATAAGAGGGCAGCTGTATTGCTGTTCAGCAGCCAGAACTTTAGTATTTATTTTAACAGGGTGGGGGGTCTACTACAGCAGACTTCAGAAGCTGCACACAGTGGTAAAAGCTTCCTGTTGCAGCCTCCAACAACTCTTGCATATTCTCATTCTTAATGGTACCAACCAGCATTTTTATTTTCTGGGCTACCAAGACATTTTGCTTTGATTTTTTTGCTAAAATTAAGAGTAAATGACACATGAGTGTCAAAGCCCAAGCAAACAACTAGTACTGAATACAGACAAGTTTGAGTCTTTCAGTTTCTTTTTTGACATGGCTCTGATCTTCTGTTAAGGTAAACTATACTTCTATTTTCTCAATCCAAAACAAAACTTACTTCCAGAACAGATGACTTTTTCAGTAACTCAAATTAAAAGTAATACTTTTATTTTCAAATCCAGGTTTGTTTTCTTAGTGAGCATTAAGGCAATTAAGAGGCTGGAATTTTCCCTATCAGGGGATTTCCCCAGCAGTTATTCCCTGAACTGACAAATGTGAATCATTTCACACAAAAAAACCCTTCACATAATCTCCTGTCTGGATTAGTGATTATGTTTGGGATGTCACAACACCCATCCAGTAGTTTTAGGAAGGGAAAATCCCAGATTTAAAATTGCTGGTTTAAACAAGTCTTTTTTAGCTCATTTCTGGCCCAGCTCAAAGCAATGCAACTCAATCCCATTCTCTCTGTGATCCAGGAGCAAACCATACTTGCCCTCCTTCAGAAAACCCACTAACCCAGCAAAGACTTTGCACCCAAAGACCTATAGAGAAACAGTTCAAACTGGCACAACACAAACATGTCTCCCTTTTACCTTCCATTTAATCATGTTATATGCACAGGAGACTGAACTGTGGAGTCTGTAACACCATACCTAACAGCAGCTGTTAGAACCAGAATTCCAGCGGGAAAATCCAAGTGGGAAACTACTGAAGCCTTAAGAGTCTGGAAAAATTTCTTTTTTTTTTTCATCTGTACAAGATTAGAGTTAGAGGGTTTCTTGTGGTGTAGGTTGGCTTCCTTCTTCCTCTCCCAAAGTCACTTATTACACAGCTTACATTTCAATGACAGCCAGAGACCAAGACACTGGTAGAACTTCTAACCCTGTCAGCACTGTGGATGGCCCTTGTTAATGGCATCCAGCTGGGACTGGATAATGACGAGGGACAGCATCCTTTTGACCAAAGAGGACAGTCTCCTGTCTTAATACAGGTTTAGATTGAACCAACTTAATGCAGCAAGTACTAGCTTAAGCTACTAAGCATATAAACATGTTAGATAAATTCAGTCCCATTAAACAGATTTAATAAACAAATCCAGAGAATACATTCTGACTGAATATTTCATAATATTTTTTGAAACTGCAATCTAGAACTGCTTCCAGGTTAAACTGGATAGGCACTAGCTAATCAATCTGAATGTCCCCATAGCTGTCTCAGACGATCTTTAATTATGTCACTTTCAGTCTATCTCTTCTTATTAAATTAATTTTCAATTTTTGCCTTCATCAGCAGTTGTCCCTCCCAGAATCTTTACGCTCAGGGCCTCTGGCAAGAGACAGAATTACCACCTTTCACCATCTTCTATTTCTCCAAATACTTAATCACAAGTATTTCATTGTATTTTGAAGGTCTAAACACCTCCTTGTGACTTCTAACCACTTTCAATTACCTTCTACTCCAAAGTCACTTTAAGAGAAAGCAAGAAGTGTTTACATTCATTAAGTACTACATTTGCTTCCCATTAAACAAGCCTCCTCTATAACCAGGAAATAGAAGACAATTAGTTAAATTCTTCCGGATTACCTGTTTTTCTTCCTGCTCTCCACCCTTCTGCATTTAACTTTGGGAGCAAAAAACCCACAGCAGTATAAGAAACTAACAGTTGTACCAATTACCAGTTTTGGTTCTTAGCTAAAGATGCCATGCCTATGGCTGGTATGTCTACAGTGACAGCCTTTCGCCTTGTTCCAGCACCAAATGGGCTCTCAGTAGGGAAGTTCAGTACGCTGCCAAGAGATACAGGAGTGGGCCATTTCAATAACAGCTAGACCATAAATGCACACACTGTTGATTCAATTACCTCAGGTCTGTTTTGTGAAAAGATTCCTATATACTGAATGTGAGACGGTTTGAAGCCTCGGTGGAGCAATGCAGAGCCCACACACTCAGCTCTGTCTGAAACCTGGTGCACAAAAAAAACAGAAAAGACAAAAAAGATAAGAGCAAGCTTGTCAGTCCAAACTCCCCTCAACATTATTTTACCATGTCTTACAAAAAAAAGGATCAATAATTGGTATTAATGAGACAGGTGTTTTCTAGGCTACTTAGGACATCCTCTGTGACTTTGAGGACTCAAACATCACAGTGCTATGACATTGTGCCAATTGTAGTCACTACACTCGCACTCAACATGCAGCAGAAGAGACACTTAATCCAGGCAGACTTGAAAGTGTTAAAAAGTTAAGCTGACACACAGAGAAAAGGCTGTTTGTTCTATCTGTATTGAACACAAGAAGTGACCCGGGAATGAGCCAATGTTACATTTCTGCTCAAAACACAAGCACCACATATGTCATCTTTCGGCTTCAGTCAGTACCCATGGGAAAAGCGTTTCTCCCTATGAGGCAAAACCAGTTAGTTCTATAAACAAAGGTTGGGAGGGCAATTTTCTAATTTTTTTCCACATAACATGGATTCAAGTCATGTGCTAAGTCACATGACTCAAACAGCAAAGCTGAAGAGAGGTTGTACCTAACAAGTTCCCAGCAAAGTCACCTTGGGAAAAAGTGAGGTCTTCTACATACAGAAGGTGTTTAATGACTTTAACAGTACGCAATAGGCAAGGTTTATGCAAATTTGAAGACCAACTGATTAAACTGGAACAATCTGAAAATGCACAGCTATTAATGGAGATTTGCATACAGATATTTTCAGGGATCATGAAGCAATATGCTGCTAGTTAGAAGTGTATCTGTTAACACTCTTCAGCACTATGGAAACACATTGTCAAGAAGCCCAAGCAACACCTGCAGATAGGACTTCTCCTAGTGTAAAGTGAGCCTCTTGAAAGCAGCCACCTAAAGCAGCAGCAGTCTGAGCTCCTGAACACAACTTCAAAGCCACAGCCCTTCAGAGGCAGTGCCCGAATTCTAAACAATTCAGCATTGAGATGCTAAAGGCTGCCAAGATAACCCCAAAAAATTCTGAAACAAAACTGTTAATAAACCAAGTGCAGGAGATGCTCATCTTTTCTCTTCCTTGCACATATTTAAGACTGCTGCTTTAAGACACTGTAATAGGAACTAGAACCTTTGTGTAATATTCTGCTACTAGTTTAAAACACCTGTAAATAATTCAGATTTGTTATATCACATTACTAGATGTTTTATCGATGGTCTCAGCAAGCAAAAGCAGGTCTAGCACTATGTCAGAGAGACTACTTACCTCTTTATAAGAGATCCACTCATATGGCTGGTTTGGTTTTCTAAAACCTAGACATGGACCATTATCTAAAAGAGACAATCAAAAATTACTCAAAATTTAACCCTGACTCCTCTGTCCTGACACTGCTCTCAGTGTTAAGCCTCTACATTCTCTGCAGACACCTTCAGACAATAAACATGGGGTTTTTTCAGGGGTGTAGGGAGGGATGTTGGGAAAGGAGACAGACACACAGGTTCATTTAGGCTAAGAACACAGAACCTACTTTATTCACACAACTCTACTTCATAAGACATCAGTTAAATTTGTCTTTAAGAAAACTCACATGCAAAACATTTATCATATTGCTAGGCAGAGATTCCCCATCAAAAAAGCTCAAATATGTAGTTCTTGACATACTGAAAATATTATCTTTAATTTTAGACTTACTTGAAACTTGTAAACCCCTTTGGAAAATATCATAAGCTGTTCTCACGTCATCATAGTAGTAAATCAACGGTTCATCGCTGTTAAGAAGAGCCGACCTTCGAGCATGCTCACTGCCCTAAGAAAATCAATTAGAAGGGTTAGACACACTTATTGGCTAAAAATGAAAAGGAATTTCTTGAAAGAATAAAAAGACCTCATCCATTAAGTTTTGTTATGAACCTTGGCATATTCTTCTTGAGAGAACTTGACAGATATGCACCATTTCCCAGGATATTGTTTCAAGAGTCAGACTGCTCCCTGCACTACCAAAAGCATGTCAGGCAAAATCTTATTCCTCAGCTACCTATGATAGCACAGAACAAAGAATAATAAGGACTGTCAAAGGACACTTTGTCAGACAGTTTTTCTTAAGAAATGATTTACTCTATTAGTGCAGTATATAGTATAATCAATTTCATCAAGCTTTCTAAAAATCACTCCAGCCTGAGTTTTCTACACAGAATCCTGATCTACTTTTCCAATTAAGATTACAGAACATAGTCACACTTCAATCTGGGGTTTCAAAACCTAAATGACTTTAAGGGTAGTCACCAACACCCTAAACAAGTGTTCTCGTAAGTAAAATATTCTGTTCCAGATAGAGTCCTTTAATCCAATTTAAAGTTCCATTTTACAGAAAGAATCTCCTGATCTATTTAAATGCAGTCAAGACAATACTACTTGAGAATTAACATCATTTTTCAGCAGGTGAGCATTTACATAGGCTACAATTGGAAGTCAATACAAGAATTTAATAGCTCGCAGTTTTAACGCTATCTTTTTCACATGACTAATCAACTAATCTCATCTTATAGCAATCTATAGCAATCCAGTTTCACAAACGGCAGTTATGCAATTACTATTGGGCCACAGTTATCAGCACTGTTATTATGACAGATACCTACAAGCAAACTCTTATCAGGAAGAGCCCAGCTGGTTAAACAGAGGGGTTGAGTAGATACTGAATAAGATTTTTCTCTGTATCAGCAGTTGTAGCCAATTTCCAGCTCTTCCATAAATCAAGTCCTGGACTAACTAAATCTGTGCCTGAATGTCTATCATCCACAACATCAAAAACCTGTTCATAGGTAAGTCGTAGGTTCTTCTTGGCCATTGGTTTCTTTTCCTGTTTTCAAAGTATCCTGGAAGACCAGACATCTGTACGTATAAGCTACATAAACATAGGTTTATCTGCAGAAGATATCATATTGCCCATGTCCACAGAAATGAGCTAGCACATTAAAGGCAGAGAGAGGAAAAAAATTTCACACGAAAACAAGTCTAACTTGTTTTAGCAAAACATGATGCGCAATGCAGTGCTTGCCACTCCTTTGACAGTGAGCAGAAACGTACTCTGAACGTGACCCAGAACAAGTTAATGAGTGGCTTACCTCTAAAAATTCGTAACATTAGAAATTCAAGAGTATACTTGCTCTCAGACCAACATCTGTATGTATGTCCAGACTTCGCGAACGAAGATTTGGGAAGGGCTCTCCCCATGTGGGTGTGCCCTTCCAGCCTGCGCAGAACTGGCCCCACCATTTAAGTCCTAAGGTCCATTTGCCACGGCCGAGCGAGCTTGGACAGTGACAGTGAAGTCCCCGGGACTGTCATAGCACCCGGTACTAACCAGGGCTGATCCTGCTGAGCATCCAAGATCTGATGGGATGGGATGGCAGGGAGGCATTGAAGTGCCAGGGGATGGTCCCCACCGAGACTCGAATTCAGGTCCTTGGGATTCAGAGTCCAGAGTGCTCTCCTTTACACCACAGGACCACTCAAGACCAAGATCTACTCTTAGAGGAAATTAACAGATCAATAGTGCAGGTCTCTACCTGGAAAGAAAAGCAAGACTTCTGCATTGGTTTCTCAGACATTGAATAACCAAGGTCACCTTCTGGATTTTCCTAGTTTTGCCACCTCTGGAGCTGAACTGAGGAAGATCACACAATACAGTTTGCTACCACAGCCATAGGTAACATCAACACGTGGCTTGTATCACATGTACCATTTCTGAGGTGCTGTAATTTCTGCATCAGATGAAATACAATATCCTAAGCCATTCCTCAGCAGCAGTCAAGAAGTATTTGTTTCTCTTCACATGGCCTAGTACTGTTATGTTTACATGCCCTATTACACAGCACCACAAAAGCAGTTTTTGCAGGGCCTGAGGCACCAACCAAATTTGAGCATGAGAGTTATCAGATAGCACACTGCTTAGATACAGGACTGATGGGACTGGCCCGAAAAAAAAGAGAAGCTGTAACAGACTACTATTGAAGAGATCTCATTAGTTCTTAGAAGGTTTCAGTAAAGGGAAAATATAACCAACTTACAGTTTTGCTTACTTTGTTTTTTTCCCCATGAATTAGGTAGAATTAACTAGATTTTCAACAACCCTTAAAATAAAGAGTTTTGCTGAAAAACACACAGCTTTTTCTGCAAAGACCCTACGGAGTTCAATGTTATTGATGCAGTGAAATACTCCCAGATATGCTGAAGGTCACACTAGGAATGTAAGGCAAGGTCTAAATTCACTCATCTACTAGTAAACAGAATCGGTCTACATTTTGCTTGAAAGCAGCAAAAACTACTCTTTTAAGAGCTTGTCCAAATGGTCCTTATCCAGAATATTTGTGGAATATCAGGGAAAGTTCTGTTTGATGCAAACTTGTCTAAGAATCAGTGATCGTTGCAACAACCAAACATCTGAATCTCGGGACTGGAATATGTGTCTGACTTCACACAAGTTATTTGACTATGATCTAACAGATCTGCCTAATAAAAAAATAGGGACTCAAAAGGGTTGTCAATTTTAACAGTGCTTTTAAAGAGCCAGACAACAAAATCTGATTAATGCAAGGACAGTTTCTAGTTACTCGTGTAGAACAGCCCTTGCCCCAGCTCAGGGAGTTGCAGAAAATGAACCCATTAGACATCAGGTGCTGAACATTAAGTAAAAGCTTGGCATTGGTTCAGAATAGCAGGAGCTGAAGGAAACCAATTGAGTCTAGAACAGAGGCACATACTATTCTATCAGCTCCTATTCAGGTCATGTAAGAGAGCTGCTTTATTCAAGCCATAGGTTTGCTTCTCCTTGACCCAGGATGACAGACTGCTTAGGATTAGCAGTCATGTCAAAACACACTGAGGGCTCCACCACGCCTCAGAGGAAAGAGACCGAATTGCCCTTTACTTAAGAGGGAAAGCACACTAAGAAGTGGTGTTTGTGTCACCAACATGCAGCAGGCAGTATAAACCAGAGTCTTCAAAACAGCCACCTAACTTTAGGCATACTAATCCCTAGGTAAGCATCCAGCACCTAAAACTGATCATTTCATAGGGAGACAAGCACATACCTAATTCAAGTGACTCTTGAAAGACAAGGCATGCTAGAATTCTGGTAACATATCAGAAGAATGTAAAAAGGCTTAAAAGCTTTCATGAGTTGAATGCCTCTCTCCATATTTGAATGTCTTTTCTTAAGGGAACAAAAAAGCCAGTCACAAATCCAAACTTTTACTCTACTAGAAACTACTTATATCCTAGTATTTATTTCTATTCTATTGAATTCTTCTACATGCCTTAGCATAACTTGCGACAAATAGTTTTTAAAGCAAGATTTAATATATTTGACACCCATACACCTGGACTCAAAATTAATAGTCAAAGTTGTGCAGCTGTCTGCCACCACTGAAAAGAGAGAAATCTGCACACAGACAGATCCAGATGTGGATGCCCCACCCCTAGAAGTGTTCAAGGACAGGCTAAATGGGGCTCTGAGAAACCTGGTCTAGTGGAAAGTGTCCCTGCCACCTCAGTAACTCCCTGTAACCATATTCAACTAAGTGTGCAATCTTTATGCTTATCCAGTGATGGTTAAAAAGGGTCACTACGTGCTGGTCTAGCCAATCAAAGATTTCCAGAGATGGGAAGTGACCTGAAACAGCAGTAAATAGAACGTTTTTCCTCCTACATGAAGATACAAAGATTTATCAGAACATGTAGAAACCATACTCCAGTCAATGACTTAACTTTATTAGAGGCCAAGGAAATAAGTCACAAGAACTATGTAGAAATTTTTTTCTAGTTCAAAATTGTTATTGTTCGTGAACACATAGATTAGATATTAAAAACGGCAGAGAAGAGGCATTGCTGCCTGCCATGTCTTTTTTGGACCACATTGTTTACTCCTCAGACCTTTTAACACCATATTGCTTAGGCAGAAAAAACCCATAATTTGAGGACAGTATTTCATTTTTTTTTCCTGTGTATGTGACATCTTAACACATGCATAAGACAATACAGTATGTGAATTTAAACTCTAAGCAAAATGCAATGAGAAACTGAATCCCAAGCACCGTATTACAGTCTTGTTACTGTTATAAAAGAATCAATTCCAACAGACCTTGAAATTTGCTTCAAAACATATGTTCTCATTTGATTAGTTTTGTATTGTTTAAAACATTATGAATAGTTCAGATGCAGCCCTCAATGTAAAGGAAAATGGGCAGATCTTGCTAATTTTAAACACGCTCTCCAAGTTTTAACTCTTTATCATCTGCTAACACACCTGCTGGTTTTCATTTAAGTTTTATTACTGTTCAGTCTTCCTATTAAAATGTATTTTCTAAAGAGGCAATGAAAAATAATGCTGTTATACCTATCTTGCTCTGATCAGACAGCCCATGTTAATTAGTATAATATGGATCAATGATGCATTAAGTAGCTTAGTGAAGTCTCATAGCACCAAACAATGATTTCAGCCTCAGAATACAGCAGTGACAAGTAATTTCACGTGAAGAGATCAAGGCAGCAAACTGAGACTGCTGTCAGGAGTCTCAAACAAATAACCATTTGTCACTGGGTTTAGGGACAGTTAAGAGCCACTGTTTTATGATCTTAAAATGTAATGTCCTCCACAAATCTGCTGAAGGCTATACCGACTAGTGAGGCATGAGACACTCCACTTTGGAAAGCTTTCACTGCTAGTTTATTCCATCAACCAAGATATGCTGCTTCACAAGACAATTCTACCCACTGTCTAAGTGGCTGCTGTCTGGAGTGGAAAAACTCACCAAGAGAAGTAAGATCTATCATCTAGATCCTTATTCTACATATTGCTTGAAAAGAGGTACTTTTGTCAATTATCATATTGCCAGAGCACACTTTTGTACTTCGTGTACCCTCAGTAGCAGACCATCACTTCTTCAGTAACACGACTGTGTGTCAGTAAGCTTACTGTATGCCATACTGAAAAGATTAGGAAATAAATGGTACTGAAGGGAAGGGTCAACTAATATGTCATTCTTCAATCTCAGTACCATGAAACATCAAAAAAGTGCCCAGTTTGAGGCTACGACAGGAATTTACTCTGCTGAAGTTCATGAAATTGACCTACTGTAAATTTGAAACTGCTTTGCCACACTTGTTTACATCAATTTGTAGTCACATCTACTCTTAAGCACAAGATTCACGTTAATTGCATTTGATACAGGACAACTAGAGGCTGTCTATCCATGCAGAAGAATATGCTGTAAAGGGAGACTTCAGTTGCAAGTATTTATATTAAAAAATCTACACTTTCTGACTATAATGAATAATGGAAAAAGCTGTCAGATTTACAATCCTACATTTTTTAAGTATCTCCCTTGAAGATTACAACCTTTCAAGACTGTCTCCTTCCTTCAAGAGGAGAAAACACCTTGTCTACCCTGAAGAAACACAGAAGTACTCTTGAAAGAATAAGTAGTAGTCCTGACACTGTAGCGAACAAGAGGAATCAGTATAACCACTGCTCAAGAAACCCCAGTCCTGTAATCAGTGGTCAATATTTGCTTATAAAGCAACAGTTTCTCCCAGTCAGACTGGTTTGCATGTTTAACTTCACTTTTAAAAAGCCACCACCTAACAGTAACACTGTCTACCTCTAAAAAGCGTAAGACAAAAGCTAAGCTGGCATATCCAGAGTTTAGCAGGTGGTTGGTTTAATTTCAGCTTACTCTATGGCTGGGATCTCTTGGCAGACTAATGTTTCTGTCCACAGATCATCTGAGGACAATTAGTACCCTTTTCATACTTGTAACCAAATATAAAGTCTCATGTGTCAGCTATTATACACTAAAAATAACAGAGAAGTATTAGCCTAATCAGTATATACCAGCATACACACCCTGCACCCCAGACCTAATTTAATAAGACATCACCTAAGCGCACGGCCAGGAATTGAAAACTACACTGTGCTAATTCTAACATGAACAAGTTACTGGCCATCAGTCAGATCAGAAGCCCAGTTGTCTCAGCACAGTCTTTTTCTCCCATGCTAGTTTTTACCACTATAACCTCAAAGTTGGTTTTCAAATTTAGAAAGCCAAAATAATGAGTTCAAGCCATATTTCAGAAATGTATTTCCCCCACACTACAAATTTAGAAACACTTATGTAAATCAACTGTTTGGTCTCTCTCAAAGCAGCATTTAGGCTTCAAATTTCAGTGAACTACAACATCCATCAAGCGACACTTACCTCTATTTCCACAGACTGCATTGCTAGATCACATGGTGGTTTTAGTGCCTTTGGTCTTGTTGCATACCAGTAGGTCGTGAGAGCCGCAAAGGCACCGAAGCCCATCAGTGTATTTGTCGGAAGGGTGCGCACATACTGTCTGACATCCCCG
>JAOXXN010000471.1:39150014-39191769 GCA_026770055.1 Myrmophylax atrothorax
CCCCTGCTCCTGCCTCTGCCCTGCCCCGCCCCTGCTCCCGCCCCTGCCCTGCCCTGCCCCAAGGTAACCCGCACAGCCCCGCGGGCAGCGCGGAAGGCGGAGCTGTGCTGCGGCACGAGTGGCGGGGGGAGCGCTGGCACTGCAGGGCTCGTCGCTGGCACCTTAACGCGTGCCACGGTATTGCTACGGCTTCCGAAAGCACAGCTGCATCCCAGATAAATATGCTGAAAGGACATGTTTCAGTGTGAAAGGGTTGGAAGAGGACAAGGACCTTGTTGCCGTTTGGAGAGTCATCTGCTTTACCTCTGCTAAATTTTGTTTGTGGAAGGCTGCTGGTTTGAGTGGCATCTTGAGTAGCTGGAGCTGTGTCAGCAACCCCTGATAGTTATCACAGAATCATAGAATGGTTAGGCTTGGAAGGGACCTTAAAGATCATCTAATTACAATCCCCCTGCCACAGGCTGGAGCACGTTCCACTAGACCAGGCTCAAAGCCCCATCCATCCAACCTTAAACATCTACAGGGATGGGGAATCCAAAACTTCACTGGGCAACGTGTTCTAGTGTCTCACCACCCTGACAGGAGAGAATTTCAACCTCGTATCTGATCTAAACCTCCCCTCTCTGTTTAAAGCCAAGTTGGCAGAGTCCAGCTGTGTCTCCATGAGCACGAAGTGTGGTGCAATAGGAGCAAAGCAGTAGAGCCTACCCATAGCAGAGCAGCTGATGTCCATGTGTGCTCTGGGGCTTTACTCAACTAGCTTTACCGTGGTGCTATGGACTCCACGCCCAGGAGAAGCTGCAGTCAGTCAGATGCACTCCTGGACCATGTGGCTTCTACCTCCTTTCCTGAGAAAGGAATTATTTTGCATTTCTTAGCCACTCCACGATGTGAACCCAAGTGCAGTTAAGTGGGGACTATCAGCAACTTCACAGGTGCCCTTCTCCTTCATGCTAAAGTGGGAACATAGGCTCCTTGCTTTGTTAAAACTCTGTTCTGCAGGAAGCCCTTTGCTTGGTATACTCCAGTATAAACTGAAGCATCAGGAAACAGTGGTTGCTTTTATGTAAAATAAAGTACCTCCAGTAATTTTAAAAATATTATATATATATGAAAGTGTACAGCCTTATTCCCCCCCATACACACACACATACACTTAAAATAACCCAAATAAACCCATGAAACACGGGAAAATGATGGCAATCCAAAATGTGCAACATAGTGGGACTTTGACACATGGATTGATGATTTACAGGTCTAATGGACTGATGGAGCACATGGCCAAACCAAAACCAGCTGAGGTAACTGAACTGCCATCCAGAGGGACCTGGACAGATTTGAGAGGTGGGCCTGTGTTAACCTCATGAAGTTCAACAAGGCCAAGTGCAAGGTCTTGCAACTGGATTGGTGCAATCCCAAGCATGAATACAGGCTGGGCAGGGAGTGGACTGAGAGCAGCCCCGGAGAGAAGGACCTGGGGGTGCTGGTGGATGAGAAGCTTGACATGAACTAGCACTGTGTGCTTGCAGCCCAGAAAGCCAGCTGTGTCCTGGGCTGCATCAAAAGCAGTGTGGCCAGCAGGTCAAGGGAGGTGATTCTGCCCCTCTACTCCACTCTGGTGAGACCTCACCTGGAGTGCTGCATCCAGCTGTGGGGTCTGCAACATAAGGACATGGTCTTCCTCTCTCACATATACCTTTTCATGAGTTCTATCAGCAACATGAAATTGTAGAAGTCCCAGCTATACAATGTTTAAATAGGTTTCTCCAATGCCAGTTATTATCTCTGTCATGTTCCTTGGCACTCACCACATTATTCATCTGGGGACTACATTACTCTCTGAAACTGGCTTTTTTCCAGCTGATCCACAAAGATAGGCACCCTGTCTCAGCCCAGCTATGTAGAGAAACATACACAGACCACGTAGAAGTAGGAGCTGTACATAAAATCTACAGTGACAATATTGGACTGTCTTATATAGGAATAGTAAGGAGCCTGGTGTTCTTGTGGATCATCAGGGTCTAGGACCCTTTAGCAACTACATACATTTTTTTAATTATATTTGAGGTAAACCAAGTCTTTTTAATGGTGTACAGGGCATACAGACTCTAAACCCCTTTAACTAGGGAAATCTGCTTATTAAATATGTCAGATAAACCAGATAAGTTAATAAAGACATCCAAAAGGAGATTCTGGCTTTCTTGTTTAAAGAGAATTCCCCATATTCCAGCCTATGTCCATAGCCTTTTGTCCTCTCCCTGGGCATTGAGAAGAATCTGCCTCCATCTTTGCCCCCAAAATAGGTATTTATACACACCAACAAGATCCCCCCTATCCCCAAGTTTTTCCTTCTTGAGGTTGAATAATTCCATTTTGCTCAGCCTCACTTCACATGACAAAAGCTCCAGTCCCTTTACCATATACATGGCCCTTCACTGGGCTCTCTCCACTATGTCCAGGTTTCTTTCATGTGGAGGACCCCAGAGTGGATGCAGGCATCCAGGTGTGGCCTTCCCAGTGCTGAGCAGAGGGGCAAGATCATGTCTGCTTAACTGCATGTGGGGGTGGACCAGTCTTGAGCTCAGAGAAGGTGATCCTTAATAAACCAATCAGCTTTCTTGGACCCTCTGTCTCTCCAGGACCATGATGTTAACAAGGCAATTATCCCATAAAGAGATTACCCAAACCAGAGGATTTCTATTTCAGCAATGTATGGATATTATAGAATTTTCAGCACTGGTATTTACTTTTCCCAGGAATGTTGATATCAAAGTACTGTTCTTATATACATATATGGGTTGTCATTGACAAAATAAATTAAGCATCTGACAGGAAAAAAAGTCTCTTAGCTATGTTCTTATTATTTTTATTTACAGGGTTTGCACATTACTCTACTGAACTGGGTCGTCTTAAGTGTATTATTTCAGAACCACCCCAACTGTATTACTTTCATACCAAACAGACTGTCTAGCCTTTTACCATTCTGTACCTGTATCTGCTAACGCTTGTGTTCAATCTCAAGAGAAGAAAAACAAAGAAATAACATGTGAATAAGTACTTCAACATGTCTAGCATATATAGTGACTAAAAAACATGAGCTACTACACAGGTCCATGGTGCAGGAATAGTTACTTGTGTCTTGTCAATCCTGTTCCTAGTGGGAAATGGAATAATGTTCATTTTGCATTTGTAACTTTCATACACTTGAGAAAGGGAATGCCAGTCCTGACAGGAAATGCCAGGGAGCAGGAAGGGAGAGTGGGGTCCCTCCATAGTCAGGGACCAGCAAGGAGCTAGCTGGGGACAAGCATCTAGGTGAGGACCACTCCTGCAGAAGCAATGCTCTTCCCCAGGAGCTGTGCTGTCCCCCAGGGCACCCAGACAGATGATAACAAGTGCTTTGAACAACAGCCTTGGGCAGTCTGAGGTGACAAGTCAGGTCTGGGGTTCATGTGGAGGCTCAGCAGGGAACAGCAGGAACCAGGACCAGGACCGAAGGCAAGGTTAGGATGGATGTCACCTCCCTCAACCCGCTGGCCAACTTCTTTTAATGCGGCCCAGGATGTGGTTGGCTTTCTGGGCTGCAAGGGCACATATTTCTGCCACACATTGAGAGACAATGGTGACACAGGGACCTAAGTTTCTTTGGGGTTATACGACAGTTATATAATGATTGGATGTGATTTTAGAGGCCTTTTGCAAACTAAATGATTCCATGATTCTATGACAGCTAGAGCTGGGACAAAAGTACTGTGTCAAGAAAATACTAGAATAAGATATTGTAGGCTTGCAACAGATGAACTGGTTTGTTGAGGTCAAGGGAATCTGGTTATCCCTATGTCTTTTTTTTCCACAGGTTAATCTCATTATACAAGTGCATTTTCATCTCAGAAAGCAGCAAATATCCCAAAGGTAAGAGATGCCTAGAAGTAAGAAACTCTGTCCTGTGTCAGAGAGGAAAAATATATGTAGGGGGATTCCTGCAGACTACAGTCATCTGCCTGCCTTACATTTGGCTGAATGCAAATTCAAACATACAGAAGTCATGAATGAGCTGGCAGGGCTCTGGATAAAGGTGTGCACAGAGCCAGCCTAAACCATGTTTCACTCACCCTCCATATGTTACTTTAAATAGTTCTCCAGCTTAGAAAGACAGAAGTAAGGAATTCATGAGTGTATTGAGTTCCATGAAATGCAGGTCTTCGGAACACTGAGATACGCAATCAGGAAAATAAAATGTTTACAAAATCCTCTGTATAAAAGCACAGGAAAAAAAAGTGAAACTTCTATTGGGCACCAGAAAAGAGACATGAGATACATACATATATATACACACACACACATGGGTACACAAATATATCTAGAGAGATTTTTCAGAAAAAATTAGAAAAAAGACCAGAAAGCCAACTTAAACAGCAATTCCATGTTGCAACAGAATGCATGAAATTCCATATTGCAACCTAAGCAGCAATAGTTGGTTGTGTTTTCAGGATTTGTTCACTTTTTTTTTCTATAATACAGGAAGGATTTTTCAGCTGTCCTTACTATTCCTTCCACTTTCTGTTATCGTCTCTTTTTATCAAGTGTTTTTCCTTCTCCTGTTCCCTAACCCCTATAAGATAAATGTGTAGCTTTTGGTTTGGGATCTTCTGATGAGCTTCTGTATGAACTGACAAAGTCTCCATTTAGTTCACACTCAGCACAGAGAAACTGCCCTTCTCACAACATCGAGGTGGGTCTGAACTCCGGGAGATATGAAGGAGCTAGAGGAGTCCTATGGTTATAGTATTCCATCCAGTAAAAACAAGACAACCCAGCCATAACTGATTCAGTTTGCTTATGTCAGGCTAATGAAAACGTTATTTCCTCAAATGACAGGGTACCTATGCAATGACACAGGACTGAAAAAGTCAGCCTAGAACAGCAACAGATTAAATTGTGTCAGCTCATTTACCACAAGTCCTTTTTCTGAACTTTGGTTCATAGGTTGCATTTCCACCTCCTTCCTCCTCTGAGCTGTACATGTGTGCAAGTTTACTAGCAAGTTTACTACTTGCTTAATCAAAATGATCAACATAAAGCTTTTCAAATTTCAGAGTTATTTTAAGTCAAGCCATAAACATAAGACAAATGTTCTGCTGGTTGTTTTTTCCATTGTTTGCGCAATAAGAAGGAGCCAACTTGTTCACTTTCTCTCTTGTAAAATATTTTCCCCAATCATCATCCCACTGTATATCTACCTTTTAATGGTGAAAAGCATCACACAAAAAAAGGATAAAATTTATGTTCTTTACTTCTAAAATCTATTTGAGAAGCTGCAATATATAAAGCTATATTACTGAAATATATGAAGCAACAATAACGTTCTGTCTGCTTAACTGAATATCAAGTAAAATATTACACAGAGATAAGCAGAGCAAGAAAGCTCAGAAGTTAAATATTTATTCTGTTTAAACTGCAACTAAGAAACAGTGTGTCTTTGTCAAAAAATAAAATACCATCTTGTCTGCTGAAACACATCCTTATCACAACCTTTTCTGGCTCCTAAAAAGAGTAAGTTGTTTTATCTGGGTGGATGTTTAACACAAAACTGAGCAACAGAACCCCAGATATTGCCAGACCACAGTATATTGAATGTCCCTCACCAGCAATGACGTGTAAATGCACAGCATGTTCTCACATTCTTCACATACCCACACCTCCTTGCAACTATTTCTAATGAGAATTGATGCACAAGTTCAGCCCCAGGAGCAGGCCAGATGTCATGGCAAGGAACATCTGTTTTTCAAGGACATCTCAAGTTGAGTGTGCTCTTTCCTCAAAGCTGTCAGCTAAAAGACATGCTCCACCACTGCAAGGATTCTTTTGGACTCCTCCTACTCAATGCCAGTGCCTACAGCAGTCAGAAAGGGAAAACAGAAAGAATTAATGAGCTCCAAGCTCTTTCCCAAAGCCAAAGAGCTTATACATATTGATGCTCTGATTTTAAATTAGTGCCCAGCATTCAAAAAAGCTTCTACAAACCTAATTTATTACAAAACACATCTGCAGACTGAACATGTACGTTAGTTTTGTTATTTGTATTTTCATATAACACTTATGTCCTAACACTTGAACCATGTGTGTAAACAGAGCTCTGCTTTCAAAAGGTTGGCCCCACATCTCATCTGCCCCAGGCCGCCAAATGCCAAACAAGCTGAGCCTGAAGATGCCAGACCAAAACAATGGGTGAGCAGGTGTTGGAAGTTATCAGCTACCTGCCTTAAACAAAGGGAGAGGATCTGCAGGAGCCACCCATCTAAGCACAAAAGGATGCTGAAGCATAGGTTTCTAGACAAAACTTAAAATTCCCACATGTAGCAAGCTGAGTTCCAGTGCTTGGCTTCTGTAGGAAAGCAGGACTAAGTGCAGGGAGCTCAGGTTGGCAGTTAGAGTAGCTCAGGCTTTAGTTAATGCCCCTTCTCTACAAACCTGGGGTTGCACAGTCGTTCCTGCTTTGGTGCAAAGCTGTGTTCAGACAGGGAGAGAGCTACAGCCAACTCCCAATCTAACGCCATAGTGAAGGTGAGTCCTGGGAAAACTTCTAATAAGAGGCTTGAAGGACATGGATAAGATCAGCATGGCGAATCTACAGCCCATTAAAGTATTCCACAGCAAGGTACGTCAGTAGACTACATCTTCATTTGGGATAAAAGCCAGTCCAGGGATTAACTGAACATGTCAAGGCCCTTCATCATAAATCACCCACACTGTCCCTGGAAATGGGTGGGAACAATTCCACCCTCCTTCCTCCACTGTGATGGGGTGATTCACAGAGTTGCTGCACAGGAAAACATATGTCTGGCTTGTGAATAACAAACCTGCCTATGCAAACTTGCATTTATGGGAAATAGACATGAGAAACAGGCTAAATATAGTAAAACATCAATTGTAAGAGGAAAAAAGGCATTATTTGGCCATGTCTATGTTACAAGAAAGCACCATTAATCAAATTACCTGTTAAGCATATATCCAAGTTGTCTACACAAAACAGCTACGAGGTATTGGCGCCATCTCCCTGCTGGTGAGTGCTGGCTGGCACGTGCTCCACCACCACTCACAGACACGAGAAAGCTTTAGAGTTGGGACTAGTAGCTCCTGGAAACAAAGTTTCCCTATTGCTTTCCTGAACAGCATGAGCTGTTCAAGCCATCACTCCTACCTTCCCAGCCCATTCCACTTATGACACCTACCAATCCAATTACCTATCATGGAGACATCACTTTATCATACCCCTGATCTTCCCTGGCTTGAGCCATGGCCTGCCATCCATGCTACCCTGTATTGCCTCATGCAATACTGTAGCCCAGCAGGAGCAGAGGGAGCCCTGGTAAGGTGTGCAGGAACTTCTGCCCCACAGAGGAGTATATTGTCCTTGTAAGCTGTCCTCCTACAGTCAGTGTTCAAACTCCAGCTGTGAAGGACACGTGAGACTGCTTGAGGCTGCTTCCTTTCTCCTATGCTACACAAGACAGTGGGCCACTACCAAGGACTGACTCAGTGAAGAGATCATTTGCAATCTCTTGTCTTGTGGGAGGAGTTCATGAACATGTCTAGGATGTTTTATGGTTAAGTTTATTCTCTATCTTGTCTTTTTTTTTTTTTAATATGAAAACTTCCCAGAATCAGCTACATCTGACACTGTTTAAAGTGATGAGAAGGCATTTATCTTTGGAAATATATCTTTTACTATATAACCCAGTAGTGAAATCCCTATTTGTTATACAGAGATGGGCCTGGAGGAATATTTGAGTACTACTTTGTGTAACAAACTGCTTAGTGTTACTAAAAATTATTTGAGGTGTTTAGCTTTCATGGACATTCATAGACACCTACATATTTGTACTTTAGAAAAATATTTTTTCCAAAATCTGTCTAGAAATATCTAGCACCAAGAAACATTTACTAGTTAGATATCCCTCTAATTTTATCTGTCTCAAAAATAACTACATTAAGTTCCTTCCTTATATTTTCTTCTATAGAAAAGTGACAGATCCTACTGCAAGGTTCTTAAACCTCTGTGCGATAATGCAATTTTTATGACTATATCCCCTATGTATTTCTGAGACTTTAATCACTACCTGAGTAAGAGATCACACAGATCTGAGTCTCTTAATCACTCTCATAAATTTGGAATACATAAAGTACATGGAGATCCTAAAATGGAAGACGGTGGCACTCACAGCATGTTACAGAACACACGGGAAAGTTTCTGCAGGCTGCAGGTGCTGTGCAGTCTGCCAGCAGACCAAGCAGACCAATGCTGGCCACCCTCTGCCTCAAACAACATAGTAGCACCTCAAAATCCTGATCAGACTCTTACCATACTACTTTTTCATCGAACTTGTGATACCTGAGATTTTTTTGTTGTAAGCATCTTTATATATGATGGTACTTCACTCTTTTAAACTTCAAGACATCTGTTAAATAAACAGAACTAAAGCCTCTAGAATGGGCTAGTTAGTCCCAGGTGCCACCGAACAACCCAGTACAAGCACTGCTTCTCAGCAGCTAGGACCTGTACTCAACAAAACCATGTAGCACTTTCCAAACCTTTGATGCAACCATCCTGAATTTTGTTATGTAGACAAAAAACCCCAGCAGTTGGGTTGCTATTTAGATAATGATTTTTTTTTCTCCCCTCAAGGCAAAGACAGCATATATATTGATATTCTTGCTGGAGAGCTGCAGAGAGAAACAGAGCGAGAAGGTAAGAAATTAATAGATCAATATGATGGGTGAAAAGAGCAAAGATTTTCAGTTTAGACTTAAAGTTAAATAAAAATCATTTTAGTTGAATAGTCAAACTTAAGTTTAGATTAGCTAAACTGAACACAATTCTTTTAGTTCAAGTTTTATGAACATCTTACAGTTTCTTTCCCTGTTTGATCCCCCATTCATTATTCACGTGAATTTATATTACAAAGATGCTTAAAGAGAAATCAAATCATACAATCAATCAGTTTGGAAGAACGATTTTAATCTGGGCTCCCTTCAACAGCAGCCAGCAGTGCCTGGTGTTTGCAGCCATGGTAAGAGCAGCAGGAGGTGCAGGCACTGGCAGTGCCAGCAGGCAGGAGCAGCGCTGGCAGCGGGTGAGTCCTGGGGCTCTCGTGCCGGTCACAAGCATTTCATGTGCTCCAAACCGGACCGCTCTGTCAGGCTGCTTCACTGCCCTCCTGTGCTCTGCTTGCTGCTCCCCAGGGAGGTCAGTGCTTGCTCTTGCTGGCTGGCACAAGCCATGTTGTGTAAAAAAGGGCAACAGGTGGCAAGGCTCACCCAAGGTCATGGAGCAGCCTGTGTCTCCCTGCTGCCCTGGAAGGATAACTGCCGTTGCATTCCCATCCACCTGTGTGGCACCACCTACTGCTGTAGTTAGACATGAAGTTTCCATTACATGAGCACTTGCTAACAGAACTTTGAGCCAAACACACTTTTAGGGCAGGGGTTTGTTTTAAGTTTAAATTTCTTGAAGTGACCATGGAGAATGAGGACCAGTGGCATTAGTATGGAGCACTGAGTACATTAAAACAAACAGACAAAACACTTTCAGCTGAAATTACTAAGGGTTGAAATATACGATTTGGCACAAATCATTGAAGAATGCAAAAGACATCAGTTTGGCTTGTCTGAGTTAATTACAAGCTGAAAATTATCCAATTAGCCAACACAAGGAAGCTTTTGCTTACTTGTTTTTGTTCTCATGTTATTATCTGCAAACCTACAAGGTTAAATGCAGGTGCTGCTCTTCTCACTAAACCCATGGTGTCTTAGAGTGAAACCATAAACTTCAGAATTCCTTAGCAAATATCAAATGTGGTGAAAAGTTCAGTATTCTATGCTTCCCCTTCAAGTTTGGACAGTAAAAAAACCCACCAAAAACATGTGCATCTTGCATAGGTTCTTTTCCAGAGCAAATGCAAACTTCCCTCTGCTCTCTTTGGCTAACACACAATATAAAGTAGAGGTAACCTTTAGACAACAATTTAGAGATCAGCTGGTAACAAATCAGAAAATTAGAAATTTAAAATTAGCTCTTAACAAAAAATAAAATAAATTTCCAAGAGCTAGTAACCTTTCCAGAGGGTGGGATAATATTTCCCCCCTCATGGCAGCTGCTTTACCTTCTGTAATGGCCCAGCTCTGCTCTGCCTGCAGCTGGCCAAGGCTGCAGGGCACATGATCCCCATGTTCTGTACCCACTTTGAAAAGAAGCAACGTTACACCAGGTGCATCCTATAGCATGTCCCTTTTAATAAGCACAGGTTCATCTTGAATCATCAGTGGTAAGTGGTGAAGCTGAAAAGTAGCTTTCGGCTTTGTAAAAATACAAGTTCATTCATTATCCTCCAGTACCCTCAATATTCTCTTTTCACCTTCAAAGGCTTGTTGAATGCAACTTTCTCTCAACTGTTATCTACCCCTCTAAGTGCAGAAAAAACCCCTTCAAAGCCTACACTATAAACCCTGGAGCAGCCACAGTCACAAACTATGCTGAGTTATCAGAGATCTTGCTTTCACAGAAATGAAAGGACCTTTTATCATATTACCAGAAAGCAGTGGAGGGCATGGCTTTGCCCCATGCAGAAGGAGTTCTCCCTTCTATGAGAGGGTGGTTTGAGCTTGCCTGGAATGCCACAAAAGTATGTCAGTGTTCTGCAGCATGGTGCAGTCATTCCAAACACAGTGGAAGCTGTATCATTCCAAACTTCCCGGAAAGCTGCCCAACTGAAGCATGTCAACAGATGTTTCCTGACATCTGTTATCACCTACTGTAGCATAGGGGGATGAACCACAGGGACATTTCTGACAGGTTAACTCATTAAGAATTGTGAAATAGAAATACAAAGGGAGCAGGAAGAATGCAGAGATCATCCTCAACCTTTTTTTCCACCAGTCCAAACAGGCCAAATACAGTAATGCTCTCCTCCTTATCACTGTAGTAACTAATAAAGCAGCAAAGAATTTTTAGAAGTCCTTTAGCGTAATGATGGGCATACATGAACACTGGGGTCAGCTAATAAGAAAATCTCCTCCCTACCTTCAACAGAATCTAGATTAGGATATTAATAATACACAGCAGGTGCAGTGTACTGTCTAGAAGATCTACTGCTGCTTAGTGAGTTTTTATCCAGAGTAAAATGGCACAGGTTTGCACAGTTGTATTTACTCTTGGTATGATCAGATTTTAAATGCACATATAGTTTAAGAATTTGTATGTCTTACAATGCAAGTTCTCCAGCAAGTAAAAAATTCCCTTCAACATCCACAAAGGATTCACAGAGAGTTTTACAGTACCAAAGCAAATGGGTTTGACCAAAATGTCTCTGACAATTTAAAAACTTTGAGTATCCAAACTTTTCATAGTATCAAAAATATTTCTCAAGAAAGGACCTTTGCTGAGCTTTACCACTGACAGAGCATGTGGCGCATCGCAAGAGCAGCAGCACCCTCCCACCAAGCAGGGCATCTCTGCAGGACAGGCAAACATGGAAAGGCCTCCTCACCAAAGTGCAGCTGTATAGCACCTGTGGTGAGGAAAAAAGCAGTATAAGCCTTGGGAAGCAGAACTTTGTTGTTTTGGAAAGAGTGTCTTGTTTTTCAGTCATTTGAGACCACAACTGTGAAAGTAATTAGTTAATTATCCTTAAGAAATAAAAATGGGAAACAAAATCAAAGCAAAATGTCAAAAATACCATTTTCAATTTACAGGAAGCTACTTTTACTTCCAGATAATACCTGAAGTTTAAGATTGATTATTTTTGTGCATTAAAATTCTTTACAAATTACTCCCAGTCCAACAGAAATAAATTACCTCCTGGTGCTGAGGGATTCACAGGTTATTGTGACTCAGCCCTACTTCAACTGAAATCCAGGACAAGATTCCCCTGGCTTTTCCCATGGTAAAGTCTGGTAAAAAGAAGGTCATGTTCAATTTGCTTAATGTTTCCTCTTTCAACCAGCCACTCCCAAATTCAGATCTAAATACCTAATAAAAAAAGATGTAAAAAGGGTTTGTTCTTCTTCCTCAGACTTTCTTGCTCAGCTCAATGCAGACTTGCTCCTTGTTTTAGTAACACTCTGGTGCAAAAGTGTTTCAGCTTCTCAGTTAGGAAAAGGGGGAGGGTTTTTAAATAAAATTTTGTATTAGGAGCCATATTTCTGAGGGCTAAGTGGAGAGAGAACCAAGAATCAGAAGATGTGACCACTGATAAATTCCCCTTTCTTCCCCAGGAGCCACATTTCTGTCCTGCTTCCTTCTACACAGAAAAAGTGGTTCTTTTCCAAAGCAAGCAAAAAACCAGATTTTATTTCAGTTCTTTAGGTCATAGCAAAGCACTTGTTTGGGGTAGATTAGTCAGGTTTAGTAATTTTCTTTCCTGTTTGCAAGTATTAGAAATGTCTAGAACTCATATGCTGTGTTTCAGGATGGTTATGAAATACTAATTTTTAACATGATGCTGTCTTGTGAACTTGCAGACTTTCAGTTTCCTTTATCGAGAGTGCTTTCCGAGTCAAGTCAATAGCAACATTAAAATCTTTGGACTGTGGATAGGAAGAAGAAATCATCAGGGTAAACCCATTACTCTATGAAAATTTGTTTCAATGTCTTAATTATTACTTCCTAACTTTTTTCTTCAGGTGAGAGTCTGTGCACTGATAATCTGCATGCTGTTGTAACATCCCGACCACATTTTCCCTTTCCTCTGTTCCACTGCTACCCCAGCACAGTTATTCCACATCTCCCACACCAGGGCAACAGCATTGATAATTATTTTATAGGATGAGAAATGAACAGTCTAACACAGGCTGTGTATCGCGTTGCTCAACTGAGGATCAAGTTGAAAGATTCAGTGTTTAAAACAACATTTGCCTGAGGTTCCTGTAAGGGAACATGGAATGGAACTGGTAACAGGGTTGAACTGACACAGGCACTGCTGGGTAATCCAAATCCCAGGCTGAATAAAAAGAGCAAACCAGCAAGGACTTCTGAAACCAGCATCACTGTTTATACTCCTCTCTCTGCAGCAGGATCTTCTGGAGAGCTACTATTACATCTGGATTGGGAATCAGCCCCAATTAGGCTCTCAGGAGCATGGCTGTGAGCCAGGAGAGGTAAATCAGGAATTAAACCTTCATGAGCACCTGCTGAGTTAAGCATGGTTTCAAGGAAAGAAAATCAAGAAGCTTTCCTCGAGCTAGGGGGAAATCATCTTTCCCATGACGGAGCCTCCACCCTGTGTCTTGGGTGCAAAACCCCAGTGTGGCAAAGGCTTCCAGGGCCTTTCCATTCAGTTCAGCCCTGTAGGCAGCCCATGTGCATCTTCACATGGTGCAGCAAAATAGTGGAAGCATAAGTATAAACTGAGTATAACATACAGCAAATGAGTAAGTGCTCCAGAGACATCTCCACACTAGTGCTCTCAGGGGTACAAGGTGATTAAATACTTGACGAGATTTGCCCAGAGCTGACACTCTACTTAGACAAATGAGTCCAAATGGATTTGAATAGCTGATTATCTGGCATCATTGCATTGAACAAAGGTTACCTGAGAAGTGCAGTAAGTGCAGCTCCCTCTCTGCAGTCACCAAGAGCTGGAGAGGCTCAGCCTTCTGTGGACATTCCTCTCATTGCCACAGCAGAAAAGGGCAGGGTGCAGCTCTTCACAGCCCCTGTGCCCCAGCGTGCCATTGGGAGCTTTAGCTTTTGTTTTATTCCCCTCCAACACAGAATATCCAAGATTCCTCATAGCAGGCTGCACAGAATTCAACATGGATCACCTACAAGGGAACAACAGAAGCAACAAAAGGAAAACTTTGAGTTCCAAGCCAGTGCCATTGCACAGCTCTAGAAGGCTGTTCATTATCATTTGCAGCCATTAAAGGACAAGAAGTTGGTTAGTGATATTCCTACCATACTGCAGTAAGGGAAAAGTAGGTGTGGCTCCAACTCCAGGGAATTCTTCCAACTTTGTCCACCCTCTACATCATCCCACACCTTGCAGTGCCTTCAGGAGTAGTCACATGTTAAATACTGTGTGTCAGTGCATTTGACTCCACAATTTCTTCAAGAAAGCACATGGTTTTCTTCTTAAAAGGCTTGTAAGCTTCATTTATGTGATGGCAGACTAAATTTCTCATTTAACCTTTAAGTTCTAGAAAAAATTAAGATCAATAATTGTTCTTACCAGCCATCCTTTCTTCTATGTAATGAGCTGAGCCCAAAGCAAAGCTCAGTTACCTCCAGGCCTCCAAGGACATATGAAATTACACTGAGCCTTTGATGTAACAGGCTACTCTTCCCCAGACCCTTCCCAGCTTCATGTACACAGCAACTTAATTTTTGAAACCTTATACATGTTGGGTTGCTTGCACACATCACCTGTTGAAGCAACAAGTGTCTGAGTGTTATTTTGATGGAAATGCTGTAATAGTAGCTTATCTAAATATTTTTATTTTGCTACCTTGTGTTTCTCACATCTATTTGTCAAACATCACATTCAGCTGCACATCCAAAACCAGCATCAACTGCCATTACACAATGCAAGGCTCAATAACCCCTTGACTCACAAGGTTTGCTGGCAAGCCTCCTTATTCCTTTTCTACTCCCCTACCAGTTATGCTTCCATTTTCCAGGAAAAGAGCTTCCATTTTCATTAGGAAATAATTAGTGTGAAACATCTACAGATAGATGATTGATGAATTCTGAGTACAGTATTGATATCCGTATCTCAAACATCTGGTCTTTTACCATCAGAGTTCTTTGCAAGCATCTGTGATAAATCCTCAGTGAGACAGGAGTGGGTAATACCCAAAGACAGATGGCCCCAGATACTCCTGATTGACTGGAAGGGCTGTTCCAGCAGTGTTACATTTAAGCAAACCATCAACTACTTTAGCAGTTATTTAGGACCTCCTCCTCATGGCAGGTCAAAATGCAAGCCTGTATTTTGTTATAAAGGCTTTATGACTTTAAACAAAACGAACCAAAACTCTCCAGTGCACAGGAAGAAAACTCATAAAAACAGAGCGACAATTACCACAAGGAGATGTAGATCAATGCTGTAAGGTCTGTGACATAGTCCACCACACACAACTGGCCAGAGCACAACAGGAGAGGAGAGCACAGCAGTGAAGACAGTCATAACTGCATCTCTAAACAAGCCCTTGGTTCCCACAGGTAGCTACCACAACTCTGACCTACCTTCTCTCCATAGTACACAGTCTCTCTCTTACCTTCTGCCTAACTAGCCCACTAAGAGGAAAAAAACTCTGTGACTACCCAAACAAAATGCTAGCTACAATAATATCTTGAAAGCAGGTATTCAAGTAGCTTCTGCTTCCCTGGGTTAGTTTAATCAATTTATTCAGTGTGGATTGCCACTGCTTCATTTGTGTGGCTACCCACTCACATCCACACTGCACAGGTGTGGTGTGTACAGACAGTGGAGTTGGGAACCTGCAAGGCTTACAAAGTAATTTAAAGATGATGGGTTGGAAATTATTTTCTGCCTTTAACTGGAACTGGCTGCTAAGTACATACCTCTTTTCTCCTTAACAGAGGAGCACAGGGTGGTAAGAACTCCATCAGCCCATGACTCCAAACCTACTATGTCCAAAGGCAGCTGTCTTATGTTTCTGAACTACTGATCACTGCCATCAAACTCAGACTATTTTCCACGTTAATTCAACAATAGCGGTAAAAGACCACTAAACCCTTGGTACCTGCCTTCACTTCTGGGTAAAAATCTACTCTAGGGTCGGTTCAAGGATTTTACATGCTAATAAGCTGGGAAGGGAAAAAGTTATTAGGGTTAATTTGTTTCCAAATTAATTCCCTCCCTTTCCTGCCTGGAGATAGGATATTAGCACTGAAAAGTTTGCTTATAGGGGTGGCACCTCTTCAGAAAGGGTACAGCAGCTGAGTTCTGAATTCATCACCTCTCTCTGCAGCAGTGTTTTATAGCTTTGCTGCTTTACAGCCAGGCTGCTGAGAGGCACTTTACACCAGAACAGTCTGATACAGTGAGTGCTTGAGCCATGCATTCATCCATGCTTCCAGTGAAAGTCCAAGAAAAAGAGTATCTGTTCAGGTTTATACATGCATTGGCATGTTTGTTCAAGGGCATGACAAAGAAACAAGAAGTCCTGAGCTGTCCTCTGAGATATAAAGGTACCCTAATAGTGCAGCTGCTTTTAAGGAGGAATTCCTTTTGCTTCAAAGAGCTCTTGTGGTGCAAGGTGGAGGGAATCTGAGGTCTGACTAGATTAAATTGTGCTACTGCAATCCTGAGACCAAACTGCCCTGCCTAGGCTTCAAGCACTCTGATAAGCTTAGCTAATTTACATGAGTGGGGGAGGAAGGAAGAAAGCTTCCAATGCCATCAGACGTGGATAGAGTAAGAAGCAAAAGACACCTATGTGCTGCAGTAGGGTCAGAAGATTTGGACACACCTGAAAAACAAGTGCACAGACTCTGTTTCTTAACGTATTGATCTCAGTTTCAAAACAGGAACAGAAATAACACCAATGCAGAAATCAGGAATTTGGGAGATGGGGCAGTACCTGGCCCTTGCACAAATCTAGGCTATCTAACTTGGTTACTGGCTTAAATATTATTTAAGTATGTAGTTTGGCCAGTGGTTAGATAGCAGCAGAGAAATAGTTTGGATTTTCCCTCAGCCCTGTGAGCACAAACCACCTGACTGTGGAGCCTGCACACATTTTTCCAAGCAGCCTCTGTCAGCAGAGAGCTTTCTGCTCCCTTATTCCCAGGTGCTATGTTGGATCAGTGATCGCACATGTAATTTCTACACCAAGGGCTCCCTGCTCCAGTCTCCCCCTCTTCCTTGTCATTTATCCCAAGGCATATCCTTCCTCTCTCCTGGCAGTAGTTTTCTTGCTTGCTCTTCCTCTGAAACTGCAGTCTTCTCATCCCAGCACATACTCCATCTTCCCTTCCCACACCCAACTCTTCTCACAAGCACAGCAGCAGCTTGGTTTATACACCCCAGCTTCAAGAAGACAACCCACAAACTTGCCACCACCCATTCCCCCTCTACTCTAAGCAGGAGTCCAAACACACAAAGGGAAGAATAAACATCCAAGAAAAAGACCTTAATTCCCTTCCCACTTCAGATCAGCACAGGGGTGCAACACGGGAGCCTCTCTGGGATCAATTTATGGAGACAGATCTGCAGCAGCTGCTGCCAGGAGAGCCACACTTGCTTCCACTGCATGGTGCAATGGATCATCAGCCTCTTACGCATGTGATGCAGCGAGAGAGCAGAGGAAGTCCTGACCCATTCTGTGTCAGCGCAAGTTTCTGGTATCTTAAGAAACTTCCTGGGGGCTGAACAGACAACTGTGATCAATGGGAGCCTCCCAATCCTAATGGCATGAAACTGAAAAGAGACCAATTTCCACTATCATTTTACTCTTTGTATTAATTGGTTCTCTGATGACCTCTTCCTACCTCAAACACCATTCAGAGAGAAACTGAGATCATACAGCTGCATCAGCCAGCAGCAATGCAGCAAAAGTTCTGGCACAGAGTCCATGCAGGGCATGCGTGAGGAATGGAGAGCTACAAACAAGGACTTATGAGGACATCATATTCCTGTCACTCCAATAAATGCTCCCTGAGATTTTACTGTTCAGGTAGCATGCCACATTAGACAAAAGCCCTGCAGTATGTTAAATCTCCTCTGCAGAGATTTTGTCTGATCTCTTTCTGCTGCTAGGGTAGTTTTGGAAACAAACAAACAAACAAAAGAATACAATCTACATGTAACCTGAAGTGGAGTAATTCTGTTCCCTTCAAAGCAGGGAGGAACAAGAGCAACAGTACAGGACCTTAAGAGCCTCCATTCTGGCAGAAAGATGATTTCCCACAGTGCAGGTAGTGCCTATTTGCCATTTTTTCCAGCATAACCTCTGAGCCTTGGACAGGAGGTGGTGAGGCTATAAACAAACCATGGACAAGTTCCAGGGCTGCCCAGAGGAGAGGCTGCCCTGGAGAGAGGCTGGTGTCACTATGCCAGCCTTTCAGGAAGCCTCTTTGAAATAAAGTATATCTTATTTGCCATCATTAAAGAGAACAGTCCACTCCTGGTTTCCTATAGAAAAGAGGGTAATTGTCTTCTAGTGCTCCTGGTCAACATATTTTTTTTTTCTTTCACAACCACATTTCCTAATTTCCTTTCAGATCTACAGCTACCACAGAACTAACCACAAGACACGTACATCTTTGATTACACCAAAAGCATGTCTCATTTAACAATGCAGATCTTTCCTTGCATTTCACAGCATTATCATCACTAGTAGAAAGGTTACAGTTTCAGTCTTACCCTCCTGAGGTCAATTTTTCTGCTGACACATACCCAGACCAAAGTAGGACTGTTCCCAACTGAGTCTCAGTGATACTGACCTCTTCAGGATTCTGAAACTGTCCAGGGATTTAGCCCAAAATGGCACTGCCTAGCCATCTCAAATCTCAGAGCAGCATTGTCTCCATTTCACAGATTGAGAAAGAAGGGCAAAGAGAAGGGTGATGATTTGCCCACACAGCAAAATGAATGCCAAGAATAAGAGCAATACCCCAAAATGTTCCTGCCTCTATGCCTAATACTAAGACTTCAATGAAAAGTGCCAAGATAAAAGCATGTATTTGTTTTCTATTACTCCATTGCCTCCTTATTAGTGAATAAACCTGAAATACCAAAGATCTTTACTTCTGTTTTGAAGTTAACAGGTCAGATATGAGTTGCAAAAGTTCCCTGATGTAATTCAGGGAAAGGTGGCAAATGGATACAATCCCATATCAACACAGTTTGGCAAGGGCCCCTGGTGTCAACACAACACTCGAAATAGCTGGCATGGCTTATTTCACCCAGAAAAATAAGGAGTCTTGCCATGTCTGCACTGGTTATTAATGCCCTGGCAAAACACTCCTTCACCAGACTTGGCTGTGCTGCTCTGCTCAGGATGGACCGGTGCAGGTGATGTTTTTATAACTCCCTTTTAGTGCTAAAGTCACTTCTTAAGTAGTAGCTAAAAAAAAAAAAAAAAAAGAAAAAGTAAAAGAAACCCCCCACCCATCCTCTGTATATTCTCTTTTACATATTTCCCAATATCAGATATTTTTCCTAAAGAACACAAAAAGTGGTAAACCATTTTTTTAAAGCAGTATAATGTCAGTACTCCAGTTTATTTTGTAATTGTCAGCTTTGGCCTTTTTCATTGTATGAAACATATTTGATATCTAAGATGATTGCAATAGGAGTCAATGAAAACTAGCTCTATTCCAACCACTTCACTGACTTTTCTTATTCCCTTGTTGCTCACACTTTTATAAACTCTTGAACTTCTTTTCTTGCAGACATCCTCAGAAATTATGTAGGGACAGCACAAGTTGAATCACACCATTGACAGCATCAAAGCTAGCAGGTCTCACATTCAAGTGTATCACAAAGTCATGAACTTAACCCTTGGGTTTTCCTTACTTTAGTAAGAAGGGAAATACATCAGCACTGCAATCTCTTATTTCCGGATGACATTTGTTCCTTTGTGCCCTCTGCAACCTTTCAGGACTCCTACAGTATAGTTGGAGCCAGAACACAAAATGTGTTCATTCACCTCTGTATGGTGATTATAACAAAAGGAACTAAAAAGAGATTCTTCCTTCCAACTGTCAAGAAAAAGGTCTACAATATCCATGCTCAGGCAAAAACTACTGGTAGGACAGGAATTTAAGGATAATTATGTGTTGAAGCTGATGTCTTATCATATCTTTCTCCATTAAAAAACCCTTCCATAACAACAAAACATCTGAAGGAATGAAGGCTGAATGTAGTGTGGCTTATGTCATCAATGTTGAGCTGATATGTGACTAAGCTTTGACTCACTGGACTGTCGCACAAAGCTCTTCTGTGTTCTCTTCCTCTTGAAGCTCCCCAGCAGCTTTCAGTGGCACCTGCCTTTCCCAAGATTAGCCTGAATTGGGTCAAAGTTTATCTGAGGAGGGGAGGGACTCTTGCTTTCTGCTTGCACACTAGTGGGGAGGAGAAGGTCAGAGGTTCCTTGCAGTTGTAAAAATAAGAACTAGTGTTAGGATCTCGCAGACACACTGGTATAAAAACTCCCCAGACGTAATGAAAATTGAGTGATGAGATGCACATTTTGGAGTTCAGATTCAGGTTACCCCCCCACGACTAGAAAATGCCTGAATGATAGCACTGAGCTACAGGATATATTCTTTCAAACTGATGAACAGAAATCTGGAGTTCCAGTGGCGAAATTTATTCTTGTCCTTCTGTAAACTATTTTTGTGGTAAACTTGGGGGTGTCACTTGTGCTGATTTTTTTTTTTAATTAACTTGAACTCATTTGAACACTGAGATATATTGGAAACTTGTTCAAATTAGTGTCTTTCCAGGGTAAAGCCTCCATACTACACTGAGCCACTAAGGACAACTCTCTTGGTCAGCATGAAGACTCTCTGGAACTTCAGGGAGAGTAAATCATAGAAGGAGTCAGAGTTAAATAAGCAGCATCATTTTCCTTTAGTGACCCACTAAAAATTACATAGTGCTGCCAGAAGGTGTAATGGAGACCATATAAAGTCCAGGTGAAACCGTAGTAAAAGGACTCCTAGATGAAAGGAGTAAAAACTAGGTAAAAACTCAGGTATCTCTTGTGTGATAAGAAATTCTCCAGACCTTACGTGGCATTCCCCAGACAATTGTCCCACTGCTGTGCTGAGGGTTCCTTAACAGCTGGAACACGTCTGAGACTTGATCAGGCTGCACACTGTAAGAACAGCAGAGATTATCACAGGAAAATCAGGGAAAATGTGTCAGATTTGAAATTTACCTGAAAAACATGGGGGGAGGATGGGAAGGAAAGTGGGAAGGAAACCAAACACAGCCCCACAGGATATGAAATAAAAGTCAGTAAATGCAAACTTGGTTTATACACACATTGATGCTTCCTGAGCTTGTTTTCTCACAAGCAGAATAGGAGTCATGTGCAGTTTGAAAAGAAAGATCGTTTTCCTAAAAACATACAAACTGCCTTATGAATAAAAAGAAGATCACGAACAGAAAACCTGTAATCTTCAGGAGATGGTAAAAATCTCCCCAAGTTACTACAATGCAACACTGTTGGCAGTTCCTCAGGTACTTGTCATTCACCGTTTACAAAAACCTGCAAAGTAACAAAACTGCTTAAAAGTAAGTGCTGAAACTTTATGCGGTTAAGGGCACACAGTGGGAACCTTCCTGTCACTGGAAAGCCAGCAATCCTCTCTTGGATGTAACACAGTTATAGCTGGATGGGGAGGAAAAACCAAAGTAACAAACAAACACAACCAACCAACCACACACACAAAAAGCTGTACCTTCTGAATGTCATTGATAAGGCCATTTTAGTACAATCCATCAGGAAACATTAGTGCAAGTGTAAAATAATCCTAGAATTAAAATAAAGATAGCCCAAAGGAATTTTGGACATAGTCATATTTCAATTTTATTGCTTTGTAGAAAATAAAGCAACCCTGTTGAAGGCAAAGCAGACTCTCCATAGCCATTTGTTGAAAAGGACAGACACTATATAGGAACTTACACAATAAAGTAGTTTTCAAAATGTGGATGCCTGTAGTGCAGATCACTTTCTGGAAGCAGCACACATTGACAATCAGAGCCCAAAGCCTTACAAAAAAAATGAGTGAGCAAAACAGACACAAAAGCTCACCGAGATTCTGAGCAGTGTAGCAGTTTCAGGGTATGTGCATCCTGCTCTTGCAGACAATACAGCTTAGGGGAGCAATTCTGTTGTCTGCAGTAAGTTTACTTTTACAAATAAGGGTTTCATGATCTTGCATTTAAAGAGAAAACAACTCAAGACTCATGCAGACTACATCAAAAAGTTAAATAGTGATAGTACAGTTTGTAACTTAATTTCACATAGCTTGTCATCACATGACTTCTCTTCCCACAAACCCTCAGTATTATTGCCTACAATGAAGATGTATAGTAATCTATAGTTTAATAAACAAGAATTTTTAAAAATAGAAGAAGAAATCTCCCTACTTGCTGCCTGCAGAAATATATGCAAATATCAGAGTCCCACTATTTTTGGGCAGAATTTGTTATCAGTTTGTTAAACTCCTGCTAAGAGTCATACATACATATAGCTGATATATATAAAAAAATCTGACTGATGTTTCTGTAATAACCATTAGCAGTCAGCTGAAATAGCCCAGATTTACTAAGGCCAAACACTATTTTTCCTACAACACTTTCCTAAGGAAAAGCAATTTCAGATGGTAAAGCTGAACTGATCTTTATACACCGAGGTCTTGGCTGCATGACAGAAAAATTAAAGGAGTCTGCTGATCAGCTAAAATACTACAGTCTCAAGTATGTTTGGATGACAGCCAAAGTCTTGGAATTGTTTTGCCATGAAATCTGCTTTAAGACAGGAAAAACAGGAAAGTTTTCAGTCTTGAAGAGGCTTCATGATGAAAAGCCTGGAAAATCAAGCCCATTATTCACATTCAATCAAGCCTGTCCCTCCCTGCTCCTTGCTGCCCTCTCCATCCCTAGCACAGACATGTCCATGCATACAAGTGCATCCCACACACTACACACACAAACCACGCCTCTAACATGCTCTTGGACTTTATTTTTGATAAAATTGCTCAATGTTTAATTCCAAATTATACTACTGATTTGCCATTTGAGTAAACCATGCCTCATTTACATACTACAGCTCCATGAGACAGCTGCCCTTTAAAATAAGTTATTTGCCAGTCTTAGTTGTGATTCAAACCTCCTGGCTCTAGAGATAATGGAAGTTCAGGCATTACAGAGGCTCTGCCTGCTTTTTCTTCTGCCTGCCTGCACTGCAGCCTTGATCTGCAGTTACCTTTCAATCATCACATACTCTTAGCTGACACGTAGGTTTCTGTACGGCACAGATACGTATTTAAAATGCAGGTGACATGTAGAACTCTACTGGTCTAGTGTCTGTAGCACAGAGAGCTCTCCAGGGCTGCTGCTGGTGAATTACTGCAGTCGTGCTCTCACTGAAGCCAGAAAGAGCACAGTTCAGAGTCTAATCCTTGAAATCAAGGCAACTGAAAAGCAAAGCCTGCACAGCTGTAAAAAACACTCCCTGAAGCAGAGTATTGGGCTATCTTGGGCCTGGGACACCCGAGAATTGCCCTCCTCCCTTACTCAGGCCTGCATGTAGCTGGACATCTGTCCTTTGTGCCCAGCAAGGTCTGGATTCAGCAGAGAAGCAGCCCCAGCAGTTCAAGAACACTTGCTCTGCACTGATTCCATCTTTGTATCCATACAGAGTATTAAAAGGTTTTCATAACATAAGCTTGTCACCACCCTAGATATGAGACTATATAGATATTGTAGTGGTTTCACAACAATAAACCTAGTTTCTCAACTCCTGCTATTGAATCAAAAATTATCTTTTATCAGATCATAGAACCCTAAGGTTTGCTAAGTCAAATTTCTGTAAGAAGTTGTGAGAAGTTAACACTGTGCTGTAGGCTTTGGGCTAGCCCAGGTGCTGTGCCCTCCTCTGTCACACTGGTATCAGGGCATGGATGTCATGAGCTCCATGTCAACTGCACCAATGCATTGGATGAAAACTCAGCTGCCTGTGCTCAGCTGATCCCTGCTCTGCTGTTGTGGCTCAGTGGACTGAGCCTTCCTGAGCCATGCTGAACTGGTGTGCATGCCTACCCTGTATTGCCGTGGAGAGCTGTGGTCACTGACACAAGGGGCTGCCGCCAGGACTCCAACACTGCCATCTGATTGGAATCCAAATCTGATCAAGCCTGTCTCACATACAGCCTATGCCCTTCTCCCTCCCACAGAACCACCAACAATTTAAACTGAATCTTAACTCTGAAATTCAAGTAAGTCACTCTTTCCCCACCTCCCCACAAATGTGGTAACAGCTACTTGTTCTAGAAAATCTACTTTATCGAAAGATTTCTTGGTGTACATTTACATGACCAAATTACAGCTTTTAGACCCACAGCTGTAGAGAAAATAATTTCCAATTAACACATAGAGATGGTTTTCCTCCAAGTTATTTTTGTTCCAAGCTTGGAGGCCCTGAAAATTGTCATATATACATATGGCAGGGAACCTGTAAGTTTTAGTCACCAAAGGCTAAGAATGACTGAGACACATTTAGGCATTGTTTTGAAGCCTTTTGCCTGTGCTAGTCTGTACTTAGCAACTCGTAGGCAATTTCATAATTACAGTTTTACCCGGCTGTCTCTCGGATCACTTGCAGCTACTACAGTAATACTGAAGCAGTCACACAGCCTCTCATGGCTTTGAGAAGAGCCCATTATGATCCCAAATATAGTTACTTCACAGCTACTGAGCATCTGCTTAGCAAGCCATGGGAATCAAAGTCCACCAGCCTTGGCTCTCAGAAGCTTACAGTTTACAGCTGTCAGCTCTTGGATCTCACCCTGTCCCTTCAGCCATCAGGAGGAAGGGAGTCTGCAGAAAGAACTAGACAGCTTCTGTAGCTCTGAAAGAAGCTTACAAAGCTGAACAAGGAACAAGATATGCCTCCACAACCTGAAGCCTCCGAGTACTCCTTCTCCTGCTGGCCAGGCAGGGCACACTCACCCACAGCCAGCCTTGATCTCATGGAGAACATTTTACAGCCTTCAAGGAGAGCTATTCATGGAACCCCTCCAGAACTCTTCTCATTTGACTATAGGTTTTATCTATGAGCCACTTTCTCTTGTTACAGAATCATCAGAATTTATGGATTTATGCATATACATCCTACACTGTACTTCATCCAGGTAATCAAATCCACTGTAGTTTTTTTCAAACTCTTCTGCCAGCTCCAGGAGAGTGAATGAAAAGGGTGGGGCAGCCACACCACTCTATAGTCTGGCAGAGCTCAGCTACCATGGGATACCTGGCTATCCTGATCCATTCTGCATTAGGGTGGCAGAGATTTATCAATGATGGCAGTGAACAACTAATAGTAGATAAAATGAGGCATGGACCAATTCCAAAACCACGAACTTCTGCATCCTGGGCTCGTTATTATAACATTCTCAGAGAAACAGGTGAAATTTCCTCCATTCTTGATCTACTGCTGTCACAGTAAACACTTGTTTACATTGTCCTGAGATCTGTTTGTGCTGAGAGGGATTCTTTCTCTTGCAAGAAGAACTTCTGAAGATGGTCAGTTATTGACAACTTTTATGTTACACAGGGTGATATGCTTTTATATTACGTTGCATACTTCCTAAGAATATTTTTGCTTGTGAAGATGTTTTACTGCTGCATGACTTCTTTTTGATCCTGAATATCCTCAGAAAACAAATATCCAATTTAAATGCCTTGACTGTCTTGAAACATACAGAATAAGCCATTACAAACATTCTCAAATGCAGTGCCTCAAAGCACAGTTTACTGCCTCTAAGCTCCACTAGCTAAGGTTGTCTGAGTCATGGATTTTCTGCCTGCTTAGGTCTGTAGTCTGAATGTTACCCCTAAGTACAGTGCTTAAGTTCACTGTTACAAGTCCAAAGGTTTCTGTTTTCTTCTTACATGTAGCCAGAGATGTGACTTTGCTCTGGCAGCCCCGTGGCACCAATTGCACATGGTCAGACCTGCATGCTCAGCATTTCTCAGCAGTCTGGGCAAAGTTCAACCATGCTTGCTCTGAGGACGAAGCAGGATGGCACACTTTGCTCTGCCTTTGGAGGGATCAAAATTCAGCTGAACAGTGGTGGCAGAAGGGCTCTGCCAGACACTGCTGCCTCAGAGAAGCACATAGTACTATAGCTAACTGAGCTCCCTCATCCCAGGAAACAGGAGGCCACAGTCTAGTTCATCTTGTTGCATACACAAGTGCCCACAGTATTCAGCCTATTCTTGTTCCCCTCCTCATCAACTTCAAAATACAGATATATGGTGCTGCTGACCTGGGGAGAAGAGAGAAGTGAAAAATTTGGTGTGTTGTGTTTTCACCCCAACATCTTTTTCAGGACATCATTTTTCCACTCATGTCTGTCTACCCTCAAGCAACTGCCAACTTTGCTTGCATCTAATGCCAGACTTAGATTCTACCAGGTAGTCTAACATACTATAAAGACACAGAAATTCGGGCAAACCCTTTATACCTAGGGTTGTCTCAGAATTCCTGACTAAGACACCCAGTTTTCCCCTTCTCCAAAATCGAGTAAGAGGCGAGTTCTCCTGTACAGATCCCTGTGCAGGTACTACCTAACTGTGATGAGGTACTCCGATGAACTGGTATCTGTGTCCACAGAAAAACCTTGTATTTAGTCTGGTCTTCAGAATGGATCACATTTTCTGATTTTGTGTGACATTAATTTTATGCTTACAACGTGTTTGTACTTACCACTCTCCAGGCATTTTTACATAGTATGGTACAAACAGACATGTCACTGCATGAAAACTGAAAGTTTGCATGCACGAAGAATTCAAATTAATTAGACTACCATAGTTTTCAAATTAGTTTCATTTGATAAATCTGTACAACTTTTCTGGTATGGATATGATTAAAAGTTTAAGAACACTTAGGATGGCATCATATACACCAACGCCACTCAAAGGAAGAGCGGTTCTTAAGCTGTTATGTATTCACAGATACTATTTTATTAAATGAGATTTCGTCTCAAGAGAAGTTGGGAAAGAGAAAGGCAGAGGAGTGCTTATCATTCTCTGCATCTTTTTTGCATTGTTAAATTGGTTTATGGAATGGTTACATGGGTATTCTTGCAAAACTAATTGTAATTCACTGCATAATCCTAAAGTGTATGTGTTCTCAATACTAAGACTCTCTTACATGTCACCATAGATATGCTTTATCTCATAGCTAGCATCTAGATGCCTATTTTATTCCACAAACAATTGTAAGAGAATGGTTTCAGAGAGACAAAAACAAAGGATCTGTTCTGTTTATGATCCAAAAGTGAGCAGGAAAAACTTAAGAGTGAGGAAAACTATCCTATGAATTGTCAAAACAGAAACAAGGCATCGTTTTGTTTGCAGTTAAAGTTCAAAGTGATCCCAAATTATGCCAAAATCCAATCCACTTTGGCTGAAAGACAATCACTGTATTTGAAAATGAGTCAAGAAAGCGATGCTTAATCACACTCAAGGCTTCTGCCTTCAAGCACTGCAGCTAGAGTTACAAAGGCAAATATACCCTGACCTGAAAATCCAGTACAGTATCTAGTTTTTCTCACCATTCTCATCTTCGATCAAACCCAAGAAAGGGAGGATAACAGACTTAAGGAGGTGCGTAGGCTCTGCTGTATTGCTGCTGCCTGCAATTTCCACTATCTCTATCATCCTCATGCAGCCCTGTACAATCTCTTCTCTGTCATGTTATTACCTGAACTTCACCTAGCTATTTCCCATCAGCCTTCTGTTTGAAGTCTTTTCTTCCTTTGCCTTCTCAATTTGTCACTATCATCCACAGCAATTCCATTTTCTGCTCAAGCAACCACTCCATCCCTCAATTGTATGTTTTATCATCATCACAACTTCATTCAATTCACAGCCCTTTTCTGCTTCCACTCAAAAGAAGAGTCTTGAGTGAAGATATTCTTTGCAAACAGTTCACCTCCAATTCCTCATCTAATGTGCAGCCATTCTTTGGCCACCAGCTACCCAAGCTTTTTCCTCAGACACTCCATCCTTGTGGTTTGCAAGGAATTATTACACTTTGGCCCTTTCTTCTGGGCTTCACCTTCTCTTATCCATTAGCAGGGTGCTATTTCTCACCATTTTGTATCCTCTTCTATGTTTGATTCCTTTCCTATTTCCTCCCATTACAACTTCTCTCCACCTAACCCAGTCCTACTAGTTCATCAACACCTGTCACCTGGACTGATACTACTGATCACGTCTGAGAGAAATCCTGCAGGAAGGATGGTCTTCCTTAACACCGTAGCGTTCTTTCCTCTTCCAGAAACACCATCCACCCCAATCTAGCCCCTGCTTCTCATATTACACCCTTCCACCAGTTCTCTTTGTACAAGATGTTGCTGTTTTAATCTAAGGAAAAACTGACCATATTCATTTTCCCACATCTTTATCCTCTCATGTCACCACATTCAAATTTTTTTCATGCTCACAGGGAGTGTTCTTCTTTCCAGCTTAGACAACAAATACCACTGCTACTACAATAGAACAAAACAAACACCACCCTGCCCCCAACAATCCCACCACCACTCCTGCACCCTCAAAAATCAAGCAAGCAAACAAACAAACAAAAACACCCTGCCCAGAAAAATCCCGACTCCCCCCAAAAAAACAAAATCCAAACTAAACCAAAACCAAGCAAACAACATCTGACAGCCAGAGCTTATTTCATAAACAAGAGAGGAAGAAGAGCATTAAGATTCCTGAGCAAAATACCTCAACATCCTTTCAGAGCAAGCATTTCTTCCCTCAAACTATCCCAGAGGGGAACCACTAGCTACAAATGCAGTTCTTCTGCAGGGTCCTTCCTTGGGCAGGCAAACAGTTCTGAGAGAAACCTCAAACCCTACCTGCTCCTCTTGTAGTGGTGCCCAGCATAACAACTGGGCATCAAGTTCCTGGGCTCATTCCCAACACCTGTTTGGCATAGGACCAGCTGCTTCCTTTAGATCTTAAAAGCCTTTCCTCCATGTTACACTGCTCTTCTATCTAACTCCTCACATGCATTGATGACCTTGTCCCGACTGAGAGATGGCTGAAACTCACACCTGCTCCCATCCCCTTCCCTCACCCTGGTCCTAAGCTGCCATTCTCCCCTTCCAGTGCACATCTAAAAGCCTGTGCCAACTACTGACACCCACACTCACTCATTCCATACTTTCCTTCCATCTCAGTGTTTTCTTAAAGTACTGCCACACTAAGAAGGCCTTCAGGGAGACCTTTAGAAAAGATCTGCTGGGACCATCATCTATCAGGCCATCCATCTATCAGTTTCCTCCTACCCTGCCAAAATGCCTTTAGCCTTTGACCCACACTGAGCTCCTTGGAGAGGGAATATTTGTTTGCTCAGAACCTATGAGCACCCAGCCCAAGAGCAACCTGCCATGCGCTACAGTACTTAGTAACAACAGATCAGACACCTATGATAGAACATTTCACAGCTTGACAGATTTACTTAAGGAGATATTTCCTTCTTATTTTGTTTTTCAGAATCTGTTTCACTCAAATGTCTTACTGGACCTCAGGGAAAGTGGGAGAAAAAGAGGACACTGCATAGAAATCTCAAGATGGATCAGCAGAATGGCATTACTCCTTGAAGACAACAGCCTTCGTAATGAAAATAATTTTGTCTGAACAATTATTGTTTTAATCCCTGGCTCAGTACACAAAGGTTTGAAACCCATGATCTGTAGGTCATTATGGTTTTCCCTGCAGCTCAGTAAAGCTAAATTTATATCAATATCAACAGTTTCAGGCCTCTACCTCACCGGTTACTCACCACTACATTTTCTTTTTTCCTTTTGACATTTTCAGTACAAAAGTTCAGCCTGTCATTTCATACTGCTCTCTCAAACCAAATTTAATTTTAAAATAAACACAAAGCAAAAAGGAATGTTTGGAGTTTTTTCTGAGCCAGTGCAGATCGTGGGATGTCTCAGGGAAAAAAAAAAAAGGAGGGGAAAAAAAGAAAGAAATAGGAAGCCAAAGTTACTTCTGTCTCTCAAATTTTTTTCTCATTCTTGCCAACCCAAAAATTGTTATTAGCAAAACTGTAGTTTGCAAGCAACTGCCTTAGCCTGGATAGTGCATCATCTTCTCTTGATTTCCAGTGCTGGAAAAAAATGGGCAGATTTTAATGTTATTTTTCCACCGATGCTAGTGGTGCCATTGCCACAAGAACCCCACTGCAGATTACTGAGTGCCAGCTGATGGCCCTCTACCTTTTTAGGCCCTACACCCATCCAAGCATACCTTGGTGGCACAGTGCTCCCTCAAAGCACAGGCTTGGGCTATATGCCCAAGGACTGTTTCTGCCTCAAGTTATGCGGGCAGATTGCTTGTGTCCAGCAGCCAAGATATTCCAGGTGCCATTCCCTTGACCATCCATCAGCCACCATAGAGCTTCTGTGAGCAGACAAGGACAGGTCCATGAAGCTTAGCATGGATGCAAGTTGTATTTTAAACACACCAAGCAGCAAAAGACATCTAAGTTGCCCCCTGACCTTGTGGATCACATTAAAGCTGTGGCTTGCTGCACTGGATGCAGACTGGATGCACCTCTGCTTCTTCTGAGGCTGCAGCAGACTGGGTTTCCTGAGGTACTCTCCAAACTCCCAGTGCTGTGCCTGCCACTCACCTCTGCCTGACTTGCAACACTGCATTTTCCATAGTATTTCATCAGATTGTTGTAGCAATTTGGGTCCATGCTCTCTTTCACGCTGTCTTTGCCAACTCCGTTGTGACACTGCCTGTTGGAGCAACATTCACCATTCCATAAACTGCAAAACTATTTAAAATGGCCATTTCTGCAGTTTCTTAGGCACCAAAGACTGGAAAATAACATGGCAGGGAAATACATTATTTTGCAGATAGGAAGTGTATGTCCTTTCCAGGTGTTATGTATTACATTTTATGTATTTGCTGTGAATACCTCAACATTTTGCTGGGTGTGTAAGGTAGACAGAGCAGGGGGAACTGTAGTTATGATGGGAAAAGTTAAGTAGGTAAAAGGTTAAAATAATGTCACTGGTTTGGGCTTCCCGAAAGAATGCAGCCAGCTATCTGAGATCAGAGTTAACCATTCACAAATGCTGAGGTGCCCTCGGGGGACAGAATGGGATCACTGGGCTCACATTGGGGCAGAGAATTAGAATTCATTTGGGAGAGGATCACAGAGGCAAAAGATTAGCTAATGAAGAAGGGAGGAGATTACAAGAAGGCAACTCATTTTCATAATAATTGTACGACCAGCACAGTGGGCCCATCAAGTGATTCTATATCGAAAAAAAGAAAACTCAAAACCCCTCAGTCTCCCAGAATACACTAAGCACAGTTTTTAATGGAGAAAACCCACACAAACTCATTCATGATCTTGCATATTTATATTCACACTTTTGCATTTCAACATGCTAACTCATCCATGCTTCTCAATGTTGGCCCGGAGCTCACATAAATACAGTTATATATGCCATATTTTATTGGTGGGCCCATATATCTAAAGACTAACCAGATCTGCCTGGGTTTGCACAACCTGCTCAGAGACTGAAGGAGCTGCTGCACAGCTATCTGACAGCTTAAGTAACTCTTTGGTCCCACAGCCTTTATCCCTAGTCACAAAATGTTCTCAATGCGTGGCTGAGAAAAGCCATGCATGTCAGGCCAGTTTATACAATTTTAACTCAATTGGCCTTTTGAAATACATCATACGTGTCTACTGCTTATAAAGCTTATTTGTCTTTTATTATTTGTAAAAACTCTGTAAACAATGCTACCCTTCCATATAAAACAGAGATTCACACTTCATGCAGGCAGAGGTGCCCCAAAGCTGTTTTAGCACATATCACAACGACTTTTTTAATAACTTTTTTCTTAAACACCTGTAAAGTTTAAAAAACATACATTTGTTCTTAAAATACCTTATTACATTTAAAGACTTATTTGGGGGAAATTTCACCTTAAAATGCTTCTATTTTATATAAAATGCAAAATGCAGACTGACTCAATCAAGGCAATGTGCCTTCAGCTTAAACTACTTATTTTTATGACAGTGTTTCTTGAGTAATAGGAGAGGATTAAGTACCTAGTTTAAAAGCTACTTTCAAATAAAATAAATTAGTCTAAAGATCACCACATCTTTCTTACTAGGGAGTCTCTAGTGGAAAGGTATAATTCAAAAGAAACTCCAGTAAGAAAACAAAAAAATGACAATACCTCTGGGCATCCCACCTCAAGTAATTCCTAAGATGGTACATTTACACTACATTTTTAGCTGGTATTCTTTCTTTTCACACCCACAGAAGGGAAAAGAACTACCTGAAGCACAAGAGAAACAGAACAAGGAGGTATAATAGTCACTGGATCAATATTATTTTTCAATGTTGGAATGTCAAAATAATCCATGAGTTAGCATGTTGCTCCTTGAGATCCTCCTGAATGGAAAATTATACCCCACTAAAAACATCTACCAGTTTCATCAATGTCTTCCAGGAACTGGTCAGCTCACCCAGTTACCAAAGTACATCAGTCCAGCCACACTTTTTCCACAGACCATTTCCTCTCAAGCCATCACACCTCCATTCTTTTCTCCAGTCCTCACTGTTGCTGCCCATCATATCCCCAGGAGGGAGGGTAACAGTAAGTCACTCTTGCAAGAAAACAGACCTTTATAAGGCTACTGCAAAATTAGTCCTAGTGCTGTGCAGGTAGAGCTCATACACCCAAAGATGCAGTTCTCCATCAGTCTCACAACTCTTAGTGAACCCAGGAAAAGAAACCAGGAGAATTGTCCTGGAGAAGACTATGTTTTATCTACAATTCCTGAGGCCCAGCAAAAAGGAAGGCAATCAGAAAAGCCTAATTGCTGGTAAACAGCAGCTCAAAATCACTTTGTAGGAGCCTCCAGCTGACTAAGGCAGACAGAGTCAACTGTGAAACATTGTACAAACGAATGAAGAGTAAGATGCCTCATAAAGTTGAGACCTGTAAGCAGTATGGTTTAAAGCACAAAAAGAAAGGAGAAACAGTGAGAGGATCTGTGACTTGTGGGAGGCAAAAGAGCTACCTTTGAGTTGCTTGGTGAACTTCTAATAGGAGACGTAACTCAGACCTGGGACAGGAAGAATTGAGCAGTATACTACAGGGGGATTCAGAATTAACTTGTGACAAAGTGAAGATAATTTGCTGGCCAAAGAAAGGCACATCATCACATTGACAACAGAGCACCTTTACAGCATACAGCAGTACTCTGACACTGCGAGCACAGATGAGAATCTAAAGTAGCAGACAAAAGCAGATGTGACTCGGAGACATGATGGAGAGCAGTGCCAAAGGCCACAAGAAATCAGAGAATACTCTGGAAAGATGGTCAGTGCCAAAGTTTTTCTGTACTTAATTACAGAGTCACAGAATGGTTGGGTTAGGAGGGACCTCTGGAGAATGGTCCAACCCCTCTGCTACAGCAGGTTCACCTTGAGCAGGTTGCACAGGATCACATCTAAGTGGGCTTCAAATATCTCCAGATATTTAAACATGTCAGCACTGCTCTGCTCTTATCATGCCGAACGTCGCTGAAGTGCCTCCCTCTCCCCCTGCTCCCTTTAAAAAATGTTGGCTTTTTTAAATCCCCAAATTGATGACTTGTGATCCTGACTGCAAACTTGTATAACATGCAGAACGAATGACTGGTTAAGGGCAAAGTCCAGAGCTGAGCTGACATGTCAATCCAAGTCAAATACACACTGTTTGGTCTCATGGACTGTGAACTGTAGCTCTCAGATGGATCAAACCCTGAAGAAAGCTGTCAAATCTCCTAGCTCAGGATAGTCAGGCCAGCATTTGGGGGGCCTTATTATGGATCTAAAGAAGAATTCTCAAAACTAAACTAGGTTCCTTTCAAAGGCACCACAGGTTACTTCCTAGCATGATGCATTCCAAAAGATGAATGGCAATTGGGCAGAACTTACAAAACCTCAATTAAATGCCTCATCTGGAAAGCAACACTGATGGTGCTCCAGAAGCAAACAAACCCCATGAGGAAAACAAAAGGAAAATGCAGAAAAAGCCTCCCAAAGGAAAGCAGGCACCAGTGCATTGGTGACAGAAAGCAGATAGCCACTGTCTCCTATGTGCCTGCCAAGAGTGACTACCAGAGGGCCTCGACTCTGGATCCTGTTTTGAGGGATGTAGCATTGTGCAGGGCATCCCTGTGATTAACTGATTGGTCAGGTGTCCCTTTCTCCAGTGGGACACCCAGAATGAGCTCAAGGCTTGTTCTCAAATGCAGCTCACAAATACCAAAAAGGTCAGATAGAGAAAATGCTACTTAAAAAAAACCAACAACAACAAACCAAACCAAAACAAAAAAACCCACAACAACAACAACAAAAACCAAAACCCCAAAACCCCAAAAAAGCAAATTAGGTAAAACAGTAGCAGTCTCAAATCCCCTGTTTGACCTAAACCCAGTATTGCTGCAACAAACATGTATCTGTTGGAAGAGCTTCCCTGGATCTGTAGGAGATACCCTGGATTGTTTACCAATCTTCACAGCTTGTTTAAAGGTCAAATTGTATCACCTTTCATGCATGTTGTTTTCTGAGAACCACAGGAAAACAAAACCACCTCAGTAAAAGCTTATCTAGATAGTTGACTATTTGCTTTTTGTGTTAAGCACTCCACTGACAAACCTTTCGCACTGATTGAAGAGTACAAATTCCACTGGAAAAGAAGCAGTTCTAAATGCAATCTCATTTAGCCAAATACTTGAACAAGTACCTGAGCTTATCTGGTGCTTTGCATTTCTAAAAATCTTAAACTTTTGGACAATGCATCTCATAGATACTGAATACCAGCAATTTGCCTTCAGCAAGCTTATTACAAAATAGGCTTCTGTGCATCTGGAAACTAAAATTTACACTGCTAAATAAAGGTCCCCAGACTCCCAAAATAGTTTTGTAAAATGAAGTTCTCATATAAAGAGGGAGAATTGTCTGATCTGAAAAAAATTATGACTTCTGTTATCACAGCCGCTGCTGTTAATGCTCAGTGATTAGGGTGAAATGTAATAAGGATTACAAATAGAGAATTGTTTATTAAGCAATTTACTTCTCCCTTTTACCAGCGTTGGACAATTCCCTACAGTGCTCCTCTGAACTTTCTGCCCAGGGTGTTTAAAGATGACTCCACAAATGCAGCTTCTTCGAAAGATTATGCCTTAGTATAATAGATCAAATCAAGAAATTAGTCTGGTTTTCTTCCTAAATTTTCCTTTAATGTCTTCCTCCTCCCTTTAACTGCTTTGCCTGAGGCTGCACTTTATCTCCCTCTCCAACTGCCTGATAACACAACACTGGCACATAAAAAAGTGCTTTGAATGAAAGAGATGGTGTGTCCCATGGTCTGATAAACATGACAACTTCCAGTAAAAAGTGTCTGTATCAAAACTATGGATGAAGGCCACTTTTTTCTCTTTTCTGGACTCACATAGCTTTTGGTAGTGCGAGCTGTGAGCTCCTTTCACCATGCCCTGTTGCATGGGATACATTCCCGGCCTTTTGGTTTCCTTACAGATCTTTCTCCTCCTGCTTGTGCTTGAACATCAGCATTAGGAGACATTTTTGCAGTGCAAGTAGTGATTTATGTACTCAGTAGCTGTGATCTTAACCAAACAGTTGTCCAAAACTTATTTTAGAGCTTTCTGTAATAATGAGGTTAAAGGCCAGAGCAAATTGACAGCTGCCTGAAAATGTTTGCTAAATTTATCCCTAATGTAAAATCACTAAGTTCAGAAGCAATATGGCAGAGGTGAATTTAACCTGTGGATCTCGCACATATCTGAAAAACCACAGCCCTCTTCAGACATTAGTGGTCTTAAAAAATAAAGCTGTATTTTTCATGGAAATAAGTGTTCAATGCAAAAATCAGTAGCATGATCAACAGACAAAGTTCGTACTAACATTTTAGTGTTTTAACCCCATGTTTAGAAAATAAGGATGAACATGCAAGTGTAAACAAATACATTAAATAGGCTGAAACTGCCAACAAGTGAAAACAGAGGAGCTCAGTGCCATGCCATTAGAGACATAATTCAATGCTCTCTGGTGCTAATGGAATGACTCCAATAGATCCATATGAACTGTTTTGTAGTTAAAAGGCCCAGTGGGTGTGAAATAAAATTAGTTTTGCTCTGAGAGAGAACACCGAGGACCAAGAGTCACAGTAGGCATGGCCCCTTTCCTCCTCCTGCTTATTCCCCTGTGCCGAGCAGCACCTGCACTCCTGTGCCAGCGCCTGCAGTACCAGCTGCCAAGCCCCAGCACTCCTCTGCAGACAGGAGAGAGGCACCCAGGCAACATCCCCACACAGAGAAAGTCTAAAATCATAATATAATAACAACACGTACACATTTACATCACACGGGTGAATGCCATGGGTGATTCCTAAGACCTCCGCTGCAACAGACTGGGAATGGTCTGACAGGCAAGGATTGGCAATGCCAGCTCATGCAGGAAGAGTAAGAAAAACCATAAATAAAGAACTAGAAACTGTGCTTCAGGGCTCCAGTGCTGACATCAGGAGCAGAATGACTTGGTCACTGTATATAGTCGACACATACGGTATAAAGAAAAGCTGGAATTTGTGTTTATCATATAAAAAGGAAAATACCTATAGGTCAAGGTTAGGTGAGGATCCAAGTAACAGAACTTACAATGCAGGGACTTACAAAATTGTTGATGAAAATCATGTCTTTGTTTAGAATTAAACAGCCCTTTCCAAGAGCTATCAGCCACAGTTGTGTCCATCCAGCCTCTCATGTACATCCTGGACCAACTTCTCCTGTCCCTCACTCCTGCCATAACAGTCAAAAGGGCAGCACAGATTTTTTGCCTTGTTATTAATATAAAATTAATATTAAAACAGACCCTTAGTATTCATCAGCCCATTAATATATCAGTGTATCTCTTGACAGACTCCTGCCCATCCTGTAGAACAATCTTATCTGGTTAACATGACTTTGTAAATAAAGATACTTTTTACAGATGAAGGCATCAAAGCAAAAAAAAAAAGCTCTCCTAATTTCACTTGCAGATTCATTAATGCTTTTAGCTTTCAAGCCAGTTTGAAATGTTATGAGAACAATCAGCCGATGCGTGCTACAAAAATATCTCAAAAAGGCAAAACACATCAACATCATTTCACATGCCCCTTCTGATTTTATGTCAAATTCTGTTTATTTTGCAGTTGACTCTATACTGATGCATGGGTACTGAAAACAGGATTGAAGCCAGAAGTGGTGCTGCTGTTTTACACAGCAAATGCATTGAAATGCATCTCTGGCAGTGCTGTTTGTGCTGCTTGCTGGTGCTCTTCACTGCACATTTGCTCTTGAGAACCATCATAGCAGACAGCCACTTGTTTTCCCGTCATTATTTCCAACCAAATTCTTCTCAGACAGAGACAGCATAATACACTCTAAATAAAAGCAAAAGTGCACGTTGAGTTAATAACCTGTTTCTAGGAGATCAACTTTGGACAGTCTGCATCCCAAATTATCAAGCAAATACATGTTTGCTACAGGTTTTTGATCACAGGTCCAATGCAAACAGCAGAGGTTGTGACTTCCATCTCCACAAAAACTCTAGTAAGAGGAAATAGCAACATGCAGAATTGTGTCCATCCTGGCCATGGGTAAGCAAATGAAGAAGTTGAAGGAAGGGTTTGCAAAGAATAAAAGAGAGGACACAAAGGGAATGGAAGATGACAGAAAAATGCTGGGAAAATACTCTTCATGGGAAACTTGAGGATCTTTCTCTCCCAGTCTACCTCTTATCCTTTTACAACTGCCACTGGGTATCCTGTATACATGTGAGTGGTGCTAAACATGACTTACTCCATTAGTATAAAATTGTTGTCAAAATGTTCCTGGATGCTTTGTTAATAAAATGCAATATTTGCTTCCTGCTGATCTGCAGTGTTTTGGTAGTTTCCTCAATTGGGACTCTATGCTAAGACAGCCCGGCAAGCAGTTACATGGGCAGTTCAAAATTTACATACGAATGGTGTTACTGTTACCCAACCTGGTGTAGCAGACAACAGAGAAAAACTTTCACTGTTTAAACAGCAGTTACTCCCCCAGCTTTAATTTTTATCTCTCATCACCCTTCTCCCTCATTAGCTGAGCAGAGGCTGCTTGCCAGAGCAGTGGGGTGAGCTGCTGGCAGCTCCCCTTGGCCTCTCTGGTGGAGTGGGAGCTTGTGCAACCCGGCCCAGCCCTGTAAGTCAGATCTGCTGTGACAGGACTCGGTCCTCACCCAGTTTCTTCACATGGGATTGCCAGTTATCAAGCTAGACAGAGAGGATAACTTGTGACAATTCAGGTGCAGGGATTAAAATAAATTAATTTTTATCTCTTATTAATAATTGTAAAGTTCTCTCTTCCAAGGAGGTGCATGTTGGCAACAAGGAGCAGGGCAGAGGGAAGACCATCTGAAGACAGCCTGAAGAAACACAAGGCTCTGCAGACCACCATCTCTGAAGGGAGGAAAAGGCCAGTTATAACACTGGAGAAAGTTACTAAAATGCTGTTCCTTGTAGTGAACTCTTTGTCTCCTTGCACTTTGTGGTTTTAGGTGACAGCATATATTCTGGCTGGTGACCAGTCACTAGTGGGGTTCCACAGGGCTCCATTTTAGGACCAGTTCTCTTCAATATCTTCATAAACAACTTGAACACAAGACTGAAAGGCAGACTACGTTTACTGATGACACTAAACTGGGAGAAGCTGTTGACCCCCTTGAAGGCACAAAGGCCCTGACCATACCTTGAGCAGTTAGAGGACTGGGCATTCACCAACTACATGAAGGACAAGTGCTAGATTCCACACCTGGGATGGGGCAACCTGGGTTATACACACAGGCTGGGGAATGAGGTGCTGGAAGGCAGTGCCATGGAAAGGGACCTGGGGGTCCTGGTCGATGGCAAGTTGCATGTGAGTCAGCAGTGCCCTGGCAGCCAGGAGGGCCAACTGTGTCCTGGGGGGCATCAGGCACAGCATGACCAGCTGGTCAAGGGAGGGGATTGTCCCACTCTGCTCTGCACTGGGGCAGCCTCACCTCAAGACTTGGGTTCAGTTTTGGGTGCCACAGTATACGAAAGATATAAAGTTATTAGAGAGTGTCCAAACAAGGGCTATGAAGATGGTGAAGAGCCTTGAGAATGAGCAGGTGGCTGAGGTCCCTTCATCTGTTTAGCCTGCAGGAGACTGAAGGGAGACATCATCATGGTCTCAGCTTCCTCATGAGGGGAACTGCAGGGTCAAGCATTGATCTCTCTTTCTAGTGACCAGGGACAGGACCCAAGTGAATGGCATGAAAGTGGGGTTTAGTTTGGATATTTGGAAAAGGTGGTTGGGCACTGGAATAGTCTCCCCAGCGAAGTGGTCACAGCACTAAGCCTGATAGAGTTCGAAAAGCATTTAGAAATGCTCTCAGGCACATGGTGTGACTTTTAGGGATGTCCCGTACAACATCGGGAGCTGTACTTGATGATCCTTGTGGTTCCCTTCCAAATCAGGATATTCTGTGATTCTGTGCAGAGCTGTTACACTTACTGCAGGCTGACTGATGCACCTGGAGCAACGAATTGTAAAGATGACCAGGATTCTCACATTTCAAATGCTGCCCCCCTAAAGATACTTAAGAGATTCCTCTGTATCTGGTATCAAAAGGCATTGCTGGGGGGCTGATTTTAGCAGAAATCAAGTTTTTCCAGATTCCTGGCTTTTGCTGAAATCAGTATGACTCTGATAAGAGTGGGAAAACTCTTATCGGGTTTCTTCTGCACAGATGTACATGGTAACAGGGGAAAGAAGTTGTTAGGAGAACAGGGGAGAAAAAGCAGTCTGACTCAGGTCTAGCCAGTTTACAGGGAACCTGAAGTTACCTTAAAGTTTATTTTAGCCTATTGCCTCCAAGAATCTGTTCTGTTAGCACAACACCTGGTGAGATCCCTGTTCACCTTTTTGAATGGCCCAACATCAGATTAGGGGACATGAGACCTTCCTACCTCTGCAGTTGTCAGCCATAAATGGGGTTATCTTCAAAGGTATCTAAGACACACTGAAACCCATGGAAATTGAGAGTACGCTGTTTTCTAAAGTACTGTGTTGCAGCAGACAAACGTCATCTTCCCATGGAGACGAGGATAGAGCATTGCTTCTCATAGCCTATAATTCTGCTGACATATTAGGGAATTTACTGTAAAAAATGGCATCTCCAGTACCAAGATATTTTTAGGACCATTCAAGATGATTTCAAGACAAGTGATGTTTAATTTGGAACAAGCATCAAGAACGAGAGTAGCTATCAATATGGCTTATGGAGAGCTGGTTCAGGATCTGAAACACATTCCTCCCTAGCTCATCATTTTTTCCACACACTTTTTTCAGCCTTCCCCTGCCCTCAGCTGAATGATGAATCATTATACTCTGACAGTCCCATGTTAATGAAAGATTGTTCGCTTTCTATTTGCTCCTGAATGTTTCCCTAAATCTGGGCTTTGTAAATTATTCTCATGCTTTTGTAAAGTTTCATTTTATATAGTTGTCTTCAAAGACATTTTTTTAAAACAGAAAATCTTTATAGAAAACAGTCTGATCAGCACACAAAGTGAACATTTTATTACCCAAACATATCTCCAAAAATATCAGTAGATTACACAAGAGACTCTCTGCTGATGCTGATTTCCTCCTACATCATATGGCAGATGCCAAGAACTTTTGTAACCTTTGCCCTACATAAGTCTCAAGGATAAGTTATGAAATACAAAGACATTGTACCTACAGATGATGGCAAGCAGTGTTCATTGGCCAAGAAGCAAGAGCACAAAAGGCATGATAGAGCAGATAAGCTGCACTGTTCATGTATGTGATATCATGTCCCTGACTCAAAACCTGGAGAGGTCTATGTGACTCTGCAGAGAACTTAAGCACATTCATTGCACTAAGTTTTGTTGCTGGAAACAAGTCAGAGTTGCGAACCACTCAATTATTCTTCCAGGATAAAAATAAAGGTGACGCCCTTGCTTTGTGTTCTAATACACAGGCCAATTAGACCAACACACTTGTCACTCTGAGGATCTCATAATTGCAGCCATTCTACCTGCAGAACAACTCGGCTGTCTCTAACCCGCGGTTGTTGATGTCCATGGATGAGCAACACAGCTGGGCACTACACTTAATGAGACAGTTTGTCTTAATTGACTGTACTGCGTTTGGAGCGAAAATAGCCTTAAGCTGCTTTAAATTAGATCCTAGCCAGACTGATATGAAAACAAAAATCAAATAAACCCTCAAGGCTGCCCTCTAATGCCAACAGCAGAATTCTGCTCCAACAGCGCTTCCATCAGAAACACTTGATGAGAACTTAAGCAGTGGACTGAGCATTTTGAATCAATAACTAAAGCAAAAAAGCACACATTCTACTTCTTAACTCACAGGTTTTTGCTCATTTTAGCGGGGGGGGAGGGGGGGCGGGGAGAAAAAAGAGGAAGATCTGTTGTGCTACTCACAAAACCAACTAAATCATTATTTTGAACCAAATATTATGTTTCTCAATAATTTATATGCTTTTAATTTTCCTATGGTCATTATTTTGGTTTTGTTTGTTTGTTTGTTTGCTTGTTTGTTTGTTTGTTTTTTATAGAAGTGGGAGTTGCTTATTATTAAAAGGTTGTATTTAAAATGCAGCAATGTTTTTGTCTAGGGAAAAAGTTTATCAATAAGCTTATTCAAACCAAGCTATATAAATTTCTAAAGAACTGAGAAATAACTAACTTAGGTGATAATATGAATGCCTAATACATCATGCTTGGATTACCTTAACCGTATGTCTAGAATTGTGTCAGCTGGTGTCCACTCTAGGAACAGTCCATCACCTCTTGTAAATCCTGAGATCTGGTGATTCAGGCACTGTTTC
>JAOXXN010000471.1:39208671-39223671 GCA_026770055.1 Myrmophylax atrothorax
CCCCTAAATTTAATAAGGGGTGATGTGCTTATTGAGGAGGAATCCTCTCCTCTGTCTTGGTAAACATTTTGGTTTCCCTCAAACTAAGACAACAGGGAATTTATTACAGGGTCTGTGACTCAGTTCTTATGCTTTCGGTGAACGTTATGAAGTTAGTTTTACCCCTGCTGAGAGCCTAACTCAGAGCACGTAGAAGGATTTACATCAACTCAGTTTATCGTCCTTTATTTAGAGACTCTCATGCTCTTTCTAGATTTGTGGAAACCAGGCAGTGCCTGAGCTCTGAGCCCATCGTTGTCTCTTGTGAATTCCAGCACTAAAATTATTCTTTCAGTCCCGTGAAAGTGCAGGCATTTAGAGTAGGTAAAGCCCAACTGGAACTCTTAAGACCAGGATCATGGCAGCAAGAGCCTTCACTGTGATTCAATAACCTGTGCCTCCATCTCCCTGTCTTAGTTCTGAGCTTGAGGCTTAGATATTCTTCTAGGAAGTCTCAAAGTTGAAGGCTAAAAATTGCATCCCTCTTTGGAAGCATCTTCTCATAGCCACTCTGCCCCTACAAAGCAATTGCTGTTGTCTTTGAAAGAAACACTGTGCCCTGGTTCATCCTTTCAAAGGAGAGATTAGATGGTAGTCTGTTCAGAAAGGGTTTGATCTTAAGATACCAACTTGAAGGAGACAATTTAGTTTCAGTGTTTTCTGACTGCTAGGGAGGAGTGGAGACTATGGTTTTTGCACCTGCCTTCATTCTCCTTCTCTGGAAGTACAAGGTGGCCTGTGTACCATGTGCTTTATATACCGTGTGTATACCATTATGTTTTACACACTTAGGAAGCTTATACAGGCTCTCTTCCATAGTACAGCTGGATTCAGTTTAGTTTTTCTCAGTATTTCCTAGTCCTGTTTGGTTGCTATTGGTTTAAATGTGGCTTTATTAGATCCTCATATCTTCCCATGCATGCTACATTAATGCTGTTCCAGGGGAAGAATTCAGGTAGGTTACCCTCCGAAGGTCAGTCTTTTATGACTAAGATAAAGGATTGGTCTTTTTTGCTTTTCCCAGGAAACTAAAATGTCCTTCAACCTCATGGTTTGATACAGACTGAGCAAGAACCTTAGGAAACCCTGAGACAATATGTATCCCGTATAACATAATTGCATATTGGAATGTTCTAAGGAAGTCAACATAACCTGAGTCTTTCAAATTCCACTACAAAATCCCTTTTTATCATAGGATGTAATAATAATTCTTCTATGCCATAAGCTTTTTTTTCATACAGTACATTCTCCCTCTAAAAGAAAGGAGAAAAAAACAAGTCCTGGAGTTTTATTACTGATAGTATTGTAAATTCTCCTTGATGTCTGGAAAAGGTGAGAAAGTAATTGGAAAGAAAGCTTGAGCAAGAGTACATTATTTGCTGCATACTGCCAAAACCTATTAGACAGCAAAGATCTATGAAAACTAGTTAAATGATTATTAAATGTGCCATTGTTTCCAGCAAGTTACAAGTCACCATCTGCAGACAAGACAGTATGTTAAAGCAAATGGGACTCCTTACATGCTTGTTACCTCTATGCAGATATTGTGCATGTATCCTTAGCTATTGCAGGCAGGCAAAGCTTCCTGGACATCCATGAATCAATGTTTACTTCCATGAGAAGAAGACACAGTGGAGTTGCATCAGCAGAGAGCTTACATATTAGCTTACATATGTAGGAGATACATATTACAGTGTCTCCTAATGCTTATTTTATTAATTCAACTATACAGCCACATATTAATAAAGATGTATGGGAAGCAAATAACCTAATCAGGTTTTAAATACACAGTTGCTCTGATCATGAAAGTGAAGTCATGCACAGAACAGGTCCTAGTGCCTCTGGCACTCAGTGCACAAAATATTCCTCCAATAAAAAAACCTACACAAAATCTCCACTTAAATGAAAGGCCAATCTCCATATATATGCTTATGTAGGAGCTAATCCAACTATACGAAGTCAAATGATCTTTCTGTGGTGAGGAGATTCCAAGCAGCAATGTGGTATGCTGTCCTTCACCAAATATTACATCTCAAAAGTTATTTGCAACTCTCCATGCTGCAATTTGTATCTTCTTTCCAGGAAATTGATCACAGAATCATGAGTTGGGTTGGAAGGGGCCTTAAAGATCCAAACCCCTGCCATGGACCAGGACACCTTTCACTAGACCAGGCTCCATTCAGCCTGTTGTCTTATGCTATTGGATGTGGCAGGGAAACAAGTAAGTAAAAGAGGAGCATTAAAAGAGGGTATTACAGGGATTTCAGAGGAACCATCAAGTTCAGGAAAAAGTAGTGGTCATAGCGGCACATTCTTCCAAATTAACAAGAACGCTATCCCTGTAAATGGCCAAGACAAAGATTAGTGGCCACAAAATTGTCACCTACATGCTTGCCAGTAGAATCTCAGCTGCAGCCCTGAGCTTTTCTATAATTTTTTAACCCCAAGGGATCACAGTCAGTTTTACCCCAGTGGAAGACAAGATGCTCTTCAGGATTAAAAGTAGTATTGCAGGAGCAAGACATCTGTTTTTCTATATCTGCCCAGGATATCTTCCATCTAGGCTTTTTGGATCTGCTTATTTTCCTTATATTTTTGTGCATCATTCTCCTCTTTAGGCTCAGATCCCAGACTGAATCGAGGTCTCTCATCAAAGACAGCCCTTTCCTGAAAGAGAAACAATTGGTGAGCTCCTAACTCTTTTTTCAATCAAATAAAGTCTCTCCTTGACAAAATACCAGAATCTAGGCAAGTGAGCAAAATTCCTTACTGTAATACCTGCCAGTACAATTTTAGGCTATTTTTCTTCTTAAAAGGTAACCACTGGTACGGCGCTGCTGGGTAGCACTGTTCAAGCACAGCAGATCAGATGCTGTCCTGATTTATAACCTCTGTCAGCTCCAGTGAACGCAGGTGCCGGCAACTTTGCGCTTGGCCTCTGAAGGGGAAGATGCCCACATATAATGTGCATAAGGATCTGTCTTTGGGGATTCTCTCTAGCCCACCTGACATGCCTCAGGTGTGAGGAGTATTTACCAAGTATTTACCTTGCCACCTGAAAAAGAACAGCACACCAGAATAAGCAGGGCAGGGCATAATGCAGATCAGCCACAGCAGGCTCTCAGGGCCATACTGCCTTAGTCTTGCAAATCATTTCAGTGGTAATAAGGGCTGCATGACAGACACAGGGACTTTGATTTCATGTTTTAATCACAAAGTGTAAAACGTGGAGCCTGTTGTCAGTTTGCAGCCCTGCCTGCCTTTCCACCCACACCCTGTGTGAGTGTGTCTTCCAAGGGCAGCAGCAGCATGCTGGAGTGTCTGCTGCTCACCACAAAACGTGCTGTAAAGCACCTTTTGAAAAGACAAAGCACCTCCAGGTGGTTAAGGGCATGGAGCTACAGCAAACGTCTGTGGTGGGCATAAGCACAGTGCAGCAGGGTTAAAAGCGAGGCTGTCCAAATTCATCCAAGACCTGCAAATCTTGAAACACGTAAACCCTACATGCATCAAATAAAGAAGCCAGAAAGAAAGGTGCCCCCTAATGAGTTTTTTTTGCGCTTGGGTGAGCGAAAGGGCTGTTTCAGGAGGCTAATAACTGAAAACCTTCCAGGCTTTTGTCCGGAGAAATGGCAGGCACTTTCCATCCCTTTGAAAAAAAGAAGGCCTTTCGGAGTCTTCACGAGAGATGTGGATTTTAAGGGCGACCTTAGGTCATACAGAACTAATCAAGCGAAAACAATAAGAAAATTAGACTGACAGTCAGCAAGTATCTGAGGACTTTATCAAAAAGAATTAGGAATGGACAAATTCACTGGGAGCAAAGGATCAGATCTGCAAGGTGGCATTGTGTGGTGGGATTAAATTATTTATTCATTGTTAATTTATTTATTTATGTATGTGCAAATGACCTAGCTGCTGCAGGTGCTGAGGACTTTCTGAAAAGGCCCAGTTTTAGAGCCAAGGCTAGAATATTGGTCCATTTAACTCATTCTTTTCCTTAAGGCGATCAAACAGTGACTTTTATCTAGGAGATAGAGGAGGAAAACCATATGTGTACTGGGAATGATGCGGGGTCTGAGCAGCACTAAGTACCCAAGTATTCCAGTCTCATTCAAGAATGCTGTGCAGTTTAATGTCCAGCAAATTAGCAAATGAATGCCTATGTCAATATGTGAAAAATCCCTAGTTGGTTTAAACAGATAAAAAGCCTCTTGGGAAATGGCAGAAAATGCAGGCTTTCTCTTCTTGTCTTTTTTAAAGAAAGAGAAACAGTACTTATTAAGTTTTCCCCAAACTTACAAAAAGTTGCAGAAAATACCAACAGCTTACATGGATGCTGGATCTTATATATACACAAAATTTTTCCAGTGCTCCCACTGGAAAAATACAAGAATCTTTTGCCAGGCACTCTTTGAATCACATACTTGCTATTCAGAAGAAAACAGCTAAAATGTGGGACAGCTACAGAGCCTGTAAGGTGCCACCCTGCTACTCCTCTCTTAAAGGTACAGGAGGTCGAAAGCCCTGGAGAGGGTTTGTCTTTTGCTCTGATTTATAAATTCAATCTTGAAGATGAAATCCACAAACACCTCATTTTTCTTCTCCACATTTAACCATTGATAAGAAAGGGTAGAATTGCCATCTCATGTTTTCCTTGACCCAGCAGAGCAAACCCACAGTGGGGACCCTGTGTACAACATGACCTCGGGGAAAAAAGGAACATGAGAACTCAGCATGGGGGTTGGAGGCAAGAAGTCACACATATCGAAAATGACAGCACCACGTCAGTTAATGCCATGTGATAAGGGAGTCCTGCTGGGTTTTATGTCCTTCTGCAAAGATACACTTGAAAGTTGGCTGGTAAGGGAGACTTTATTAACTCCAGAAGGGAGCTGCAGCTATTTGGGCAGGACAGATCATAATGGATTACCTTACTTCAGAATGGGCATCAGTAGCTGTACTGGGGACAGTAAAACTGCCCCATGGGACACATCTTGATACCAGATATGCAGGTTTACACAGAATGCCATCAGACTTCTGCTTTGCACACCTTATTTCCGTCCTCTTGGCCATACCAGGGAGACTGCTGAGCTATGGTCTTACTCCATGGGCTGTCAGGGTGCCTTTTAAAATGGCAGGAGCAAAAAGCAGCATGAAATATCCCTGAGAGCTGAGCTGCCTGCATAGGCCAGGCCTCTTCTTAGTCATCATTTCAAGTGGATAGAGTCCCAGCTCATAACAGAAATACTTACTATCAGCATGCCAGGGCACGATCTAGTTTTATGACTGAATTTCTTGTCCCTAGACTATCCAATTCACATTCTGTGTTGTCTCTGACTTCAGCTATATTGGCAGTGTTTCATAGTTTTATCTCATGGGCAAACTTCACTGCTACCTGCCTACTTTTAGTGCCAAATCATTAGATAAAGTATCAGTATTTCCATTAGTGTTATTAATATTGAAAGTAGAATACTCTCAGTATTACATTCTAATTTTTCCAGCTTCAGTGTTCACTTCCCAAATTGTGTGTAATAAAAAATCCTTTTTTTGCTGCTAATTAAGACATTTTGCTTAATGTCTCACTGATGCTTGGCACAAAAGAGTCAAACTGGCTGTAAGTCTCCCTTCCATCAGGGAAACAGGCTGGCTACCTACATAAGTGGAAAGAGCTGCCTCAAGGAAGAATGGAAATATGACCTTCTGCAAGCAAGGATCAGTGCAGGACCAGAGGGAGGCTTAAAATGTCTTAGCACTCACTAGTACACTTTGCCCAAGAGATGCACAAGAGACCTTCTCCTTTGCTCTATGCACATGCAATTGCCCTCTGTATGCATAGTAGCCATTCATTGATGTTTTCTGGCAGCTGGTAGCCCAGACTGCTTCATGGGGCAGCAGTACAGTAGATTACAAAGACACTGGATTGGTAGGGCTAATAAATTAAATAGGGGCAAACTAGAACAGGAAAATCTTGCTGGTTTTGGAGCTCTGCACAGTTGAATGGGCAAGGAGCTGAATTCACACAACCCAAGCCCAAAAGAAGATTCTCCCAGGAACCACAAGATTCTGAAACTTAGCCTTGAACAGGATGCCATCAACTAGTGCCATTGTATTTATCTAACAAGTCTTACTGGATGCAGCTGCAAACTACAGGTTATAAAATTAGCAGAGGTTTCCATAGCCTTTCACACGGAGTACAAGACTGAGTTGAAAGTACAGACCTCATATTGCTTACAGTTATGAAATTCTGGCTTCTCTAACATTTTGTGTTTGTTTCAGTGTTGTGTTGTTAAAATAACTCTTTCCCTTCAGACACTGTGGACAAGTACATGGGATGCTAAGCTCAGAGTTAGAAAGGCTGTGCTCTAGTGCCATCTTTTCATGGCACTGAAGGAAGTGTGCAGGCACAGTTTCTGCTTCTGTTTTCATGTATGTAAATCAGTGACCAGAGCATCTATTGCTTTTGTATTTAAGATGTATCACAGCTTTTTCTTTTTCTTCCTTTTTTTGTTTTAAATATAATACTTTGCCATTGGTTTAAGAGGTGGACCCACAGAGCCATCCTGCTTACACATTCTCAGCACCTATGCCCACCCAGTTCAGGCAGCCAAGCTGTTGGAATCCCTTGCATTTTTACAACACTGAAGGTAAAGTATGGTACCAGAGATTTTCTCAGCTGGATTTCACACTAGCCTTCAAGGAAGAGGCAATGGAAGTCATATGTGGGGATACTTGTTTGTAAGTAAAGTTAATTAAACAACTACAGCTATTAGAAATAAATCAGAAAAGGAAAAGGAAGGTAGAACTTCAGCAGCCAGAAAGTAGCATGAGGAAACCAGACTCTTCTGTGAGCCAGAAGGAGGCAGTTCAAGTAGGCTCTGGGGAAGTCCTGTTGCCAAGTTCAAGGTGCAGCAGCTATAGACTGACTGGTACTGCAACATTTGCATTTTAAAAATAATAGCCTTCGCTACATAAGTAAGTGTAAATCAGTGTGCTGTTTCTCTATTCAGCTAAGTGCAAGGATGTTTACACCTGTTGCAGGGAGAAAAAAAGTAACAGCAATTAAAAGGTAGACTAAGTAGTGAGACAAACCAGAAAATTAGGCTAAAAAAAATTTTCAAATGAAAATTTTGTCTTATTGAAAAAAGACTATTCCAAACAGATCCACAGATTTTACTGAAACACAAAGATATCTGTTTAAAAAAAAGCAGACAAAGTCCATTTAAATGGATGATAACTACTGTTATAGAGGATTTCAGCATAAAGGCTAAAGGAATTAAAATGCAGAAAATAATAAAAAGATGCACAAACCCAGAACAATATTAAGAAAGATGTCACTAAAAATGCCCATCAGAGCTGAACAGATAGTTTGCACTAATAAATACATCAGTAAGTGACCCAAAGAACCCTTCTTAGAGATTAGGAACTTTGTCTTGGCTAATCAGACATTCAGCAAGACAATGACCAAGGTGAGAAGTGCCACTGTCTTTTAGGGTCTGATGACAGTTGCTACCACACAAGTGTTATCAAGAGCACTTTATTTTTTCCCTACCACTCAAAATGTGCAAGTACGACCCACTGAAGCATTGTTTTAATTCCCAGCATCAAAAGTTGGAGGGTCCAAGACACCAGGAGCATTCTGAACTAGAAACACAAGCATTCCTTGAAAAACTGCTCTGCTTAGTCATAAAAAATACACTATTTCTGGACTTCTTTCAGATATTATAATATTAAACAAACTTACTATGTTTTGTGGGAGAAAAGATGAACCTTTAATATACTTACTGTGTGGTTGGTCACAACTGCTGTATGTCCTTTTATACAGTAGTTTGAACAGGGTCTGAAATAATAGATATAACGCAGCAGTGAGAAGTTCAGACACCCAGCAGCTCAGCCCTATTTAGTGCTTTCAGGAAATGAAACAGGGAATTAGAAAGCTCTTTGGCTGGACGGATGCATATCGCAGCCTTCCTCTCAAAGGAAGAGGTCTGGCAAAATTCTGTTTGGTGTACTTTAAAGGGAAGACCTGGGGGAAAAGAAGTCACAGAAGCAAATTATTTTACTGGATACCACCAGAACAGACCCCCTTAAAAAGTCTACAGAAGTAATATTATTCCACAGAAACTCTGCCCCTTCTAGAGACAACATATCTATTGTTTCTTATATTTTGATCTGGGATAAGCCTATGAAAATAAAATATATATACAATCAAATATCACAGAATCACAGAATATGCTGAGTTGGAAGGGACCCATAAGGATAATTGCATCCAACCATTAGCCCTGCACAGGACCATCCCCAAGAGTCACATCATGTGCCTGAGAGTATCATCCAAATAGTTCCTGAACTCTGCCAGGCTTGGTGCTGTGACCACTTTCCTTGGGAGCCTGTTCCAGCCCAGCTACCCTCTGGGTGAAGAACCTTTTATCCAAATTAAACCTCCCCTGACAAAACTTCAGGCCGTTCCCTCATGTCCTGTCACTGGTCACCACAGAGAGGTGTCTGCCCCTCTTTCAAGTGTTTATAAGAAAGAGCATTTTCATATTTCATGTTGATTAGAAGATACCAAGGAGGAAAAAAAACACATTAAAAAATTTGCAGATAATTTTTTTAAATCTTACAGTAGGCTACTAGGTGAAGGGAAACAACTTCACAAGGTCTCCCCGACTGCCAAGATGCTGTTGTTGAAAACACTCAAGAGTTAATTAAAAGTCAAGTGTAATTACACAGCAAGGTTCTTTCTCTAATTCAGAAATCTGGAATAAATTATTCAAGAGTTTTTCCTAGAACTGTCCTAACCTTTAATTCTTTTTTCATAAGACATTCCACCTAAAAGATCTAGAAAACAGCAGATATGACATCACATGTCCTTAGGACAGAGAAGAGTCCTTTCTCCTTCTTTACAGAAACACGGGATACCACTGTGACAATTCAAAGGCATAATAAAAAAGCAGCCTGAAATTATGAACTAAAAGTGAAAAAAATATTTTATAGATCTCAAGTCCTCTTGCTCTATTTGCAATTCAAGTACAAGTGTCTGAAAATCAGAAACAGAAACTAACTAGTTTATTTCTGTGTTCGTGGCACATTAAATTACAGTTTGCTGACAAAAAATTTATTTTAAAGTAGTGTCCAGTTATAATAATCTATTTGTTACCAGAGAAATTGAAGCAATTCCTAAAGACTGAATTTTAAACCGTATGAATTGTTGCAACCATCTCAAGGAAACGATGACCTTATGTGTGAGATGCACAGTAGGTACTCTTGGCCCAGGGTGACTCATGTTACCCTGCTGAGGCAGGTGAAATCAGTAGAGCCAGGCACCCAACGCGACTGTCTGTGCTTTGGGTGCCAGGTCACTAATGGTGATGAGAGCAATAGTAAGATGGCTGAGGGAGGTGGCAGGCTTACCTTCCCATGGGCTGCCACTGTTAAGATCCTTCATTTGTAACTGCTTCAGCCCTTCAAAACAACTTAGTTTGATTTGTAAGAGAGTAACACAAAGCAAATTATGAATAGAAGAATTATGAAAAAGGCCCATCCCAACATCCCATTTACAATATGACTGCTTCAAACGTTTGGGTAGACTCAAATCAAAATGATTTGCTTTTGCCTGGACTAAAACTGGATCAGAACACCCTTGGATGTTCATAGGTCAGGTCCAGCTGGGACACAGCACCTCACATCCCTAAACATTTCACTGCCAGTAAAAAAGGGTAAGGACTTGGAAAGATGCACTGGCCAATGGAAAGATCTATTGTGTTTCTCTTTTTGCAAGTCTTGCTGGGCATGCAATGCTGACTTGCTGCCTGCCCATCCACCTGCTGTTGTCTGATGGCTCAGGAATGCAAGTGGGCCAGGACAGTTCAAGCAGCATGCCAGCTTCAGTGGCTCTGCCAGGTGACTTCAGCAGCGCCTGTGCTACAAGAACTGTGCTATGGGCTGGAATGAGGTTCCTTTTGTGCACTTATTTCCAGCTTAGCTTGGCTCATGTCACCTGGACATGTGACATACTTGAGGATGGAGTCTGGACCCTTCTCTCTGCCCCTAATTTCCCATTGATATTGGATTTAAACCAGTTTCAGTTTAAAATATTTTGCAGCAGCCCTCAGCCTGTCTTAAAGTTTCATCAGGTGGAAAAGCTATCCCCTCCTCCTTTCCACCTCCCAACCTTGCCAGAGCACACTCCAAAACAAGGCTCACTAGAGCACAGTGCCTCCTGGGAACGCAGAGATGCACTGGCACAAGCACTCTGCCCACCAAAGATTTGTCTGCAGAGGGGGAATATCCATATGCAAACTAGAGTGGCTTTCCAGATATTCAGTAATTCAAGACCTACCCAACTGTGCAACAGAACAGTTAAGGTGGGGAAGAAGCAAATAAAGAGCAGGAAACCTAAGCTTAAAAGTAAGTGTGCTGAATGGGCAGGGACATGGACTTTGGTTTAAGGCTCTCCTCAGACATGAGTTAAATGAAATCTGAATGCTGGTAATGTCAACGTCAGGAAAACTGGCAGGGGAAAGCCATGTTGTCCCAAGCACAGGACTTCTACCAAGCTCCCATACTTGGAATTGCCTGAACTGGATCGAGTTTCAGCTGCTGTTTAAGGCACCCGCAGCCATTTCTCAGAAAACACGGCCCTCGGTATCTGACGGGATCAGCAACCTTTTTCCAGCACTACTCCAGCAATCCAACTAACCAAAAAAGAGAAAAAAAAAACCAAACCCCTCAAGAAACAAAACCCCCCAAACAAACAAAAAAACCCCCACCCAACAAAAAAATAACCCCTATAAACACAGAAAGCAACCCGAAAGCCGAATTCCCACCCAAAACGCGGCGGACAAGCTCTGTTGTTTCCTTCTGACTTCCCTAAGAGCTTATCGTCGGGAGTAAACCATTTCCTTCCTCCTCTCGCTACTCAGCCCCCGAGGTCCAGGCGTGCTGGTTACCGGGGATGCTGAGGGCGCGGGGGCTGCTGGATGCGGCTTCCCGGGGGTGCCGGGGGTGCCGGGTGCGGGTTCCAGGGGGTGCCGGGTGCGGTTCCGGGGGGTGCGGAGGTTCCCGGGCGTGCGGGTTCCCGGGGGTGCGGGGGTGCCGGGTGCGGGTTCCCGGGGGTGCGGGGGTCCTGGCCGCGCCCCCTGCAGGCCCCGCAGGCTCCGCTCTCTCTGTGTCGCCTGTCGCCGTCCGCGCTTCCCCCGTCGCCGCTGTGTCATGATGTCGAGAGGGGCAGGAAGGCAGGAATGTTTGTGCCTGAAAAGTTTTTGCTTTTGCCCTGCAAAACGACAGCCCGGTAGGTGCCTTTACCAGCCCATCTCTACGCGCCAGCCCCTAGTGGCTTGTCGCACCCCGAGTACCCAAGATAAGGTGACTACATAACGCCTTCTGCCACTGCCAAAAATAAATTAAAAATTAATGTTGCAAAACCTAATTCTGATCTAAAACTCATCACACACTTTTGGGGAAATACAAACGAAGCGAAGCCACGGATATGAAACTTATTTGCTAGAGAAAGCTCTGCTGAAAAGCATCCTCTTTCTGTCAGGCTCTGTATTTCCACCTCATTTTACAGCTGCTGTGACTGAGGTCAAGTGATATGTCACTCTGTCAGATCACACAGCGAGTCAGTGGCTCTTCCCGGATTAGAACGGTTCCACACGGCCCTCTGAAAAGATTTGCAACAAATGTCAGCGCCAACCATCCACTGTTTAAAGCATATGTTTAAAGCTCTTAGACATCTCAGTCAAAAGGTATTGTAAATATACAGACAAAGCTGGTAAATGTTTCACTGTGGCGTTTTAATAATGGCAAACCAGAATTTAACAGGGATTAAAAAACCCCTAAAACAGGTCACCTTCAGCAGGGAATATGTGCTTGGTTTTGGAGCCATTCCAAGAACATTAAAGGATTCGTGGTTTTTTTCCCTGCAGTAGTAAATAAAATGATCAAGATACTGGTGGCTCCACACAGTAAGGTCACAGGGCCAGAAGGCAAGAAATAACTTGAAGATAATTTTCTGTGTCTTGCTTGCTAGCCATTGCTTTCAGTTTGATTTTTGGGGTTTTTTTTGGGGGGGTGGGGTTGTTTAGTTGGTTGGTTTGGGTGTGGGGTATTTTTGGTAACAAAAAAGGCATCATGTTTCAAATGGTCATTCTGTTACATGCAACACAGACAAAAATGCCTCAAGCTGTGGTCTTGCCATACTTCTTTACTAATGTCATTAAAATACAAAAAAATTCCTTGTAGAAATCTTCCACATGCAGAGAGTAAATATGACTTTTAACTGAAACCTAATACACAACAGTACCCCTTTATAATCTTATAATTTTAGCAGGAAAAAAATATTCCAGTTATTTAGCAAAAGAACATCACACAGCCCATAGATAACTCAGGTCCCACTGGAAACTTGTTTGAGGTTTTGAAGAAGTGCAAATGGTGTAGGAGGAGTGTGACTAATGTGCTAGTTCTGTGAGCAGAACCTGAAAAGAAGCATAGCTGAAACTGGGAAGACTAAAGGGAACTCCTCTTTTGAAATCTCGAGACAGGTCAAACAAAGATAACATAAACAGATGTACATAACATATGATATCTTAATCATATTGTGTGAAATCACGCCCTACTGTCATTCCCCTTGTGTTTTCTAAGACTTTCCTGGGCTCTTGGAGCTTCTCTCAGAAATATCAATCACATTGTCCCTCCTGTCCTCTCTTTATGCCTGACATCATCTATAAAAAACATGGCTGTGAAGTAAGCTGAGAGACTACTGATTACTTTAAGATGGGGAAGGAGGAGGGCAAAATAAAACAAAATCTTCAAACTGAACTTTTTGATAAATACTTACTATAACGACCTAAAGCTCCGAAATTTTGCAGAGATTTGCACCTGGCAGAGAGCTTTCCTTGAAAATAAAAAGGAATGTTTATTTCTTAGAAAGGTCAATGTTTTAAGGTGACCAATACACCTAAAAAAGGCAGTAGGCATTTAAGGTAATGCTTAGGGTTTTGGCTATCCTGTCCACTAATACGCATAATGTTCTGCAATACACACCTTCCTCTCATAATGGATCGGTGCTGACCTCTTTCTGTGCAGGGGGTCATTGAATGAGTTAAGCAAGAGGAGGCAATGAAGGATCTGTTTGTAAAAACACATTGGTGAGGGATTCTGACTGTAAGATGAGTTTCGCTTCACTGAAGCTGGCTCCTCGCCAACATTACCAATAAAATCTGTAAAAGGTACTATTTTGCAGTTTTAACCTCAGCTTCATGCTCATCCCATTGAAGTGGTGACAAACCTGGCATCACAAAAAAAGGCAATGTAATTTTTAAAGTGCTGCTAGAGGTAAGGGGAGAGGGAAAGATCAGCCCATGAGAGAAGCTGTAAAACTGTAGCTGGATTTCTTGTGGGTCCTGGTGTTCTGGATTTTTTCTCCTTTTAGTCTTCAAAGCATTTCCCCCCAAATCCAGCATTATACAGGTTTTTTCTGTGTAGGTTTTACACTGATAGCCATGAGCTATGTGATATGGTAGTGGGGTTTCATTTTAGTTCCTTTGTAAACTGCGGAGAAGGACTTTAAAAGATGAAGTAGTTACATGTTTCAATTAACTAAACATGACTTGTGCCATTGCTGTTCCCTGATGCTACCTGCCCCAACATGTTCCTTTGAAGCAGAAATGCTCCCATAGTGCCATCAGATTTTGCCCTATTTTCTTACTTTGCATAATGTCTTCCTCCATAAATGGTCCATAACAACATTAAAACTGGCAGCAGAACTAGACCCCAAGATATTACAACCATAGCAATAAATATCCCATCAAATCACATACAACCTGCAAGTACCAGACCAGTGATGAACATGACCAGCACACTTCTGGTTTGTTTTAAGCAACTGAAATGCTGCCCAGTGTCTCCACAGTCAGTTTATAAATAATCAGAAGGTAATTTTATGTGCCTTGAAAAACCCCAGAGGCCACTAATTAAATATTCTATTTGCTGATAATGCTTAGGGTTGAGCTGCATTTGGGACACTTCTGCTACTTGAAATCTCTTAGTTTCAAGCACTTGGTGTCTCAGGAGGTTATCTGCATGAGCTGAAGACCATGTCTTTCATAGAGATGTTTGGTTATACAAATCATTACTGGCTAAGACACAGGATCATAGAATATCCTGAGTTGGAAGGAACCCACAAAGATCATCAAAATCCAACTCTGCACAGCTCTGCACAGGACAGCCCCAAAATCACACCATGTGCCTCAGAGTGTTATCCAAATGGTTCTTGAACTGTCAGGTTTGGTGCTGTGACCACCTCCCTGGGGAGCCTGTTCCAGTGCCTGACCACCCTCTGGGTGAAGAACCTTCTCCTGATAGGTAACATAAACCTCCCTTGACACAACTCCATGCCCTTCCCTCCAGTCTTGTCACTGGTCACCGGAGAGATCAGTGCCTGACCCTCTGCTTCCTCTTGTGAGAAAGCTCCCTATGATGGGGTATCCCCTCAGTTTCCTCTTCTCCAGGCTAAACAGATGCAGTGACCTCAGCCACTCCTCAGATGACTTCCCCCCAAAGCCCTTAACCATCTTCATAGCCCTTCTTTGGATGTTCTCTAATAGATTAATATTTTTGCCCAAAAATGCACACAGTATTCAAGGTGAGGCCGCACTAGTGTAGAGCAGAGTGGGACAATCCCTTTCCTCAGTTGGCCGGTGATGCTGTGCCTGATGCCCCCAGGACACGGCTGGCCCTCCTGGCTGCCAGGGCACTGCTGACTCACATGCAACTTGCCATCGACCAGGACCCCCAGGTCCCTTTCCATGGCACTGCACTCCAGCATCTCATTCCCCAGTCTGTACAAACATCATTGAAGAGAACTGGGCCCAAGATGGAGCCCAGTGGAGCACCACTAAATGACACGTCACCAGTCTGATGTTATCCCATTTGCTGTTCCCCTTTGCACCTGGCCCATTAGCC
>JAOXXN010000471.1:39228671-39231283 GCA_026770055.1 Myrmophylax atrothorax
GATGTACAAGGTTCATCCTCAAATGTCTCAGGTCTCAGGTTCTAATAAAAACCCTACTTACACAGTAACACCATATGGCTCTGACCTAGTCTTTCAACATACCTTTCTGTTCTTCCCATCACCTGTTATTTTTCTCTCTGATTCTTTCTAGCAAATCTCTCTCTCTCTCTCTGATGAGTAGGAGAGCCTCCTTGCTGTCTGGCTTTCTGCCAGACCTTTTCTGCTCTATTGAAGCTTCCCAGGATTTAAATAACATCTGAAAAAAGTAGTTATTTAAATATCCCTTTTCCTTCTCCAGCTTTTGTTTCCAATTTAATGTTGTGACTATAGTATTTATTTTCCAAGCCTGCTAGCAGCCAATTAGGGTGAAAAAAAGAGCACTGAAGCTAGAAAATTAAGAAACAAAATGAAGCTGTATTGAGGCTGGCTGACCTAAGGATCCAGCAAGGAGTGCAGGACAGCATAACAACCCATTGGGTACTGTGGCTAGGGCCTGTGTCTTCTGACAGCCTGTCAGGAATGAAAAATCTGTGTGTGAGAGAATGACTGGCAATCAGAAGATCAGAACACTACCTCCCACATACACTTTGGATTTACAGAGACAACAGGGAAAACAAGGTCACTTTTTAAAGTGTAGGAAAATGAAGGGCACATAAGTGGTTTGGAAGGATGGGACTAAGTTTTAACTTGTAGCTGACCTCTTTTCTTAGCTTCTTTTCAGATGCAGCACTGAGGGTGACATTCATCCTTCACCCTGCTTGTTGTCACAAACTGTCTCTGAAATTGAGCACAGGTTGTAACTGTCAGTGCAACTCTATAAATGATACAGTAAACTATATGGGTATCATCATCATCATGGCTAGGCTTCATGAACAAAGATTTGGGAAGGGCTGTACCCACATGGGTGTGTCCTTTGAGCCTCTGCAGTGGATATTTCTTTTTTTTAGGTGAGGCACAGCATGCACAGAACTGGCCCCACCATTTAACTCCTCAGGTTCGTCTGCCATGGCTGAGTGAGCTTGGACGGTGACAGTGAAGCCCTCAGGACTAGAACCTGAAGCCCTCAGGACTAGAACCTACAGCTCCCAGTATTCCTAGGAGGTCTCCCAGCCAAGTGCTAACTGGGGCTGAGCCTGCTCAGCTTCCGAGATCTGACAGGATCGGGCATCAGGGTGGCATTTAACTGCCTCATATGGGCATAGCTATTATGTATTTGCTCTGCAGTGCAGACTATTATACCTTTCTAGGTTTGAACCATGCCTAGCTCACTGACGTCTATAGGTGACACTATAACTTCCCAATCAGCACCATCAAGCACATTCAGCTTGTAAAAAGGTTGTCTGCAAGGCAAAATAACTGTTCTGAAGAGTCATATGGCTGTCTGCTTTTCACCCAGGTGACTTGGTGTCAGTAACCCCTAAAGAAGCTGTCAGCTGGGAGAATAACTCACAAAATATTTTAGCACTGTAATTTCCTCTTCTTATAGAATAGCAGTAAATAAATTTGCCCAGGCAAATTACTTAGGATTTTCAAAAGCATTTCTTAGGTAGCTGCTCAGTCTGAAAATATGAAGTTTGGGAGAGGGTTTAACCACAGTTTTTCACTGACATCAGGGTATATATTGAACATTTCTCAAACCACATAATTTATTCCTGTAGGTACTATACAGGGAATGAACACAGCATAATATTCCTTCAAATACTGAAGTTCAGTTGTGCTGTTCACAAGGCAAGTGTGGCAACAAAGTTCCACTGTAGGAGGCAAGGAATCAAAAGTACCATCATTAAAAAATAAATCAAGAAAACTGAATAGATCTAAATCTTTCCTTCTATGAATATACTGTGAGGGGAAAGAGGCTGGAGGCAGGAACATTGTAACCAGTGTCTTAATTCTGCCATAACATCTCTTTTCTATTTAGTGTGTGCAAATATCCTACTACCACAATAATCAGCAATTTGTAGATTGTGCAGCAGGAGCCAGGCCACTGATGTATTTACTTTCTGGGTAGCTTCCTCCTGTTGGAGTCTATGAGCAGTAAATGCCACTATAACATGGCTAATTAAAGTCTAAAGTGTCCATGATTAGCATCAGATGCCCACATATTACAGCATGAAGGTAATCATGACATGCTCTATCTACAAAATACTACCTTTTCTTAGAAACCTTGTTTCACTTATGGCTAGTATCCCCAAGGCAGATTCTTAAAAACTTTTTTCTTTATTAATCCACTTACCATCCTTGCCACTATGAATTGCTGTAATAGGAAAACAAGTTAGATTTTACTGTTCCTGCTATTTATGATGGTGGACAAAAGTTTCCATGTTAACCCTTACTGTTTATATTCCCTCAGGCTCACAAACTATCTTCTGCTTCCAGTCAATGCAGTTCTCTAATCACGGTTTAAGCCGAGACAGCAATTAAGTACCATGCAGCTACTCACTCACATCCCCCACAGTGGGAGGGGGAGAAGAATCAAAAAACCAAAACCAAACCACCTATGATTTAAGAACAGTTTAATAATTGGGAAAAAAATAAAATAAATCTAATAACAATAACAGTAATAATAAAATACAACTGCAGTGAAAAAGGAGACAACAAAAAGAGGGAGAGGA
>JAOXXN010000471.1:39234802-39246846 GCA_026770055.1 Myrmophylax atrothorax
CCCCAAAGGTTCCTGAAGCAAGAAGACAAGAATAGATAAAGAGTGGGAAAGCAATAAATGGAATGGGAAGGAGGAAGCAAAAGCATCAAGTTTGCAATACTTAAGTAGTTTGCTACCTGAAGTGCAGGAAGGTACCCCATGTGGTTTCCATACAGTGAACTCAGACTTCTACCTACTCCTTTTGTGTGTATGCAAACTAGATATACCCTTACCTGCTCAATAATTCAAAATAAATAGCCATTCAAGCAGTCTAACTTTTATGTGTACATGCAAGTGTATGGGAAAGTTCTGGAATTCACTTCTCTGTGTTTCATGGATGGAATGGCTTTCTCCAGTCCCAGATTCCATGAGTCTTTCATTCATCTCAGCAATTACAGGAGCTTCTGCCCTGCTATTGGAATGACAGTTTTGGGGATCAAGTCCTAATTTTTGGAAAATTATAGAATATCTCTATCTAGCCCAGTGCTTCTTTCTTTTAATCAAACTAATTCACAGGGAGGCCTTGGAGGCTGAGTAGAGCTTCTAATAAACAGTATCACCATCTCAAAAATACTGCAGACTACATATAGGGCCTATAAAGGCTTCAAGTTTTCAGAGAGATACTAAGTACATTTATTACCATTTTCTGGAAATAATTAGCTTTTATATAGAGGTCTGACATATTTTCCAGCCTGCAGAAGGTATGAGGGTTTGTTATATATCTTCGAAGTCTTTCTTCTAAAATATATAAATAGCATGTAAAGAGCAACTCAATTACAAACAGCATACACCCACAACATCAGCTAATTTTAAATGTAATCAGCATACTCTGTGCAAGAAACAAGTCATAAAGGAGCTCAGTTAAGAAATGAGAATCAGTCTGGAAATCTTATGTAAGCTTTTTAGATTGAAAATAATTCTACTCACAAATGAGAAATCCAATGCATACACTGCATACCAGAAATCAAACCTGGGCATGAACTGGGGGTATCTGACATTTCCATCTTCATCAAGGGGGATTCTGTCAAGTAGCAGCTCAAACTCTTCATCAGTAATCTCCACACCAAACCTGAAACAAACAGGAGTTAGCAGCACTCACTTGCGGAGTTCACATTTGGGTCAACAGTACCCACAATACCCTGAGCATATGGCTGCCATTAACTCTTTGTTACTGCTTCGGTCCTCAAGATCAAGAGCACCACGTGAATATCAGAGGTTAATCAGGGTTTTGATCGCTTCAGCTTTCTCAAAGAAAGAAATTCTACCCTAGAATCCCAGCATTGGTGGGGCACAGAAATAGAAATACTAGGATATTGAACTGTGTGCAATTGTCCTCTATAAAAAGTTATTCATTACACTAAAACACTGGTATTGCTTTAACTAGTTAACTCTGAAAGCCTTTTCATTTGGACTGTTTAGCATGAAAGAAAATGTAGAGAAAAACTGTCTTTTTGGGAAACAGCTTCTTAGTGCTTTTGGAAGGCATTTCATAATGGCTTTAAAGACATTTTGCATACAAATATTTAAAAGTGGCAGTGTTTATTCATCAGCAAGAAAGTGTTTTCACCTCTTCAGAACAATCAAAACATAATCCTTGAAATACTGGCATAAAGAGGAATGACTTAAGCAATAATAAAGGACAAGGCGTTCATTCATCATTTTGCAAAGCTGATAAAACTCATCTGACTTTTGGGGGGATATATTTTGACGAGGCAAGTAAAGTGTATACAAAATAAATGAAGTATTTATTTGTTGTTTTGGTTTCATCATCATGCTTTCCCATTTTATATAACTCAAGAAACCTTCCTGTTAGTCCTTCACTTATTTTGGGGAATTCTGACTCAGACGTTTGGAGCATGGAGAAAAACTCATTCTGTAGAATCCTTTGCTCTGCTTTATTTCTGAGGAATTCTGCTGAGGAGGGCAGATACAGCTGCTTTTGCATTTGCCCTCAGCTGACAGTACCTTATTTACTAGCTTTCCAATTTGCTTATCTACACTCACTTTTCATCGAGATACGTGCCTTTAGGGAAGCTTGAGTTCATCAATACACATAAAATCATACAACAATTCAAACGTGTGGCATTTTTTACCTATGAAGAATGTAAAACCTGAATTGGCTGGCGAGTGTCAGCAAGAACAGTTTTCCAGGAATCCATAAGTATTCTGGGCTGCACACTGTTGCACAGGTCATTTGAAGACTAGCTATTTGCATATGGGCAAAATCCATTTCCTCACATGATCAGTTAAACGAAATCTCCTGATTGTTGCCGTCTCCTAATCCTTCTGTCCATCGCTTGCATCAAGTGCTGCTATCCCAGAAGGGAGTTTAGGCTGTATGTAAGGCAAGCAGTGGGGAGTCTAGGTTGAAAACCAGGATAGGTAAATTGGCCACTTTCTGGCTCTGCACCTGAAACAGATATATTGTTTAATCATTATATTACTTCTGTGAGTGTAATCACAGTCACAAAGAAAGCTAAACAGGTTCCATGTAAAATAACACATGAGAACCAAGGAAGAAAAAGAACTGCACTAACTGCAACATTTATGGTTTTGTATAGCAATCATATGTGTCTGAGAGAAAGAAAATGGCTTTTCATATTCATCATTACCGTCTTCAAATAGGCCGGAGAGCAACAAAGCCACAAACTGTTCAAAAAGCAAAATGAGCCTTTTAGAACAGTGTTCTGGATTTAAAGACAAAGAATTGCTGTGCTCTAAAAGGTAGGAATAAAGAGAGGAAAACAGGCTCTTGGAATTGGAAGTTATGTCTTAATGTTTATTATCCATTTTTATCTCTCTTAGAGTAAGACTAAATAATTACTGAAGGGAGGCCCTACTTCTCTGGCAACTTCATTTGCTTTGGTAAAAGAATTTTTGTAAAGCCTAGGAGACAGATATTCACACACAGATGACTTCAGCACCTTCAGTTGCAAAGAAATAATCTTTCAACCACTAATTAGGCAGACTTCCCTGCAGGCTCTCACTTATTTTTTCCCCTCTCCATAGCAAAAGAAAGGTGCTCCAATATAGGTGTATGAAAAAAACCACAGACATTTTTGTTGTTGACAAAGAAGAGATTTTTGATGCAAAATGAGTGGGGAAAAAAATCTTCCCTTCTAGTAAGCAAATGGAAAACAAACAAACAAAGAAACAAACTACAAAATGCCTTAATAGGCAAATGAGTAAGGACTTTCCAATTCTCCAGCTTTCTTGGTACTGAACCCAACCTGAATATCATGTGTTACTGAGAATATTTCTTATTCTATAGGTTCAGTGTAGTTCTGAATAACTGCTCAGTTAATTTCACTTAAGGAGGCTGATAACTCATTATTAGACAGTAGCCTGAACTAGAGGCAGATCTCTAACCTGGAGTGAACCAGGCCACTGCAGCAATGACAACCAGGTCTTCTGAACATACCGCTTTCATACAAAGAATGTCTCAAAATACCCTCCATGTCCAGCTACATTAAGAGACTATAAAACAAAAAAAAGAGTTGACTAAGTTTAATGCTCAGGGAAGTTACTGAACTGTAAACTGCCAAGATGGACATATTTATATTCACATGGAAAAAATTAACTACTTCTTTCCTTTCTATAATTTCCCGTTCCCAGCATTAGCCTGTAACTGTGATCTGGGATACCTGATGAGGACAGCAGATATCTGAAATCCCAGACACATACCTGACAGTGTACAAATTGAGCTAAATAAATAATGCCATTCTACAAGGAGGATGGGTCAGAAAAAAGTTCTCTTCAACATTTTGTTGTTCACCAGCCTTCAAACTGTTATGATTGAAGCATTGCCAGTGACACACAACCCATTCCTGAATGTGCCTGGGGAAAAACAGATGCCTGGAAACAACCCAGTGATCTCTGGGTGCCACAGTCTCTCTTAGGATGTGTTAAAAGTAATTTCAGTGTTGAAGGCCCTCAAGCTTCCCAAATGCATCCAGGGAGACAAGAGCTGATCCCGAAGGTCTGGTCTGAAAGCACGTCTGTATACATTTACTCCGCAGGGTGCTCAGTTCTACTGGAATAGGAGGGAAATCGAAGTAAGATCCTCAAGGGTTTCCTCTCCCTGCCTTACATTGTATCGGCAAGGTTGGAAAATACATAGGCTGGTCTAAAGGGGTGAAACTGGGGGAAGGGAGGAACAAGGCTGCACCAACTTTGCATACTGACATTTTCTCCATTATTAAAATTCCAAAGACCTATTTTACATTACTGATCTCAGGATTTCTGGAAACATGCTGTGACTACATTACATCCACGTGCTCACTCGTGTGGAAACAGAAAAAGCATTGAATGAAGAGAGTGTATGGCCTATACCATTTGTTATCCCAAACACTGATATTGTACCTTTCATTCTGAACTTCCCCTGAAGCTTTACAAACATTTCCATGATGTACAAAAGAAGTAAACAGGAGAATCAAGTGCTCCAGCACACAAATGCAGCCACCTGAAACTAAGCAATTATTTAATCAAACAGCAACAGCACACAACAGATGAATCCCTGGGTTCTCCAGGGCACATTTTCAAAAGCAGGTGCAATGGGCAGGGCTTGAGAAAAAGATATCTATTAACTGGAGGGCTAAGCCTATTGATACAGAAGCTGATGCAAAACACAAGGGACTGGTTAACAGTGACGTTGAGAGAAAATGCTTTGGCAAGAAGCCCAGAACCCTGGCAAAGGAAACACCTGCAAAAAGTCACATGTGGTTTATTGTACCAGTACCTACATTTACACATGCAAACTGATAAATTGTCATTTCCACTTTCTCCTATGTTTAATATCTGCAATATCCCCAAACAGCAGAAGTTCTTACCTCTCAGATCTTACATCAAAGAGTCAGGCAGAGGGGAAGATAAGGTACATTCACAAATTCAGCAAGTGTTTCAGTCAGTTATTGAAGTGTCATTAATGATGTATAAAGACACCACTCCTGGGTACCAACCTAATAGCGTGTTTTTAAAAGGTCATTAGTGGAAAAGAGAAGATGCAAAAACACATCCTCTGCAAGAAAGCAATTGGGAAGAAACACAGAAAGCAGACGCAAAGAACTTCACAACATGTCAAGACTAGGATGCTACAGGAGCAGAGATGGCAAGGCAAATAAGAAAGCAGGCCACACCAGAGGGATAAGCAAGTCTAAAATTCTGATGGGCATATCAAGCAAGAATGAGACGTTTATAGTGATGTGATTGTAAGAAGAAGTAAATGGGAGGAATTTTCAAACAGGGCATGATATAGCCAGAAAGATAAGCTAAGGGGATTATTCCAGCAGTGTGACCTCAGACCTGTCCCAGGAACAAGGGCTGGGCAGAGATACTTGTAGTTGTTGAGAAACAGCAGGCAGTTGTTGTGTGCACTATCATACAGTTCCTACGTGCAAACATGTGTAGAAATCATAGTTTCTGGTGGCAGGCAGAGCATCAATTAACTACATGCTGCATTTGCTTACAAAAAACATGGCCTCTCCTCAGTGCCTCTTGTGCATTTTATGAGAGATACCAGCATCTTGTCTGTGAAATCAACATTAAGGAATCAATGTCACAAAGAAGCAATTTTTCTTGTTTGGCATTTTTAAGGAATCAGCAACAACAAGCTGGGCAAGTACGTAAATATTTATGGAAAGAGAATTTAAAAATGGACTTCAAGGAATCTGAAATTATATTGTATTGGCATAAATCACAAATTCCACTGCCTTCCAGAAAATCTTCCTTTTCCCACCTCTCATGATAAAAACACTACAAGTATTTTTGTGTCTTATCTGTGGTGTTGATGTCTATTTGGCTCTTCAATTCTCTCATCACTCTCAAGAAAAACCCAAGATGTATCTCACCAGTCTTCATCTGGCAGGCACCTTTCTTGAAGGAGAGATCTGACACAAAAACAAGGCTTACAGAGCTGAACCACTGCAATCTCTGTGTAAAACACTACCTGGAAAAACTGACCTGCAAAACTTAGAGGCAGGGAAAGGAAAATTAACCAGCTTGTCTCCTACTCATTCTTTCCTTGTATGCTGTTACCCCTCTGGTTTGTAATGCTTCAAATAAATCAGGTACTGCAATTCAACTCCAAGTCACCATTAGTTCACGATATTGTAATAACATCCTTCTTGTGGGACATTAATCCCCAGCATTTCACATTAACCAGGCTTCTCCATTCTTGGCACTTAAATTTACATACCAGAACACTGTTTCAGAGCATGCTTAATTCAAAAGCTACATCCTTTAGCCACTCAGGCAAGCAGCAACACAACACAAATATTTTTTTATTCCATCATAATTTCTCCATCAAAGCATCAGCCAGGATGATGTACACTTCAGCAGCAAGCTAGGGCTTAACCTAGTGCTCCAGGCAACATAGTGTTCCTATATTCACAAATTCTTCCAACTCTTAATTTTTCCTGCCATTCAGACCCTGCTGGAATAACCACCAGGTTTATTGGATCATACCACGAGCTATTCAGAGCCTGATCTCCTCCCAGTGGGAGGACCTCCAAATTTTGGCCCAAAAGTCTCTTGTAATTTAAATAAAATCAAATCAAGAAAAACTCATGAGAGCAGTGTGAAAAGGAAAGGTAGCACCAGAAGTGCCTGTCTCCTTTTTCTTTCCCTATAAAAAAAAAAAAAAAGAGGTGAAACATTTAGGTAAGCACACAACAGCACCGGGGTGGTGAGGGGAGGGGATGGAGTTTGGCAAGAGGGTTTGCACAGACCACCATGTTTTAGGCTGTGGATCACCTGCAAGCCAAGGTCCCTACAGTCTCACAACTCTCCTACCTAGCCCCTCAGTAACAACTCAAGGAAAAGGCTCTGACACTGCTAATGTAAAAAACCCAAGAAACAAAGACAAAATACTCCCTTGTTATTATTCCCCATATATATTGTGAAAAAGTATGAGCAAGTCTATATCACGTCAAAAATGTCTGTTATTAAGAGCAAGTAATGCAGTATATGGTATAAGTACAGTATTTTGTTGAATTGTCAAGGTCACTGTGTGAACTTTCCCTCATGTATCTTATTCTACTTCCTACATGATTAAACCAGATTGTTCAGCAAGTCTAGAGAGTTGTATGACTTTCTGTCATCCCCTCGCACTGGTGCCCGTCACAAACTGATGGATTTTACAGTTACTGCCCTCTGCCTGCTATAGAAGGGAGAAGGGATGCATTGTCCACAGTCACACAACAGCAGGAAATAAAACCGTGTCTCATGAACTCGCATGCCATGCATCATAAACCACCCCTTAATCCAATACCTTTCTACCCTTACCAAAGGAATCTCCCAGATTGCAGTTATGTGCATCTTCCCCTCAGGCAAAACTATTTTAATGATACCACATGTTTTTGGTAGCATTGTAAAACTCCTGCTTAGAGGAGGCTTAAGTGAAGCAGTGGTTAAAACACTGCAAGCTGTCACTACTTGTGTCTGTATTAATGCACCACAGCAGCAGTCTCCCTTGCTGCTAAGTAGCAGAAACAACTGGGAGAAAATGAAAATGGAAAAAGTAACTGCCCTTGACCACTAAATAGCTTCCCATGGTAAAACAGACCCCACAGCAGCACTGCAAGGATTGGCTGCAGCAAGAATTTCTCATCAACTCTGGGAAGTGCAAGAACTTTGTTCCATCTCCTTGTCACTGCTTCAACAGCAGGTAACAAGTAAAAAATAATCTTGACAGGCCTCTTGGGGATTCTGCCAAAATATCTGATCAAGTGTTATCAGAGATATCTTCCTCTGGGTTCTAAGCTCAGAGAGAATGCCAGAAGCAAGAACACCATGCAGGAGTATTGGTATGTCCTCCAAAAACACTTTCAGGGCTGTCATGCTGTGTCCAGGTCTAGCTTTAAAGCCACTGGGGCCTGTGAACATCTGTTATCCAAGTGTTTCCCACCAGCTTCCCATCAGCTCTGTGAGATATATGAAGGAGGATGATGTAAACTCCAGCTCTTCTTCTGGACTGTTGACATTACATGCAACTGAGGGTGTGAACTGTTTTGGCTGATCCTAGGAACAGTGCCAACCTATAAAGCATGGGTGAAAAAAATCCAGGCTGGGGAAAAAGCTATGAAACAAAATAATGGGTTATTTCTCACTGTAGAGGACTTCTTTCGGAAGCAGCTTTGTAATCCAAGACTTGCAGTGTTTGGTACCTGAAGGGTACAAAAGTTGCCATTTCCCAACCCCAAAGAGATGCTGGAGATGTTATAGCAGATTTTTGAAGTTAGATGTAGACACAGCCAAAGGAAGCCATTCATAGAGTGCAGGTGGCAAAAAGGAGTCTTTATTATGAAACAAAACAAAAAAAGAGTGATATTTAAAAGAAGAGCTTTTCATCCACACAGGATGTTTTCACTGAAAAAGAACTTAAAAAATTACCTGACTTGGAGGCACTTGTACTATAGCAAACCAGAAATGTTACATTATATGTAATAAAGTGGTTGCTACACGATTCATTTTGACTCAGGCTGTCTGGGCAACTCCACCAGGCACCTCTCAGCAAGAAGCAGTGCACCAGCTGCAGCTTTGCCAGCACTGCCTGCTTTCCTCACAGCTCAGATCTGCACATGGCAGCTGCTCCCCCATGCCCACAAGGGTGTTAAAAATACAGCATCTCCCACTGGAGCACAAGAAGGATCTCACATCTGATACTCTGGAAAAACACATGTTCAACTCCAGTTCAGATGTGATTGGAAGCCCACCAGTTAGATCACCCTGCTCTAAAATCTGCCCTTGCACACAGATGAGTAAGACAGACAAGAAGGCTGAGAGCACACCAAGTAGTGTATGAGTAGTGTATGTGTGGTGCAGGCCTCAAGACAGAGATACTCTCGTGTAGCAGGCTAGGAAAGCTGATACCTTTTTCCTGTGAAAGCAGATGTAGACCGTTCCCAAACTGAGTGTGGGCAAAACTTGGCAAAAGACTTCCTGTATTTCATTATAGCCAAAGGATCCACGTCATGATCCAACAGGCTTAAGCAGTGTCATTTGTAACAAAGCTTAGCCAGTGGCAAATATTACAAGTAGCTTCTGAAAATGGGATTAAAAAATTGCACAACATGGCTCACCATACACCACCTGAAAATATCTTTTGCACTGGTTGAACAATGTCTCTCTGAAACAGCATTTCACAAAGTATTTGTTTCACTGAACTTAAATGTTTTGTTTTGTCAACCATATTCCTTTTACAAGTAAACTAATTTAAAATATTTTTCAGTCAATTTTTAAATAAAGGGTAAAAAACTACTGCAGAACAAGAGAAATTAATCAAACACCAGAACATCTATCTTGAAAATGCTATGATTTTTGTTAATTTTTTGTGGTTTTAGCAATTGTGTTAAGAGGATCAGAAACCCTCATAAAATCAATGCTAACTTGTCATTATACTTATCAAATGAGTCAACTAATTTAAAAATTAGCTTTCTATCAACTTTTGAGATCTTCCCTGCAAGTTTTCATGTAATGCTACAAAAACCATGACAAAGCACCCAGTTTGGTACATCTTTTACCTTTGCCCCCATTAGCTCACAGACTCAGTGATGTGGACCTGATCTTAGTGGGGTCATTTTCATTTGTCAAAGCTGAATGCTCCATTTGAGAATAGAGGGGTGTTACACCCACCTTCCCCAGATGCAGATTTATATTTGGGATAGTAAATGTGCAAAAATTCCTCATCTTAATATTCTGAATACTATAATAACTCCAGTCTAAACATAAATACCTTCATGATTTCTTAGCACCATTACACAAGTTTCACTCAGTTGAATTTATTAGGATTACACCAAGATAAAATTGGTGCGAAAGAGTGAAAATTAGAGGTCTTAACTCTTCTAAAGCTAACTGGATCTTTCACCTGCAGCAAACTGTCAGTCTAAAGCCAGATTCCAAGGTCACAACTCGGGCCATTCTCCATTTTTCAATTCACTTCAAGGACTGAGTACTTCAGAACTTGGCACAGCAAATGCAGCACGTGCACAAGAGGCGGAGATTTCCCCAACATGTTCACTAATTTGTGGTTTAATTGTGGTTAAAACACAGCTTTTCTTTATTATCTTATTATGTCAAGCTCTGTGGAATTCAATTAAGGTATCTATTCTACTGGAGAAAATTTAAAACTGCCTATCAGTGCTGTCAAAGGGTCCTAACATAATCAGAGTTCTCTCCAGCACCGCACTCGCTCCTCGCTCCAGCAAACCTCTCGTTAAGCTCAATGAGAAGTTTAGAAGTTTGCCAAACTGAGAGCAAACTAGTGTTGAGCACAGCCTAGTGCTTCCTTTATCCAAAGGGCAACCTGCCATCTAGTGGCAAGGACATTCCAAAAATACCTCTCTGCGTTTTCTGCAGAACTTCATATGGAAATCCTCCCACATGTTACACATTTCAGATTTAACAAAAAACCAACCAACCAAACAAACAAAAACCAACAAAACCCAAAAACCAACAAAAAATTTTCAAAACATCAATGTGTATCACATTCTAATGATCTGTGTAAAGAGTCCCTAAGAAAAAACACACAAAATTAATCTCCTCTAGTCATATTGCATTGAAATATATAATATGTATGAGAAACTTTTATATCTAATTCTATAGCATACATTAAATATTCTGTTTCTTTTTCTAATTAACTGTTAATAAGAGATCCATGCATCATAGCTTCAGAGAACCAAACCATTTGATACTTTTTCATATACAGGTTTCTCTAGCTAATTGCTCTGAAGCTGAAATAGGAGCTACAGACCATATAGTGATAACAGTCACGTAGGAGGAAGTAAGTGGGGGTGAGAGGATTAATTAGGAGTATGTAAGAATGAAGAAGTACAGCCACAGTATAACAACCATTCAGCCATGTCACAAACTGACACATGTCTGTTCCAGAAAGGTCACTTCTGTCTTTTTCCCCAGCCAGCTATTCCCAGCTCCCTGCCTACATAACAGCTTTGACTCACTATTGAGGAGGTGCTGAAAACTCAGTTTTTGTAAGACTACATGATTCCTAGTGCTGACAAAGAGAGGAGATGGGGAACATGTGATGGGAAGTGAGAAAAAGTTCAGCTGCCACTGAGTCATCAGGATCCTTATGCCATCTATGAAACTACCCTCAATTTCTGATCTACTATGAGTGTAAAGAAGCTCTGTTGTACTGAGGCCAGCTGGAATTGGGTTATCTTCATGGAAGCCCATAAGTTGCTGAATTTTGGGTTTGTGAATAAAATAGTGTAGTTGATAACACACCAGTCTTTTGGCTATTGCCAAACAGTGCTTGCCTGCACAACAGCTTTCTCTTTTCCTCATGCTGATGCTCTCCAGTGAGTAGGCTGGGGAGGTATTGGGGTCACCCTTTGTCAGGGTAAAGTAGGTTAGCTTAGCAGCAGTCGGAGGAGGCAGAGACAACTCAGGCTGCAGTGTGATCAGAAGGCTTCACTAAAGACAAAGGACTTTATTTTTAGTAACAGCTTCACTTTTATCCACTCCTGTATATAACATGCCAGCACACTATTGGCCAGTAGTTCACCTAACATACGTGGAAAGATTCTACTGGTTACAAGGCATCTCACATTCTACAGGTGGCTCTCTGCTCCTTGAGGATGCATTCATCAGTCACCTCAGACCTCAGAAGTACACACACACTGTCACCCCTACAGGGAGGGTGGGCACAAGAATCATAGAATAGTTTGGGTTGGAAGGGGCTTAAAGATCATCTAGTTCCAACCCCCTGCCATGAGCAGGAACACCTTTCACTAGATGAGGTTGCTTGAAGCCCCATCCAACTCGGCCTTGAACAATTCCAGGGATGAGGCATACAGAACTTCTCTGGGCAACTTGTTCCAGTGTCTCACCACCCTCACAGTAAAGAATTTCTTAGTAATAGCTATTATAAACATACCCTCTTTCAGTTTAAAGCAATTACCCCTTGTCCTATCACTATATGCCTTTATAAAAAGTCCCTCTCCAGCTTTCTTGTGGGCTCCCTTTAGGTACTGGAAGGCTCCTCTGAGGTCTCCCCGTAGCCTTCTCTTCTCCACGCTGAACAACCCCAACTCTCTCAGTCTGTCTTC
>JAOXXN010000471.1:39255492-39302059 GCA_026770055.1 Myrmophylax atrothorax
ACTCTCACACTGAGGCTGCCCTGACCATCCCTGTCACTTTTTATCTGACTTTGAGCCATATCTCATCTCTGTGAAGAACGGTCAGCCAGCCAGCCCAGTCCTCTTGATCAGCCTTCCTCTGTGATTTCAGCTGATTCTCTTCCTTTCCTCACAACTTCTCACACATCCTCAGGAGGCTGCCAAGCTTCATGCTGATGTCCTTGCTGACACCTTATAGGAGACACCTGTATATCTCCTTGCCCTGGTTCATTCCTTTCCCGTGCACCCCTCACTCAGTGCCCTACTCCCTGGAAGAGCTATTCCTTTGATGGTGTCTGCAGTAACCACTGCAACCCTGACCTCTGTTGTTTCATCCTTCCTCTCTGATCTTTTCCTTCTCTTGCCATGTCCTTCCTCATGTCCTCTCATTTGCTCTTTCCATTATTTTCATCTCATCAGATTGATAAAATCCCATCTAATCTCAGCCCTCTTCCTCCTGCTTTATCTTTCTTCTCTAGCACATTGTAGGTTCTGATTCTTACTCTCCACTCCTATCTCATAAAGTCTAGTTGCCAATCACCTCAGTCTGTCTTCAGCTTCAATTTCCTGGCCGACCTGTGGTCAGGTTTACTTCATCCACAACCATTTGATTGTCTCCCTTTCCAGTTATGCCATCCTTCTAACTTTTCCTCTTACTTTTCCAAGTTAAATGAAGTCCTGTCTGCCTTTCATAATTTTTAACGCACTTTTCAAATGCTCTTTTCCTGAATATCTTCAGCACAAGTTCTTATCAAAGGAAATACTAATATGCTCACTTACAACAAGTTTATTCTTTGTATCACATGGTGGGTATTTTTTCCTTCCTACTTTTACACTCCATGCTTGTCCTGTTACAGCATAGCTTCTGATCTGTTTCACAATTATTTTCATTCACTTTCTCAGTTTTCTTCTAAAGTTTGGACCTTCCTCCAACTCCTTGTCCTCACATTACAGACATGCTTTAATAAACAAACACCCCCTATGCTGAATCCCACTGCTATTTCCAGTACTGTCACTTCCCTCCTTAATACGCTGCTTACACTTCCTGTCCGGTTTTCAGTCTCTTGAGCTCAACGTAGGCTCCTAAGACAGATAACACCAACAGCCAGCTAAAATTACCCACTCTAGTATCTGCTCTAAACAAAACAAAAAGCCCACACTACTTTATTGTTCTTGATTATCTTTGTCGCTAGCAACCTTGTTATTTCTCCCCGACTCTTACCCTCATTTAGCCTGTTTGGGCTCTCTTACTCTGCTTCTCCTGACCACTTACATAAATCAATCTTATGCAAGGAAAAGTTACTACAATCCTACAAATCTTTCCTGAAAACACTCACATATTTTTTCTTGGTATCTTGCCAATGCACTGTCTACCCACCACTGTCTATGCTGGGAGTCAGTATGGTCTGACTGATTTCTAGTGCTTCCCATTGTATCTGCTGTCAGGCTTGGGCTGCCGACTTTTGAGGAAAAGTTTTTTATTTTCTGTCTGGCCTCCCCTCAATGCCAGGGTTCCCAGTGTCTTGAAAATGTAATTAAACAAGGGTATGCACTGCTTCAGGAAAGCTGATCTCCTGTAGTGTTTCAAGCTGCCTATTCATATACCAAAGCACAATGCAGTCAGTCATCTCTCTTGAAAATGTAGATATAGGTTATTATTTTTAGCTCAGAATTTTTAAGAACAAATTCCAGTGTCTTCATGCTATGCCAGCAGTGCAGAGCACCCACAAACTCAGCCTAGAAAGTCAGATAATGCATCCAAAGCTGCAAAGACCTAAGGAAAATGAGGCTTAAAAGCTGGCTTTCAATATTTCAGAAAGCTTGCAGAACTGTCTTAACCATTTCTCTACGAAAGTATCAGTAACTATTCTGAATATTAAATAACAAACAGCAGCTAACAGTATGAAAAGCAAAGGTCCCTTAGGGGTTTTTTTAATGACATTTCCAGCTAGTGGAAATGCGTATGCTCATGCTTAAGCTGGTGGTACTGGTGGAGTTAGCAGTAAGTTCCTCACAGGATACATATGAACTTCCACAATAAGTTGCATAAACCCCCCCCATAGGAAAGATACAAAACATGCATTTGGAACAAAAAGATTAAACTAATTGAGATTAAGCCTCAAAGTAGTTAACAAAAGTCCTGGTCTAGCCCTGCTTCTGTAAAAACAGTTTGGAAGACCTGTCTCTCCTGGAAATAGACATCTGGACTCAGAGAAGTGAAAACAGAAGCAGAAAAAGTGGCAACTCACTTGGTATGAACTCTTTCCTCTGAGTACTGGCAGTCACAGAAAAATAGTATAGAAATATCTATTAAATCAAAGAACCCTTGTGGAGTGTGATGATGATACACAACAATAACTTCAAATCTTAACTGGAATTTTTATGATAAAAACTTCATTAAAATGTAATTTTAAGAAAGCAATTTTAATAGTAATAAAAAAAGATTAAAATGAGCTAAACCAAAGATGGTGGGGGACAGGCAGCCAAATGATCCTTTCAAGCTAGACCCCCACTCTAGTCTCATTCCAGGTCCCCGACTCTTCTTCCCCAGCAGCATCCCACTGCCACTCTCCCACCTCTCCTTCACCACACACCAGTCAGTGGTGCAGTGGCTGATACCTGAGTGCACACAGAGGAGACCCTATCAGTCTGCATAATCCGGCAAGCAGCTGTGAACATCACTATCCTATCGGTCTGTGTGAAACCAGCAGTAGAAGCCCCAAGATGTTAAAGGGATATTTACTTTCCTGTGAAGAGAGGAGACACCAGACACAGTGAGTGAAGTATGAGGAAGAAAAAGGAAAGATCAAAGGTAGCAGACACCACATATGTTAAACAAAACTCCCCTTAACTCACAGTCTACTTCTAAGGATCCCGTATGCTTCCTCCTTGTACCTGCTTTCAGTCCTTGCTTGAAGAAATGTCTCTTTAGGGGAGCTCTCTTACGCTTTCTTGGAAGCTGGGGACAGGCTCCATCTTCTCAGGATGGCCAAGGTACAGAGGGTGCTCCTGGAAGTTATAGCTGTAATCCACTTCTCAGAGCTGAGGTTCATGAGAAGAGACCTCTAGCTGAATAGACATAAGAGCAGCAGAGGGTGAGAGAGCTGAGGGATCAAATTTACTGTCTCATTGACTCTTGCTAACAAACACATCAGTGAGAAAAGATCTGCTGTCCGGGAGAGAATGTCTCCTTGTGAGACAGCCAATCTTTTAGTACCTATGTTATGATGAACCCTATTTTCATTATTTATACCATATCACCAAATCAAAGCAGACCCATAACCTTATTAATTGCTCAATGTTACATTATCCTAATGGGCACATCTTAATTGCTTTTTAAGGCAAAGTTCTAGGTATGCATCTACAGCTTGCTGCATTGCCTTTCATGTAACTATTCCACACAACCAAGTCACCTGAGTCATAAGCTCTTGCTTTCTTATGGGGGTGAGCCAGAAAGAACAGATGAGTGATGCTGGGTTGATGATTGGACTCAATCATCTCAAAGGTCTCTCCCAACCTTGATAATTCTGTGAAATAGGCAAACTAATGAGTGAGCCATGTAATCTCCATTTGAGACTCAGTTGATTCCTTGAGAACCAGTGCACGAAGGAAGCATTTCACTACAGCCTTTACTCTTCTTTCACACGTGGTGTCAGTCAGCAACTTACGCATGCCTGTGCTTCCCGACTCCTTTCCTGTCCCTCCCTTCTTCAGAGGGGACTAACTGCGACTCTTGTGAGGGCCTGACCTTGCAGGGCTGACATGAGGGCACAGCGCAGGAGGGCATGTTGCCTCCTCCCTGGGAAAGCCGTCCTGGAGCATGGTGGGTATTTAAAGACCTCGATGCCTGCACGTTCACACAGTGCGTAAAATACGAAGCCACTCTCTGGCCATGACTCAAGAGAGGTCCGGCCCACTCCTGGTCACTGATGCTCATGAACACGGCACCACCTTCCAAGCTGACAGTGCATCCCTGGGGAGCTTTGCCGTAGGACACGGCACCCGTGTGCCCCTCACCCTCTGTGTGGCTCCAAGCACGAGTCAAGGTTTAAAGCCCTGTCGCCACAAGCAGCCCCAGCCCCCGCCTCCCGCAGGGAGCTGCTGCCAGCTCGCCGTGTGCCCCGCTGTGCTATTAATACGGCGGGCACATGCTCCCAGATAACTTTGGTTTGCCCTTTAAACGCCCCGGGCCCGCGGCGCTCGGGGGGGGACCCTGCGGGGCGGGCCGGGCCCAGCCAATGCCGCGCCCCGGGGCCGCCGCTGCTCTCGCGAGAGGCCGCGGGGTATAAGGGGGGCGGCGCGGGGCGGGGGCCACTCTGCGGCCGGGTGGGGAAGTGCGCGGTCGGAGCCTCTCTCCGGGCGGTGTCGGACCGGCTCGCGGCATGGGAGACCAAGCGCTCAGCTTCGTCAAGGACTTTCTGGCGGGCGGCATTGCCGCCGCCGTCTCCAAGACGGCTGTCGCCCCCATCGAGAGGGTGAAGTTGCTGCTGCAGGTGAGGGGGCGACGGTGGGCGACGGGGCCGCGGCACAGGTGGTGCGAAGCGGAACGGCGCGGCGGGCATTGCCCGGCGTGACTAAATATGGGAAGGAGCTCGGCCGGCTCCGGTTACGTGGGAGCTGCCCGGGACCTTCAGCACCGCCTCGAGGTGGCCAGCGCTGGGCCGGCCCCGTCCGTGCCCTTCAGTGTGTGGGGTCACTCCTGCGTGCCCTCTGTCTACCGCCCCGTCCTCCTCCTTCTCCCCGTGCAGGTCCAGCATGCCAGCAAACAGATCACCGCCGATAAGCAGTACAAGGGCATCATGGACTGCATAGTCCGCATCCCCAAGGAGCAAGGCATCGCCTCCTTCTGGAGAGGCAACCTGGCCAATGTCATCCGGTACTTCCCCACCCAGGCCCTCAACTTCGCCTTCAAGGACAAGTACAAGCAGATCTTCCTGGGCGGAGTGGACAGGCACAAGCAGTTCTGGCGCTACTTCGCAGGGAACCTCGCGTCGGGGGGTGCCGCGGGAGCCACCTCCCTGTGCTTTGTCTACCCGCTGGATTTCGCCAGGACCCGGCTGGCGGCTGATGTGGGCAAAGGAGCTGCAGAGAGGGAGTTCTCTGGGCTGGGCGACTGCATCGTGAAGATCTTTAAGTCTGATGGCTTGAGGGGCCTGTATCAAGGATTTAGTGTGTCTGTCCAGGGCATCATCATCTACAGAGCTGCCTATTTTGGGGTATACGACACGGCCAAGGGTAAGAAGTGCATGGAGGAGTGACTGCAAGGGAAGATCCATCAAGGCGCTCTAGGGCACTTGGCAGTACCAGGACAAGTGGGGCTTGGCTCAGCACCAGTTCAGAGTACAGTGCTAGAATACGCACAGGTGTTTCTGACGTGCATTCCTGCCTCCCTCAACTTGCTGCTCTGAGCAGATGCCTTGGGTTTGGATTGACTCCTGGGGTGGGTGGGTGATTGTTCCTTCCACAGCCATCTTTCCCACAACCCTTTCCCTCTGTGCTGACTCTGCTCATTTGTTCTTGATGACAGGTATGTTGCCTGATCCAAAGAATGTGCATATCGTAGTGAGCTGGATGATTGCCCAGAGTGTTACTGCAGTGGCAGGGCTGGTTTCTTACCCTTTTGATACTGTGAGACGTAGGATGATGATGCAGTCTGGCCGAAAGGGAGGTAAGAATAAATGCTCCTATGGTGTTCTGGCAGCAGAAAGTATCTCTTCATCAAGATAAGATGGGAAATACCGGCTATTTTCTTGTCTAGTGGAAAACTAATGACCTTCTTACTGGAATCCTTAAAAAAAACTATGGGAAACACATTGCTGGTTATTTCTGTCATGTTCACTTAAAGGACTGAGAAATTAACTTGATTTCCATGTGGGGAATTACTTTTCCTTAACTGATTACCTCATTTTAAATTCTTGACTATACTTTGCTTATTACTTGTTGTAAAGATAGGAAAGTTGAAACATATTTTCTGTATAACTTCAAGTCTTCTGATCTATGTTTCTTTCCACAGCTGATATTATGTATAAGGGCACAATTGACTGCTGGAGGAAGATAGCTAAAGATGAAGGATCCAAAGCGTTCTTCAAAGGTGCCTGGTCGAACGTGTTGAGAGGCATGGGCGGAGCTTTTGTATTAGTACTTTATGATGAAATCAAGAAGTATGTCTAAAACTTAACATCATAATGTAGTAGTTCAATTGTTCTCAATCAACTTTTTTAAAAATACACTCTTGTGATGTAATGGACAACAAAATATTTCCTAGGGAAACAGTAAAATTTGAGTATCGTATCTGGCAGAGATGAGGATGCATTAATTTAAAATTGTCCGCTACATCACAGTTACATTTTGTATGAGAATTCTTCCAGAATTTGTATTGGAACCTGTGTGTGTATATATATATATTATACTTCAAATTGCAGGTCATAGATTTTATCTAGAGACAAGACTTAGGTTGTCTATACCTAGTCTAAAATCTAATATTGTGAATTCTTAATAGCTCATCATAATTATTTATGGTATTAAGTAATGTCTCTAGCTACCCAATAGTGTGATAACATTTACAACATGAATTAAAATCATGTTTTCTTCTAAAGATCTATTTTTTTAACATGGTATTAAGTGAAAAGTATGTCTGAAACTATAAACTATACTAAAGCACCAGGCTGAGTTCCTGACTGCAGCCTCTTAACTAATGATACTGTCATATGGTTGAAACCATAATCTGATTTTTCAAACATACTTCGTAAAAGATGGAAATACAGTGTTTCAAAAGTTCCCTGTATTGTCAGAAAGCAAAAAGTTGTCTGCTCTGATGTTCAATTGAACTAAAACTGAAATAAATATATTAATGAACTTTTTCCTGTTGTTTTCAGTACACTGAACACATTACAAACATGTCTCCTAAGGTGATGTGCTAATGAACACAGTTAGTGACTGTTTTTTCAACAGAGCTTTAGGTAGGTGGTTATTGATAGTTCTAAAAATTTTAAAACCAAGTGGATTCAGTTTGTGGGTACTGCAGCCACTTGTCTTACAGATAAGCTGCCATATAGTCTTAGCTGCTTTGATAATTTATATTGCCCTTAACGTTGAAGTGTGTTCTCATTGAATAGTGAAGTCATTGCTGCTTATTTTACTTGGAAAAGTATTCTAGAATGGAATACTCCAGAGTTATTAAAATAACTACACTTTCAACTTTGCCATTATGAACCCATTGTGCTATCACCAGTGAGATCAGAACATGCTCAGTACAGTTTTTAAACTTTAGATGCTGTATGGTTGTGGACTCACTGAAGAATAGACTGTCTGATTAGGCAAAGGAGAGAAAAGTGAGTTGTGGCCACCTCAGCTGTTTAGTTTGACTATAAATAAATGAACATTTTGGATGTATCCATGTAGGAAAAGAATTATGTAATCAGAGCATGGTTTGGGTTGGAAGAGACCTTAGAGACCATTTAGTTCCAGCCCCCCTGCCATTGGTAGAGACACATTCCACTGGGCCAGGTTTCTCAGGGCACCATCCAACCCGGCCTTGAGCACTTCCAGGGTTGGGGCATCCACAGCTTCTCTGGACAACCTGAGTAAAGAGGTAAGACTAAGCAAGTAATTATCAAATAAACTTTTACTGCACTTTCATCTTTTACTACTTCATATGTATGCCTTCCCATTATCCCTTTTCTATACTTGAAATATTTGTTGTCAGATGCAGGTAGTTTTGGCGCTCTGTCCTTTGGCATGACAAGCTCTGTCTGCCACAGGTTTTGACCAGCAGCTCTGTTCTCCCTGAATGCAAGTACAAGCTGCTAAACAGTGTCTGGAAGCAACATCTATCCTCCTGAAGAACTGAAGCATTTGGGGAAAAAATTGGTCAAAAAAAATTTATAGACTGTTTTTAAATTAAGCAAATTTAATTTTTTTTGTCCTGGGACAAAACCTGGCCTGATTATTACATCTCCCTTTTTCCATGGTCGCTATCTTAAACACCTGTTTTTCTAGACACCTTGTCTGTTTTCTTTCCCATAGTAAATAACCACAGTCACAATCTATCAAAAACCTTAAGTTTGTGAAGAAAATATTTCTACTGGTTTTCCAAGTGCATTAGTTTTCCTTAAAAGCTTTAGCTGCCAGTTTCCTTTCTCTTCCTTTTCTCCTTCCTCTTCCTCTACACATTCCTAATGGTTCCTTATGAGAAGCCCGCTCACACACTCCAACTCCATTTGACATGTAGCTCAATGCTTAGGTTGCAAATGGCATTTGAATGTATTAGAGGAGATCTAAGTTGACTACAAAGACAGCAGAGACAGTAACAGACTATAACAGGCAGAGGTACCAAACCGTGGGGGGAAGTGTATTTATGAATGAATACAAGAATTAAGAGGAAGCAAATAAACTTCCAAGTAAGTGTACAGGAAAGAAGCTACATTCTGGAAAAGAAAAAACCCATTGAGGGGGCAATAAAGACTATTAAAAAGGTAAGTGAGGAGTATCAATGCAGGAAAATTGTGCCAGGGTAAGTGTACATGAAAGAAAACACAGAAAACACAGGTAAACGTCTCCTTATTTCTGCTTGAATGTCAATGTGTGTGCAGTGGCAGATTGCAGGCAGCAGTGTCCATAAAGATACTTGTCATCAGAGTTCAAAACTGTCAGTGAAGGAACCATTCTGAAAGCAGCTCTGCACCGAGTCTGTGGCACTCAGTGTTTGCTGAAAGTGTAACCTAAAATGCAGTTATCAGCTCTGAAAGTCTGGAAATTAAAAGACTTTGCAAATGGTCTCTTAATTTCTACTTGAACTCCCCACTGTCACAGTCAATTGATACTATTGCTTTTGCATCTTTGCAATCCCTGGTCACAGGCAAACTCTGCAGGCTAAAGTCCATGACAAAACCTTTATTCCCTTACATCTAATACTTGAACACTGGGAAACCTGTGGGTTTTCTATTTTTTTTTCTACGTACCAAGCCATTCAACTCTTTTGCACATTAATACCATTTACAAAATTCTGAAGTCACTGCAATGACAATTCATGTTAAAGATTTTATTTCTTACGATTTACAAATAACATACAAAATTGCCAGTCTTTCATACCAAAGTTAAATAAGATGAAGCAATTAATGGTAATCCAAAAAATTATCATATGAACATTGAGAAGTATTTAAACTGTGACTGGTATTCAGATTCAAGGACAAAAATCTTTAAATAGTAATTTTAATTAACACAATAATAAAAATAAATACAGCAGTACTATACAAAAAATTCCTTACAGTTCCTATCCATGAAGAATAATTGCAATACAAATCTGTTTGCCACAATGCTGCTTAAAGTTAATAGTTCAAATATTGTCAAACAGCTAAATTTGATCTGCAGGTCACCAAGTGCAGCAGCTCTGCCAAACTATTACACAGGACCAAGTAAAAAGTGTGTTACAGTGCAGAATACCTGAAAGCCTAAGCCCTCATGCAAGCACTAGCGAAAAATAATAAACTTTTCTTGTCACAGGGCTAAGACCCAGCATTACCGAATACAGCTTTTTGCAATTTCTTCATAATACAGAGATTTCTTGTATCTCTCCTGCAAAGAAGCTGGGAAAGCAAGCAAGCTTTCAGCAATATCCACAGACAGTGGTATTACAATTAATGCTCTTTATAAGGCCACATTCCTACAAAACAAGCTCACTGAAAGTTTGCCTTTATGTATAGAAATAAACCACACCACCTACTATTTGTGATTACTGATTCCATTAAATTTTATTCCACTTATAAATGGATGTTGCTACTGGAGGTTATCTGACAGCACTAGAAATGTTTGGTATGAACAAGACATTTAAAAACAAGGTAAAGAAGCATAACGAGACTGCTTTCTGCTTTTTTTTTCATAAATCCTGGTTAGTAGTCACTTTCAAAATCAAATATTCAAGATGCTTCCTGCAGCTCAAGTTTACATCTCCCCACTGAGAAGACTAAGCATCTGCAAAGCAGGGCCATGAAATACTTTCCTTGCTTAATATTCTCTAGGTTGAGAAGTAACTAGAACTTATTCTTGTTTACACTGAATTCGAAACTGCTGTTCACTTCATCTTGACTCTTGTTCAAATAATACCAGATGCTTCTTTCCTACACAAATGTCCCAATACATCTTCCAAAATCCAGTACAACTTCCCAAATGCTCTTAATTCTGGAAGAAACACAGCCACCCATACAAAACATACTCCAGGTGTTGAACGTTTAAGAGCGGCATAACATCATCTTCTACAGCCTCAGTGTTGTAGCTCACCATGCAGGAATACACTATCTGCTTCTCACTCCCTCATGCTGCTGTTAGATTCTTTGAGTCACAAGAACACTACCGACAAATTTCAGGAGGCTTACATAAAGCCAGGATGAAAGGTAAGGACAATCCAGGAATGAAGCATATGCTAATGAGTTTAATGCACTATTTGAAACTATTAATAACATTTTAAAGATTTTATTTACATTTTGCACCTATAGTGCAGCAATTCTGTCCTTCCATGTTATGGATACAAATTCCACTTCTGAGAATAAAATAATAGTTAAATTTCTATTTAACTTGTCCATTTAGATACCTCCTTCTCTTTCCTAAGTTATTCTGTCATGGAAAACACTGACTGAAGGGGAAGTGTTCACTTAAAACCATTTTATAAGCAATTATATTCACTGCAATGCATTGTACTCACTGAACAATGCAGAAAATATTTTTGCACATAGGATTTACATAAGCACTAAAACCAGAAGTCTGAGGATCATATCAGAATGTGAGGCAAAAAACACACTTATAACCAAGCAGCACGGACATTAGTGGGTTTAGGTCTCTGTAATGCCACAGTGGCTGAATCAGACACGGGCTTTTCATTCCTCTGGCTCAGCGTACTTTGTACCGTGGGTGATCTTGAAGTTCCTCCTGTTAACACACACACATAAATGGAGAATGCTTGAGCTTAGTACTTAATGCTATGTTAGTACTACAATGCTCATTACCAGAGTTTACAGACAAAACCCCCAAACAAATAGTAAATTGAATACAAACCCAAAAGGTTATGAGTTGATTGTACATGACCAGGACAAAGAATTCATGCCTGTGGTTCTTTAATCCAACATATATGGCTCTATAGGGACACATTATCTACTTCCAAATCTTACACACACAATTTCTGAAAAAAGCAAGGCTACTATCAGTAGATCTACATTTTCTGAATGAGAATTTGAACCTTTGTTGAGGTTTCTGTGGGGTTTTTGGTTGGATGGTTTCCCCCCTTCTTTCAATAAAGGGTACTGTCAAAATAAGGAACACTTTACAACAGGGATTTTTTATTTCTTGAAAAAGATGATTGGCAAGGTCACTTATTAGAAATTTAGATGGCAACAAAACAATGCATATAGTCATCATACTTTTGTTATGATTAAAAAGAATCACTTTAATGATTTCTGTGTGATCAAAAGATGACAGAGAAAGGAATATATTTGCTGTTCTTAACAGTAAGTGCTTCATAATTCTGCATTATAAAAAGACAAACACATGCCCAGAAATGCAATAATCTGACACTTCAACGTACTTACTTGGAGGACTAAGCTGGGTGAAAGGAGATTTACCCCTTCTTACAGAAGGTGAAGAACTCAGGTAACTCATCTGGCGCTGATAGTCCCTCAGTTGTTCAGAACGCCTCATACCAGCTGTTGGTTTCACTGCTTCCAGTCTTTTCAGGAAAGCCTTAATATGGAAGAAAAATATGGAGAAAGAATAAACAAGATGTGACAGAAGAAACACTCACAAACTGATTTTTATTTGTGTTGCAAAAAACCCCAAATTTTTAGCAGTGCACAACACAAACTCCTGCACTGGTGACCAGCATAGGCTATTCCACTCCCAATCAATTCTTTTCTCTGTATTATGACACAAACTGTAACTATCCCTTGCACATCATCAGTTCTACACTGAATACACCTTTAGTATCTGGTAGTTCTCTGTATTTTATGGTGACTTGAAACAATACATCTGTTTGGTGTTAGTAAAGGTAGTGAGGAAATGGGCTGCACCCTTCTAATCTTACCTTTGGTTAGTCCTCCTTTCTAAATTTCCAGAAGGATGAGAAATTAGGGGATTTTTTTTTAATCTCAGCTTTGCAAGCAGACTTAGACCATTTTATATTGCCCTATACAATCCCCAGAGAGAATTACTGACCTCAATTCTGTGAAACTAATTTCAAAAGGAAAGCACAAACATCCACTCACAGGATACACTTTGTTTTATCGATACTGTAATTTTAAGAGACTCTAGTTGAAATTATTGACACAGACATAAGTTCCTTTTGTTGAAATTAGGCCTGGCAACCATGCAGGAAGCAATAAATTGGAATAGCTACTTACATAGTATTTGTGAGGTACAGTTTTGTATTCTGCATAATTACTTCTATTTGGAACAGGATTTATTGGTTTAAGAAATTTTGATAATCTAAAAAAAAGAACCTGATAGGACAAGTTGGGAAGTACCCAGCTACATGCAATTTCCAATTAAGAACTTCACACTTTTAATATATTTTGCCTCTAGTGATTGCCTCATATAGATCTCTACATTCCCTCTACTAACTAATTTCAATTCATCTGATGGCCTACAAACATTTGGCAATGACGCAACCATTGCTGGTCAAGGTTCTGATATGCATCCTATGAATAAGAGACAATGCAAATTGTGCTCACAAAGTCTCCAAAGTACTAAAAACACCTCTGCTAATAGGATGTATTGTCTAGGTGCATACTTATATGGTAGAAGTCAAGAAGCTGTCTGTATCACCATTAAACTGCATCCCCAATCACATACTGATTTTTTTTTAATAAGTATAAACAAATTTACAAGAAGTGATTCAGGAAACAGTACAGTATTCACAGGATGTCAGTTGTCAATGTCTAACTGTAACAGGAATCTACAAACTCTTGGTAGTTTATGCATGGGCACTAGAAACCTGCACAGAGTGCACAAGAGAGAAAGGACAAGTGATTTTGGCTCAGACATAACATGTCACAAGTGCTTGCATCAAGTGCCAGCCAGTTCATAGTCAAGTGGAAATACCTAAGTAAGCAAAAGTCAAAGGAAGGACTTCAGCTAGAAATAGCTCTTCACTAAAGACAGTTACAGAATAAAAAATGGTAGACTTGTCTCTAAATGTTTCATCCAACGTTTTACTAACAACTTAATCTGCATCTCCTAATACAGTTATATACATCTAGAGTTGCAGAGATCACTCATTTACTTTCAGTATTAAAAATGGAAGTTCTCAAAATATTCAGTTCCATCACAAAAGGATCAGGTAAATTGTAGAAGTGACTTTTCAGCGAGTCAAGCACATTTCAGGTTTGTACTTGACCGTAACAGTGTCATAGAATTAATTTGCATACCTTAACACTGCAGTAATTTCAAGCTTGATTCTGAACATACAAAATTTTTATATATATACATATATATGCCTGCTTTATTCTAATTTAAATACAATTGACTGCTTTTGCCTTTATGCTTGTATTTTGGCAAGTATCAAGTCCCCATTACTAAAGGAAAAAAAATTACCTCTCAGTACTAAAATATTACTTTTTGAACTGGACCTGACTTAGCTCTGAGCTCTGGAAAGAGCAGATATAGATTCTGTGGTGCAGAGGTGTCCAAAGGAAAGCTCTTCTAGAGAATGGGAGAATAGTTTCTGTGATTCCCTTGCCCTCTGCTGCAGATTGTACCAAGGGCGTGTAAACTCAGGCGCTATTTGCAGTCGTGAATTTCGCCGTTTGGAGAACAGCCTGCTGCACAGACAGGAACTCATCAACACACTGAAATGGCAGTCCTGACCTACTAAGTCTGTAACCCAGAACTAATCCAATTCTTATGTTTTTATTACCAACCCTACAATCTTGTGGTTCTTAACTGAGGAACTACTTTGTGCAACGGTACAAGAACCTTGAAAAAATGTTCTTTTTCAGTTATACATATAAATGTACTGATTCTTTCATTAAGTTCTCCTTTTGAGAAACAGACTGAAGACAGCTGCCACTTTCCTTGTTCTTCTGAAGTACTAAATCTCTGGAGCCTTAACCATGCATCAGTAAAATAAGTAGAAATTTCATCACTGATCTCAACGACCAAAGAATCTGATCACAGAACATTATCCAGGTATTTAGAACAAAATATGTTCCAAATCAAATTTTAAGGAATAAAAAAAATTAGTAACAGACATTAATGGCAGGAATGTTATTAGTTGCTTTAAATCACATTGCAGCTCCTCAGAGCTCTTGATTCAAGCTCAATATACATACAGTATCATACCATTGATGACCTCCCAGCTTGGCAAAAGACTACCTAGGCCTCTATTTCCCTCTCCTTTTACTGTAACACTGAGTTTACAGTAAAAGTAGAATATTACAACAAGAAAAAAAATCACAGTGGGTGTTCCTGCATGCACCTTCTAGAAATGGAATAAATCCTTTACAAATCTAGGCATCTGGACATAGATAAGTATCTGTAAAGGCACTGAAATACATACTGTCAATGATGGAAGGAAACAGCAGATTGCCAAAAAGCAGAGAACAAAGAAATCCAACAAAATTTAAAAATTGCTGCTACATAGTAGGCCAAAATAAAATCTGTTAGTTCAATTTTGGACACATCAGGAGAGCACTGAAGGTAATTCTGATGTTCTCTGTCAGAAAAAGGAAAATCTTTGGACAGTGCTCGCAGGCACGTGGTGTGACTCTTGGGGATGTTCTGTGCAGGAGTTGGACTCAATGATCTTTGTGGGTCCTTTCCAAGTCAGCACATTCTGTGATTCTGTGAAATATAAAATAATCAGTACAGACTTCTCTGGAGCAGTGTTGAAAAAGGAAGGAAAAAAAATCACTGAAAATGTAGCACTCTTAAACTGAGTTCAGAGAGAAGGAAAAAAAATGTTACTTTTTCTTGGTTTACTTTGCTTTTTAAAAGCATGAAGGCTTCAGTTTCACCTCCTCTGAATCCTACCCAGCTGACTAGAGTGCATTGACAGCTGTTCAAATTTATTTATATTATGCCTCCTCTAATGTCACTGATGTTAGTGACCACACTGTCCCTTTGCAGAGTCCTGGTGGGGGAGGGGGAAAGAGATAACTGCACTCAAGGACAGTTTTCTGTTATTATCTCTACAATTACTTGTTATTTTCTTTAATCGCCAGTTGCATTAACTAGCTCTAATCTGATAAACTCTAAATGTCAAAAAACTCTTAAACTATAGAAAAGTCTTTTTAACTGAACAGCTATTGAGTTTATGTGTGGCTGGCATCTCCACAAGGAAAGTGGGCTAAGAGTACAGAAAAAAAAATCCCACAAAATCAAGCAGTTTGCAAAATAATCAAAACGCTCCTTAAACACGCCAGTTAGTCAGTCTTTATTACAATTACCATAGCAGTGTTCAGGAATCTTAAGTCTGGGTCAGGAATCTAAAGACCACAAAAAATCTGACCAGGAAGAGCCTTACAGCCTTAATACTATCATCACAGAACTGTATTGTATTTGTACTGTAGTGCCAATCCCACATCCTGACAGCTTCCCCTGACGAGAGGGTTGTGGAAACTTTTTTTTTGCATTGCACTTTGTAATCTCAGGAACTACCAATATTTTGTCTTTAGTCTTGGCATACAACCTTTGAACCTAGTAAGTGAAAATATCATGTAAAACCCTGTGTGCCTGTGTTTGTGAGGGGCCACCAACCCAACCTGAGTATTTCTGAGTTCCTAAGACCACAGACTCCCTTCTTTCACAACTGCATGCTCTGCAGCTTTCTTCTCCAGACTGAGACCAGTAAAGGCCGAGCAACCAAACAGAGAAAAGTGTACAGCACCCAAGGCCTGCTGATACTCTCTGACTCTAGGGGTGGTGCTCCCTGGGGACAGGACAAAGGGAAGGCAGAGCAAAAGCAGTGAGGAATACTTTTAGGAAGGGAAGTATAAGGTGCCCAGGTGCAATCCTGATGGACCAGTTCCTTCCCCCTCCTATTTCTTTCCAGGCCTAGAATGCTCTGTTTGTAGCATGACACAGATGGCAGGAGAGGTGCTGTGCAGCACAGGGTCGAAGGTATATTCTTTGTACGTGATGGCAGGCAGGTAGGGAGAAGGCCAGAAGCACTGTCCCTCCCTTGCCCCCACAGCACATCTGCACCATTAAATCAATGGGACACAATGAATACACCCTCATTTACATTCACAGCAGTGCAATAAATGTATTGCTAAAGGAGGTTCAGGATTTCCAGCAGGACAAAGCCAGCTCAGACTGCATGAGAAGGGAAACAGTCTCCCTGAAGGATCTTTGTGCTGGTATAGGCCACTGGCTACAGTAAGTGGTGGGGAAAAGCATTAAAGAATCTGCAGCACAGAGGACCTGGGGAACCACACAGGTGAAAAGAGACAGACTGCCCTTACAGAGAAACACAATAAGGGATCTGTTTTATTTGTGCAGAAGGATTACTATACTGGAACTGAGACCAGAGTTGGGGCTTAGGGTTTGTTTTGTGGGAATATGAGGTGGGGGAATGAAGAATATGGAGCGTTATGTGCAGTGAGTCATAAAACCATGGTGCAGGAAGAATGCACAGGGACGCATAGAAAGCCCAAATATCCACAAAAAAGAACACCCTTATCTTCCTTAAGCTAAAGTTTGAGAAGTGCTGTACCAGAGCTGATGAGATCTTCCACTGAATTTCCAGTGTGAACTGAAAAGGTCACTTGTTCCCTAGGAACCTGCCTGAACACAGCAGCTTAGCTCACTAAGGTCATCTAACACCTAAATCCTGACCAGAATTAATAAAAATTATTAAAATTCCCCAACACAAAACAATACAGAGATACGAATTACTTCTCAGTTCCAATGAAGTGACTGAAGGATGGTGTGATGGCTGCAAACCTGTATTTAAGGTCCCCAAGCACTTACCTGTATATGCCAGTATAAATTTTTGCATGACACAATAAACCATTAAATGTTTCAATGGGGTATAGTGTCCAGTCCATGAAGGTATCTTTTTTATATGATTATTATATAAATACACATAGACACACTATATGCAGACATGGGAAAAATATAACACATCAGTCATACTTTAGTCCCTTTCCACTGATGAAGAGACGGGGTTGAGATCTTCAAACACAGAAGCAGATCATTTTCTGAATCAGCAGCATCCTCTATTGGCAAGCATGGCACTCTGGTCTTGCTAGCTCAGATAAGCCAATAAAAGCAGGTTCCACTTATGAAAGCACAGTGAAAAGCAGCAAGTAGAAAATTCTGGCATTAATTTTAGCAGTAATCTATTTTAATAATTGTCCTTTTTCCATAAATTGCTAATCAGTACTTGATAACTACTGTTCTTCAGTGCAATGCATCTTTTTACTCCATCATAGCTCTTTCTAACAGAGTCTATGGGAACAACATATACTCCCTGTAACTCCCTGCACCCTTTTACAGAGCTAGAGAGCACTAAAACATTCAGATTCCTCTCTAATTTTTTAAAATTGGACTTACTCTCCCTGCATCACCTCTGATGCCAAACATCTGCACCAGAAATCAAAGCTTTCTGGTAACAGTAAGTATAGGCATTACTCCAAGAATGTTCTAATGGAACAAGCGAAAGTTTTCCTTAGACATTAACCTCAGGACAAGAAATTATGAAAGCTGTAAACCAATAGGGAGAAAAAAAAATCTCTGCACCAAAACTCCTTAACCCCCTGCAGAGAATACTGCTATAGATTTCTGTTCCTGAATTATTTACAAAACTCTGCATCCTTCTCCAACAGCCATTTCACGAAGGTGTATCAAATAGCATATCCAGTATGCAGTACTCTCAGGCCTTGTATAAAAGAATTCCTGAAAAGTAATAGAAGATTGATAAATAAATTCCATGGAATTCCATCTCTTCAAATATACAAATGTGAAGAAAACTGCTGACTAGAAGGAAACAACTTCATAAATCACATCCTTTTGTCTATAAAAAGCAAAAAGAGTCATCAAATGCTCTTTTGTTTACAGTCTCAGAGAAAAGCATGTCATACCTGTAATCCCAAAAGGTAGCACTAGAAAAATCAGCATGTTACAACTGTGATGCTCTAGGTGCACATACCATTCAAGCAGAATTAAAAAGTAAACAAAATTGCTGAGAAATTACAGCAATGTTAAAGAAACCTAAGACCTTTACTTATGAATCACTGTTCCAAAAACAAGAGCAGAATATAATATCCTGAGTATGGGGAAAAGAATAAACCAAATGTTTTTTATAGGCTAAATTAGCACAATGTCCTAACAAAAATTCTAGGAATTATTTTCATATCAAACATGCCTGCCCATGTTGCTGATGACAACAGCTAAAGTATAAATGAACAAGTAAACGAAGAATATTATTTCTTGGACTACACACAAGCACCATAAACCTCTAACATGTACTGAAACAGCAATGTGTGAAATGACTGTATGTGTTTAGATTTGCTGCCTTTTTGATCCAAAAGGTGAAAAGGCAAGACAGCCTTGAACAAATATATCATAAGCAAAAAGGTTTGTGGGTTTGTGTAAACAGAAGCATATTGTAAAACATCCTGTACACCAATTTACTGGAATCATCTTTGTTATGCAGTACAGCATATTACTGTCACATCGTAAGGGACTGTGACAGCACTGCCTCCCCACAGCCAAAGAATACACTCCTGTTATCAAGGGTCACATGTTAGAGAAAGTACTGTTTTCAATGTTTTAAATAAACTCCTCTACCACCCCTAACACAGGAAAAAAGCCCTCCTACCAAAAGAAACACACCAAAGCCTAAAAACATTTCTTTCCCAGCCACTGAGAAGTATCCCATATCTGTAACAAATTCTTGTGCTAAGTTCTTTCAGACTGTGAAGTATAATAATGTGAAGTATAATGTCAACTGCAGTTTAGTGGAGCTAGGGAGAAAGTTTCCTACTTTGAAAAGTTTTAATGATCCAGATGTCTGAAAGCTGGAAGAATTAAAACCTAATAATTTTCCTGAATAGGGCAATTAGATTTTTTCCATATTGACTCTGTACCTCCACGTGTATATAAAAGGAACTTGCAGCCTACACTTACAGAAGGGAAAAAAGTAAAAAATTACTTCCAGTACACATTTTACAATTATTTTATCTCTTTTCAAACACACTGATAAATAAATAGGAGATATGAAAATATATGTATTACAATTCAATCACTGCAAGAATCTTATTCAAACCAGTGTTACTTTTGTTATTTCAGTGCTCTGCCAGTATCCTTAAACATGAGTTTGGATTTTTGTTTTCCACTAAAGAAAGCTATTGTGATTGCCATCACAAACCCTGTGACAAGCAGAGCACTTCAAATATCAAGAGACAGATACCTATAAAATGAATGAGAACCCAAGACTGACATTGACTTTATATCCTCTGTATTTAAAATATAATGGGTTTGATGCTATCCTATTGATTGTTTTATCTTCTGCAAGCCTGTTCTTGAGAGACCAGTAATCATGATGCATGAAGCAAGATGAACAGAGACTGCTATCCACAATTTTGAGTGTGTTAACAAAACAGTCATTCCTCTTAAATTAAATGATATCAAAGTAGAGCAAACTCATAAACTAAAATCCATTTTCATCAGAAAAAATCATCATAGCACACAACTCCCCCATAAAACCCCAAAGGTATCCATAGGAACAATTATGCAAACAGAATAGCAACGGAAGTTACTTGAACACTTACTGCAGTAAAGGTCCAAGTACTGTCTCATCAATTTTATAAATATTTAGCAATAGCTCATCTGACAAGAGATAGTCCTTCCCAACTTACTGATCCTCATCCATACTCAAAACTTACCAGGTTTTCTCTTTCAATTCTTTGCTGCTCTTTTTGCCTGTTGAGGGCACTGTGGTACAGTCTAGGAGGAGGTACAGATGTCTTCTTCAACGTGGTACTTCTTGGCTTTGCAGACTGTCTGGACAGTTCTTTGAGCAACCTTTGATTTTCCCGATCAATCTGTCTTACTTCTTCATTTGTGAAAGAATAATTTTTCCTTATTCCTTTAGATGGCTGATTGATGGTTAGTTTGTGTTCTTTTTTCTCCAGCTGTAAAAAAGCTTTAAAATAGGAAATAGTGAAATAAATATGCAGATTAGAAAATACAGCCTCAGGAAGCCGGTACTAGAAATAAATTACAGAATAAAGAATTAAACCATAAATTAGTATTTGGATACTGGCACAGAGAAAAAGATTTCAACTTGACTCTGACGTTCATCTAAAGAATCTCTCTCTGATAAGAGGCAGAATAGAAATAATGTCACAGACAGAAAACTAAGAGATACAAAGCGCACTGAAGTGATTTGGTTTATCCTTTGCTCCTGAAGCAATCCTACATCATGCTGGTGCAGCAAATACAAAGGGAGTGACAAAAATTAAATGTATGGAAATGAGTGAGCACTATAACAGAAGAAAAATTACTGGGGCCTGGCAATTTAAAACAGCAAACAAACAATAATCAAACTATGATATAAGGTTTCAAGACGAAGAACACACTTAAAAATACACAGCAATTGCAAGGTAAGATAACTCAAGAACTTCACTCTTAGCCAGAGCCAGCTGTATTTATTATAGTTCCACTAGTTTTGCTGCTGACCTATTTCTAAGCCTTTGCTTTCTAAAGCTCTGCAGTACATCTTCTGGCAACTCCTTTAAGTGCTTTGCTGTCATGTATTACCTCATCAAACCACTGCATTATCTATGGTACAGGAATGGCAGTACCACAGTAGATTAAACAGATTTTTGGAGCTGAGACACAGGCAAGGAAGCCTTACTCAAGCCATTCCTCACACTCCTTCAATATCGCAGTGCCTCCAGAAGACACCCCTCACTCTCACTCCTTGAAGCCCCAGACAAGCAAAACAAGCATCAAAAGCAGAAAGCAAAAAAACAACCAGGCATGCAAGAGTATTTCCTCAGCAAACACTTACACATTAGAAATCTGTTGGCTTAAAAACCTCAAAGAATCATGAGTGTTTTCTTACTTCAAAACAAAATGAAACCTTTTTTGCAGTACCTCAACTGAGTTTATTTCAGAATTGATGCACTTAAGTATTTGAGAAATTTAGGAACAGTACCCAGAAAGCAAAATGCAAACACTTGATGAATTTCAACATCCCTCTGGAAATTAGTAAGCTTGCTCCATCAGTATGCTAGTGAATATAGGCAAGAACTGCCCCTAGGCAGGTCTAACTATGAGGGTACCCACATTAGCAAATGCTGCTTTCATTTGCCAAGACAAGATGCAAATCACCTCAAACCCAAGACATGATGCACACTAGCACAGACCAAGTGTGCCAACCAACAGGTTAATAAAACATAAATGTCTTGAAAAACATCATTACAGTTTAGTAAATTAATCCCAAGGGAAAATTAGTACAGCCATCAACACGATTGGAGGAAACAGACCTGGAATGAGACCCATCTGGATAAGCCTAAAAGGGACAAAAAGAAATGCAAAGAAAATAGCTAGAGCCATCCAATTCACATGACAACACCAAGCTGCAGCAGACCTCTCAGCAGAAAATGATTGAATATGTCTTTATGGGAACATGCAAAACTAGCACTGCAGAACACAAATGGAGGAAAGTAATGTGAATGACCATCTCAAGAATATTACATGTTACATAATGGATAATGTATTATTACAGAGCTATGAAAGGTAATTTTACCTTTTGCCTTATATCCATAGCATCTCACAGGTTAAAGAAGACTGAACTTCATATGCAAGAGTGGAAATCAGGTTGTGGCAAAGAACAGCTGCTGAACTCAAGTCTTGACCTAGCTTTGTGGCATTGATGCTATCGGTGATGAAGGTGCTTACAAGAGACATTTACGCTTCTGAATAACTGTCAGTGCAAATTTACAGCAACTTTTGTTTCTGTGAAAGGCTTGAACTAGTCAAATTCAACTTAAAGCAATGGTATTCTGGATGAAGATATTTTCAATTAGAAATACAGGTTCCATGCCTGCAGTGGTATGTGACTTCTAATTCTCTTACAAGATATACGCAGGCTCTACTTTGGCAGAGATTCTACATGCCTATGATGCAGCTAAAACCTATAACCAGTGAAGAGATCAAAAATGCTTCAAGGTAATTATTTATTTTCTGACTTGCTCACTTTTCTGAATAAACCCGTCAGGTGTGATGAAAAAATAAAACCAGAGCAGGAACATGGAACAAACACCTTTCCCCCTAGTGCTTGTCAGTAAATGCTTTTAGAAACAATGGTTCAAGGTACCCTGCAGCATTGCTACACACAGGGCTCAACAACAACTGCGTTACTTTGTCACTCAGATCTCCAGGGGGTAGTGGTCTGCACCAGTAAATACCACAGCATTTTACCAGAAAGAAGCTCTCAGGCAACTAGTGGGACTGGTATCTATGCACTGCTCTACAGGATACTACTTCTTCTATATATGTGAATAAAGCCTGACAAAATTTTACTAACTTTACTTTCACCTTGTAGTCACACTGACTCTCCCAACAAACAGACTTTTCTTTTTTCATTCATCTCTTCTTCTTTTCCTTAGCCTCTCCTAAGTCTTTTCAATGTATTTCGCTTCTTCAGCATCTCATCCACACCTTTGATCACCTGACCACAAAGATAGCCTTTCAAACTTGTGTCAGGCAGAAAAATACTCCAGCCCACTTTCATCAGTATGCTGCTCATTCTTAGCCTCATTTTTATTTATTTTTAGTGTAGAAACTGACTTTACTACTGCCAGCAGCTTTCTGACAACTCTCAAGTGCTTGCTAACAGTCATAATACTGAATTTATCACAACTCAAAGGCAATATATTAATATAGTGAAAGAATTAACCACAAAGGTTCTGCTGTGAAGTTATTCAGTGAATCCTGAGCAGAGGACTGACAAAACCAAGTAATCCATTGATACACTACTGAACTACAGAAGACTCACTCATTTTGCACCAGGTCAGACACAATACATATAGCATAACACATATAGCAGCAAGTTTTTTCAGGTGGTTGGAGTGAAAAGATCAATCTAAAACTCTCCAGTTCCTCACTTGTTTCTTCAGCTCCTCAAACGATCTTTTCATTATCAGCCTTCTGTATGACCCAAAATGCACATTTGAAAATTCACAACTAGCTCTTTGCAGCAACAGTGCTGCAATACACCAAGGCACTAGATCAGGTAACACAGTAAAAGCAGTTAATTTGCTGGTCTTCAGGTTGGTAAATTAATAAACTAGAGTTGTGTTTTAGTTAAGATCTATATTAAGGAAGAAATAAGCTGCAAACACTACTCCAAAGCAAACAATAACTTACTGAAGCCTATCTATAGGTGAACTTTTCTAAACCACGCAAATGCAACATTGATTTTCTTAGGAATTGTGTGACAGGTGAGTATAAAAGTTTAGTAGAAAAAAAAGACAGTAAAATGCATATAGTGTCATTTTACTGAAAGAGTATCACTAACACTACAGCATAAATGCTTGCTCCTAACAAAACAAGCAGAAGGCAAAGGACATCCCTGACATCACTACTCCTGAAATGATGTTCAAATATATCACAGAAACAATCTACAGCAGTGAGTAGAAACTTCTGCAGGTCTGTCTGAAACAGAGATGACCCTCTTTCCAAGGTTCAGAAAGACTTCTGTCTGCCAAATCTCTAATCAGCAGTAATTGCTGCCACTACTTCCAAAGTTACCTGGCTGAAAAGTCCATCCATCCTGCTTCTGGCAAAGCACCACATACATAGCATCATATTCCTATTTTCCACACGCTAACTATGACAGAAAATTAGGTAATATGCACTGAAGCACTTTACCATTCACTGGCAATTACACCACTTTCATGGCAAAGACAGGAGGTGTCTAAGAGAGGTCATCACACGCCTACAAAATCAGAAACAATTCACCATCAATAACCAAAATCCACACTATTCTTTAATCACGGTATGTAAGGGTTTGCATGGTTTACCTGACTATTTTTGCAGTGGTCACTGACATCATCAGACCAACACTACAGTTTTAAGGCTATGATTTGAGGTTCTGAAGAGTTTGTAAGTCTAAACTAAATATGATTTACCTATCATATCCATACTCTATCAGTGGGCAGTAAGCATTTACCCAAACCCCTACTTACTTCCATTGTCAGTCAGATCATAAATATAATTTGGGGAGGTGATAAATAAGCAGCAGCATTTGTGGAACAACTTCACAGTGTGCAGTCTACTTCTATTTACTGGTAAGCAGGAAAAGAAAATTCCCTGGTATTCACAGTATTTCTGTGAAAGCTCGTTTCCATGGAGAGACACCTGACTTTCTTTTTTAAGCAATAAACAAGCTGTTTATTGCTTTCAATTTCTAAGCACTGAAATGACCTTACAGAATGAGAAAGACCAAACCTTATACAAAATACAAATTATAATTTGCAAGTCAAATGCATTAGGATGGGATGATACAGCTGTCCTAATGGCATTAAGGCTAAGAATTAAATCATGCATGTTTCAGTGTATCTGTAGCAATTCCAGTATAAATTGCTTCAGTGTTTACACTTGCCTGATGTTTTGTTTTATACTGCTCCACTACCACATCTGTAACACATTTGAAAAATACAAACGGATTAAATCAGTCACAGTTCTTCATCAATGTCTTGTAGTTTCAATCTTAAACTATTTTCCTGTGGTATCTCTAAACAAATACTGCTTAGAACATCCATTATTTCATGCCACAGAGCTCTTTAAAAGGGTGTTTGAAGAATTTATGATTCAGTGTTTCTTTAAGAAAAGGAGAGTAGGGAAATGTAGGGAAAGAAGGGTAAACATGGAAGATTCATTGGAGAAGGGAAAAAGAGTTTTGCTAAAGGAGGTTTTCATTGCTAGGAAAACCAGACCTAGGAAAAACCCAGCGTGGGAGAAAATTCATTCCCATGAATGGTACTACCTATTTTTTGCCTGTTTTGAGAAGTTAACTCCCCTGTTGCAAGAAGTTGTAACAGTTCTCACACTTGTTGAAGGCCCCTGGGGAGAGAAAGAAACCATAAAGCACAGAGGAGATTATCACTTTGAAGTCACATGCATGCAAAAGGTGTTGCTATAAAAGCCCCTGAAAGGGCCTCTCAGGGCTGGGGTTTTTTTGCCTGCTGCATGATTTTTAGCAGTGTATTTGGGGTTTCCAACTTCAAGAGGATCTTTTCCTTAATACCCTAGACATGGTTTGGTCATCTGGGTTTACCTGGGTGCATATTACTTCTTACAAGGAGAATGTCCTTTTCAGGTACAAATTTTCCCTATTTAAATATGCTTAAGTAGGGCTGCTAGTTACCTCTTGATGTCATCAGAAAGACAACAGATACTTTGCAGGTGCTGAACTTTTTTTGCCCATAATTATACATATTCTCATGGATGTTGGGAAAGTCTGGATCTCTTCATAATCTTACAGATTTTCAACCTGTTTTCAAACTCAAAATATAAGAATAAGCTAATAATTGCTCTTCTACCTCAACATGAGATTCTAAATCTGTGAAAACAAAGCATCTACACACACACATACACACACTTAGTTCAAATTCTGAAAAATATAAACTAAATGAAATTCAATAGAGAAGCTGTATAAGTTGAGTTCAGCTCTACAGTTTGGGTACATAAATATTTCAGCGTCTACTTTAGATACTGCTTAACAGTTATTCTGCAAATATACTACCTCAGCAAGAATGAGCACACAGATAACAAATCCCCAAGAGGACAAAGTTTCAGTTATCAAAAACTTTTTCTATTTCCTGAGTGACAAATTACAGCAAAAAAAAGAAAAAAAAGGTGAAAGTAATTGCTACATGTTCAGTTGAAGCTGCTATTTAACTTTCCACAATAGATTTTACTCAGAAGCACAGAGCTTTTATTTTCATAATAATGATTTTTACATCACAGTGCTTTTCAGGTGGGGAGCTCTGACTAATTTAAAAATCTAAGGCATAGAAGAGGCAAAAAGATTTATCAGCACAGAGGTCAATGAGAGCTTCAAGGATAGAACTGGTCTTCAGGCTGTGGCCAATTGCCCTACTTACCCCATCACACCACCTCCTCAAGTTAATAATAGCTAATACCATGGATTTACAGACTAATTCTCACAGACACTTCAGTAAAATACACAGGTATCAACCTCATTTTACAGAGAAGAAAACACGAAGCACTGAATTCTTTAGCACTGTATACACCTTGGGCAATCCCACTGCATTGATACCAAACAAATCCAAATAGAGATACACAGCAATTTTAGCAGAGAATTCCATTCTGAACTATAGAAATCGAGCAACATGTCCAAAGAGAGAGAGCAAGCACAGCTACAATTATGTTATCTGTGGGACTTTACCTTCTCAGAATAGCAAAACTGGAAATTTGGCTTCTCTCAAGGACAAGCATAGCTTTAGGAGTTGTAAAGCCACGATAAATTTTATCTACATATTTTTTTAAAATCCTTAAAAATGAATAGTTTTCAATATCAACAAAAACATGTATCAGAGGCATATAACCACGGCATTTTCTAAATGCTTCAAACTAATTCTGCTTTAAGATAAACTACCTTGCTGCCTAATAATAAGACCTTGTTCTAGTCCAAAACTTGTTCTTTGAACACCATGCACTTTGAACAGATTTCCTTTCTTCATTCTTGCAATTTTTTATTATTTTTAAAACACAAGAGATTCTAGTCTTCCCAAATGTACACACTGATAAGGCAAATTGTACCAAGTTAATTACTGCATGCCCCCTAGAAACAAACAGTAACAGATCACATGGAAATTCTGCAAGTTTCTGGGGACCTTGGGAAATTAAGCTTGTATAACTGCTGTAAATGCTTAGGTCCTGCTACATTACAAGAATATCTGACAAAAATTTTAAACAAAATGCTTCATCGGTATAGATTACAGGAAGAATATTATACTTTAAAACCAAACCATGATCATTTAAATATTCTTTCATGCACTCAGGACTGGGCTTACAGTGTTCTCACTTCAAGCAATGTTCATGTTTATGCAGTTCTGACAATCCAAATTCAAGGGTGGGAGGAAAATGATTTGCTCTTTTTTTTTCCTCCTAATTACAAAAAAATCTGGAAGCAATAACTCAGAACAAGATTAGCTCCTATTTCCCCAGACTAGTTACTTTCCACCATTAATAATCCTGCCCCCTTTAAACTTCTAAATGCCCAAACTAATTAAGCTATGCTGTGCTTGATGATTTAGAGAGGCACTTGGGAGTAATATGCATGTTAATCAGCAACATTAGCTGCCAGACTATATGAATTCTACTTCTCATTACTCTATCTTTATTATTGTTATTTAGAACTGGTTTTCAGTTTTCAGGAAAAACTTTCTCCCCCCAACAGAGATTCATGTCTGAGAACACCTACTCTGAGCTGTAACACCCATTAGTTTCAGGGATGAGATGAATCCTTCTATAATCACCAGTAATTAAATAGCTTCTAACAGGGAACAAATAAAGATATGGGCCATCATAACTTCAACTGCTTAGCAACAACTCTTCTGACATTATGTTTTGACAACCAGTTGGAGTCTTTTCTAGTATGAAAGAGTGGCTGAAGCACAAGGACTGTCAGAAATAAGAACGAGCTCTACCTTTCCTGATGGCTAGCGTTGCTTTTCTGATGATCAGAAGACTTTCCATACAAGTAACATCCTCATTTTTTACTCAGAGGAAAGTTAAATCATTTATACAATGCATTTTGAATCCTTATTCACTAGAACCTCAGTTTGACAAGGTCCAAAGTGAAGAAAACGACACACGCAGTTTTAGCCGCACTGGGCTCACTTCAACACAGCAAACCTGGTTTGAAACCTACCAGATCCAAACTTAACAGGCTTTCCTCACCTGAGATCAGATTTCTTCAGCCAAGCCTCTTTTATTCTACAGATTTTACTACTGAAAACTCTGGGACATAAGATCAAATGCAAAAGCACCATATAGAGCTTAAAATATGAGACAACACAGTGCATTCTCACCTCATACAATGAAGGTTAGCAGGGAATGCAGGGAAAGAGATTCCAAGCTCTCTCTTAGACTTTGTTATTAAGGTTTATTAAGTCTATTGGCCAGGAGCAACTACTCAAGTTTTAGTAAAGATTATCTGCTATTTTTCTGTTAAAAGACCTTTACTCACTCTATGGTATTTTAGCAAGCAGACAATTAGCTCAGAAAAAGAATTGCAAATACTTCCATTTCATTATCAGAAAGGTACTAGAAGTTTAAATATACGAATACTATTTATCATGCACTGAAATTTTGGACTGTCTTCCAGTTTTGGAGGTTGATAATTCAGCATTTCAACAGAAAGCTTGGTATTTTAATTGAGGTAGTAAATTGTGGCATGGTCAGTACACCCTGAAATGCATGTGCAGTTTTATTACTCAGTTTCTTAATGTATCAAAGTTTTTCAGGTTCACTCCACCCGTGTATCTTACTTGTAGGTATATGCAAACCAACACAAGCTCATACACGCTTCTTTTTTCTGCTGTAGAATCAGTACTATTACATAGACAAGAATGCAAAGAATTAGATCAGCACCACGAGTTTTAAAAATGCATGTGGCACATTAAAACCTCATTCCCTTCTACTAGAACTCAACTGTTCCCAACAATGTACAGATGTCATATTTTGTAAAAAGAAAATATAGAAGTCACCTTTCAAAAGCTGATTCAGATCCATGGCATCATGAAAGACTTTTCGACTATATCTGCGATCAAACTCGGAATCTAATGAAAAGAATACAGATATAAGATTGGAATTCCCAGCTCCCTATGTCTTGCAAATTTTGTATTGTACTTAAATTCTAAAAATTACCATATAATTCTTGGTTCACATTTTCCTGCCTCTTTACTTTTAGTTTCTTATCATTTGATGCTACAAGTTCAAAAGACTGGATAGGACTGATGTCTGGAGTTGACAGAGGTGTTACATCAGTCACTGTGTCTTCAGACTCCTCTAAGTCCTCACCAAGCTTTGGTTTTCCTTCTGCTAATTTCATTGCTGACTTGAATTTTTGTTTTGGAGACAGAAGAGCATTTCTACAAACATTCTTCTTTGGGGAAGAATGAGATGAATCTGATAAACAGCTATCAGAATCTGTATCAGAACAATCTGTATCTGAGCTTGAGGATGAGGAGGAGGAGGATGAGGAGGAGGAAGAAGAGGAGGAGGAGCTGATTTTAATATATTTTTTGCTAGCCTTTTTTATGTTGTTTGGTTGCTTAGTTGACTTTGGTCTAACCTTCTGGTTTTTGCTATCATCACTACTATCCTCTTCATCTGTATAATAATCTTCTTCACCTTCTTTAACTATTTTGGGGATTCCAGCAGGAAAGTTCTCCTGTGTTCCTCTGTTTGCTGCAGGCGTTCCTCCAGATGCACCTGCATTCTCTGCAACTGGAGAAACTGACAGAGATGAAGCAACTCCAAGACGATCTGTGCTATTTTCTGGGGATTGATCCTTTTGCAAATCTATCTGCTTTTCCCCACTGTCCTCCTTACACTTTGCATCCTTTGAATCAGAAACCAAATCAGTGTCTTCAAGAGCTGGCTTTGTACTTTCTTTCTCTATACACTTCCCATTTTCTTCAGTTTTCTTTTTCTCTTCTTCAAACTCACTGTCAAAGAAGGCATGATCCACTTCACCATCTGATATGTCTTCAAAACGGTCCATACGGAAATACGAAGCGCTACCTGCAATAATCAGAAAACATTTCCAAAGATTAGCATAAAAACAGAGCCGAGGGCACTTCTAGTATAATAACAGTTTCATTCTTTACTCTTTTAGCTGTAGTAAATTACAATTCTGAAATTGTTATGTTGCTACAGACAATTCCATAATGAGTTCAAGAAATAAATTTAGTGCCACCTTATTGCATACAGCTTATATATTAGATCAAAAAGTTTTACTTTAAGCCAACTCATCACAATTTCTAAACTATTACTCATAAGCAAATGAGCCAAACATGGTTAGTGGCTAAAAAGCCTTAACTGTTACAAACAAGGCTTAAAATGTCTTATTTTGTTCCTTTAAGCTACAGCCATTTTAAGCCAGAGCCACTAATGAGCTACAATTAGTTTGACTTTTACATGAAAAACCTTGTTGGTATATGGTGGTCACCATCTTGGCTGACACAGCTGTTCAAACTGCAGACTTTCAACACTTAAACGTGGGAGCAATTTCAATTTACATCAAAAGATCCACAGCTCTGTAGGTTAAATTGTGATAAAAGTTTGATGTGTCAGTGTTCCTGTTTCAGTGTGGATAAGGTGCCTGCTTTTCTAGACAGACCTCTGTAACTCACACTCTGTGTTACAGTAAGAAAACTCATTCTTTCAGATGAATCCAGGCTTTAAAAAGTGTGCTCCAGGCACGAAACCAGTGCACTTAAACCAGCAGTCACCACTCAGTCCATGGGGCCAAATTATGGCTAACCATTATGCTCCACAAATCTGCTCCTATCGTGTCGTACTTCTTGCAGAACTATAAGGTGTTTGGTCCCATGCATGAGGCAGGAGCATATGAAAGGTTTCACTTATTACTAGCATATATACAAAGTTAAAACAAAAAAATCCAAACACCCCACAACCAAACAAAATTAGCCAGCATCAAAGACTGAGGGTCCCATCTCGCCAGCAGCATCATCCTCCTACTTTTTGCAGCAGATTTTACATAAATTTTTTTAGCTGCAATTAATAAATACGGAACATTCTTTAGACTCAAAGAACCCAAACATGAAGACAGTGGAAACAACTATACAAAGCTGGAGAACCAGGGTATTTTACAAGAGAAATGGTCTTCCTTAAACCACATATAGCTTGTTCTCATGGCCAACAAAGATGAAAAAAGGAATTTTCAAGAAAGGTTCTGGATAAAAATTACTTCAAAATACAGAATTTTTAAAAGCTATATTACTCAGATATCTTGCCACTTCTCAAATAATCCTGTTTTAGAGGAATTGGAAATGTGCACCTCAAATAGAAAAAGCACAATATAAACCCTAAAAACAGGTGGTCTGGAATCTCCTGTGGTTTTAAGATTCATAAAGCCAAAGAACTAAGAAGAGACTTAATGTGGTTAGAAGTTGTATAAAGCTGAAAACACTATTAAGCAATAGAAGCAGAGGCCAAATTTTGGTACCACTAAGAAAACTCTCCAAAGAGCAACACAACAAAGGAGTAAAACACCTGGGAATGCAAACATCCAGCAAGTTAGTCTCCCACAAAAACAAGGGCAAGCGATCATGAAACATCACCCTGCTGCTTATAGAATTTCACCTGCCTCTGCATCCTCACTGGGGGGTCTGTAACAGACTCCAACTGGGACATCAGCCTTGTTAGCCCTTCCCCTGATTCCTACCCACAGGTGTCCAACCTTCTCATCACTATCCTTGAGCTCTACACAGTCAGAACACTCCCTTAAATGTAGAGGGCCACACCATCACTTCTCCTTCCTTGTATGTCCCTTGTGGAGAGCTTACAGGTACCCACTTGCCACATGTTGCCCCGATGGTGACTACGTTACAGCCTTCCTGCTGGACAATGGCTGCCAGCTCCTCCTGTTTGTTACCCATTCCATGTGCTTTGCTGCACCTGCACTTCAGCTGGGCTACTGACTTCACCCACCGTGTCCCTTCCTGTGATACCTGGCTTCAGGCAGCTTGCATAGTCTGCAATGCACAACTATCATGTGAATTCCTGAAAGCTTTCCTAGACGAGCATCCTAAAAGGATAATGCATTTTCTTATATAAAAACATGTACAATAGAAAAAAGAAGAAAGACAGTTTACTAGTCTGGCTGTGCCTGAGGAGCAGGAGCAGCAGCACCAGTCATTTCATTGCCAAATTCATCTTCCCCTCTTCTGGCACAAGTCCCTAAGGACTTCAGCCTTCATCTTAATGGGAAACAGACATGCCAGGTTGGTCAGTTTCTCTCACTGACAATCCTTCACAAACTAAAGATTCATTAATTCTGTCCTTTCCATTAAGAACAAACAAGAAGAAATAAACAGAGAGATGGCATTCTTGGATCCTATTGCACTCCTGTCTCTAGAGAGTCTGTAACAAAGTTGGAATTTGCCAAGATGACACAATTCAGAAGAATAAATTTGGCTGATAAACCATGCCTAAATTAATAAATTGGTTTCACACACATACCCATTTATATACAACACAGAGTGTAATTTTATTTCTGTGAGAAGTACAGAGTTCTGGTAGGTTGTCAGTTTTTAAAATACAGAATCAACAAGTGACAGTCTGAAAGTCCAAAAAAACTTTCTTTACAGTCAAATACTTAGGATTAACTACTAATTCTAGTGACCACTGTATTTATTTACAAAACAATACATGTTTTTTTGTGGCTTTCTGCCATGAAAAACTCTAGCACAAGTATGATTAACTCAACGGAGCAGGCTTGGCCATTAATTGTTTGTCAGATCTTTTTTTACTAGAATATTTCTTCTCCCCATGTAATTCCCTACCTCTCACCCCTCTTTCTTGTAACTGTGGCACTCATTCATTCCCCTAGCCAAGCACACCCTTTTGTCTTTGTCTCTTCCTCACTGCAGTTCTTTCTAGTTTACAGGTGAAGGGATTAAAAAGTGGTATAAACACCAAGCTTGACATGCTTAAGATCAGAAAGCAGTGGCCAAGCAGCCAAGGAGAACTTGCAGTCTGGCTTTAGGGACCCACGCTTTCTTGACAGGGGGTTCACATACTGAGCTTCTGACTAACCCCCAAAATAAAGTACCATCTACAAAGGTAGGACAGTAAATAAAAAGTTATATAATGACTTAGATGTGGGTTTGTGTTTAAACATGTACACGTCCCTTTTGGTAACATTTTTTGAATGTTAGAAACTAACACTTACAAAGTACATTAAATACCTTGTGACAAATTCGAGGTGTTTTAAACCTGGTTAAACCTCGAAGTTATCAAAGCAATCTTTCACTTTTTTAAAATGCAGACCATCTGAAATATATGTGCCCAAGAGTACTGAAATAAATCACAGAAAAAAGAAAAAAACATTCAAGTACAAGCAGTGATCAATTTTTTTTTTTAAGCATTCTTCTTTCACACTCGAGGAAGACAACGGTTCACATATAGAGAAGAAAGCTGGGGGTCTTTCTTATCTTGTAACATGCAAATTCCTATCATGCAGAACATCACTCTCTGAGGAAAGCTGGGTTCTCTCTCCTGTCTGGTAACATACAGATTCCCAGCACGCAGAACACCACACTGAATTTGTATGTTATGCATCCTCCAAAGGCCCTCAATGTTTTCAGGCCATTGTAAGATTCCAGTACTTAATAAAAGTGGGAAACAAATCCTTTACACATGCTATGGGCTGAATCAGAAATGTCTAATGTTACTGTGCACATACTGTGCATCACCACAAAGGCTGTATACAGCAACAAAAAGGAACAGACATCACCTCAGGATCTACTAACTAACATACATGTAAAGGATCAGATGCAATATAATATTGTATTTAGCTCCAATAGGGCACCTTCTGGTTTAGGGTTATTAATTTTGCTTACTAAGTATAACTGATACTGAAAGAAGTAACCAAGCAGGCCACCTTTTCCCAGCCCATACAATTAGCACTTCCACAGATGGCATACCTCTTTTCAGCTGGAAATTTCCACCTCTTCACAAGAGGGACTCAATCTCCTGATCTCTGAGAGCAGAAACAAGTGTTTGAGAGCTAAGGTGTTGGAAGGTTAAAGAGTTTTAATTAAAAGATTTAAACCACCAATGGTACATGTTCTTAATGACACTCCAGATTCCTCTAATTCTACATAATCATTATTTCCCCTCTGGGAATCCTGCCCCCTTAGACCTGCTGACTGCTGAATCGCCTCTTTGTAGGGTGAGCTTGGGAGAGGCTGAAAATGCTACATGAACCACACCCCACTCCTTCTCCTTCCCTTCCTCATTTTTGGCTGAGGTTTAAAAAAAAGGCCCAGCAAACAAACAAAAAAGACAAATTTGAAAATGTCTAGAAGAGAGCAATAGAAATGCTAAGGTGAGAAAAGTCCTACTTCTGGGGGTTTGTTTAGTTTAAAAGAAGGGAAACATGGGAAAACACAAGGCTTAAAACCTGTAAAGCAGACTGACCAAAAATTTAAGTTTGTTCTCAGATACACTCAACAGTTGTAAAGATTAACTATTGCAACTGCTTCCAGCCGTGTGAGAAACCACTCATATCCAGACCTACCTACCTCTTCTTTAATTAAAGCTTTCATATTTACTTGCAAGAAACAACAAAGCATGCAAAGGAGGAAATACCGCTCTTGGGAAACTATTTCCCTTGAGAGAAACCCCCAACACATGAAACAACCAGCCTCGTTATCAGATATGCAGATTTTCCAAGCTGGGAGCACAATAGCTGCTACAGCTGTACTGCACAGCTTAAGTTCTCCAAACTCAAGTACCAATTTCCCCAATCCATACTATGATTGCTTCATAATCAATCTACAGAACACAGCATCGTATATTTTTTAACGTAAAACCCCTTTGTGAGCTCACATGAACCTGGGATCTTACAATGTCACATCTTCCAACTATTATTAGCTTCTATCCTTTCATGGTTCACCTGCAAGAAAAATGTGGTTCTGCCCAGTTACAAGTAACCATCTTGCTGTTGATCAACCACACAGACATAACTGTGAAGGTGAATCCCCTTGCTCAGGTTACAACCTACATGTGAGTATTTACTACTGATTAATGACAAACCTCTTGTTGCTGGCTCATGAGACAGTAGCAGACTTGTGCCTGAACACAGCAATCTGAACAGACCACAGAACCATGTGTGTACCTCACAGACCGGATCTCACAGGACCTAATTCAAGCTCAGATCAGAACTATTGTTCCTAGTGCATCTGAAACCACTCATCTTGCTGATTCTCAGCTGACTTTCTAAGGCCTTTTGCTGTCTTTTCTCTCTCCTAGGTAGAGAAGAGGAAGAAGGGAAGACCTGCTACTTCAAATCTATAGGATTGTCAGTATACACACTCATGGCTGCCCTTACTCCTCTGCTAGTCTTTTTTTGCGAGGGCCAGGGGAGGGGTCCCATTGTTTCTTCTGGTTTGCTTTTAGTCCTGTTCTCTCCAGACACAATGGGAGAACTGTCTCCTGTATGCTCTAAAATGCAGTGTTAGTAACTTCCAAATCTATGACAAACTAGCCTTTAGAACAGCAGTTCTGTCTCAAACAGAGGTAGGCTCACTGGGATGCTCCAAAGTACTCTTGAGTCCTTTAAAAAGAATTGCAACACAAAGTTCTGAGTCTCCTGGCTATTTCAAGAGGAGTTCAGTTCAACCAATGGGCACCAGGGAATCCTGGAACACAGTCGATTATTATCATTACGTACAGCAAAAAAAAGCACATGACTGATCACCAAAGGGCCCTGTATGACTGCAGGGCAAAGGCTTTAAAGTGAATATGGGGGGCTGTAGAGGGGGAAGAGAACAGAGGAAAAAAAAAAGGCATGTATCTGTAGCTCCAGGACTTCACTCACACAAACACACTAAATATTTGCCCTTCAGGTTCTTCAGCAAAGGTCACCCTGTGACCTCTTGAGCAGAAAGGTTGGGTCAGAGAATACTGAGGTTAGATGATGAGAGTGATGATGCCCCTCAGGCCTGTCTAAACAGACCATGGCTACTCACTCACTGCCGAGAATCCCAAAGAAATGATGGGCAAACCCTCTAAACCAAGCAGCAAAAGCAGCAGCTTACCATCAAAATCAAAAATAAAGACAGTGAATCATATGTTGGTTGATAAAAGTATTAGCAGCTTCTGGAAGGATCTCCTTCATAAGGCCCTCCATCTCTACAAGTGTAAGTGACACCACCCACATCAAAGTCTCATGGGCCTGCTGCCACACACAGTTTCTCACTACCTGGAAGAGGCCCCTCCAGCTACCTCAGAGACTAAAAGGCAGGAGATGCTGAGGGGAAATTGGTCCCTGGAATTGACCTTTCCCAAAACTGACCCAAAGCCACAGTCTTTCAACAACATAGAACAAGTAAGAAAATCCCAGAAGTGGACACACTGTACTACCAGGTATCGAGGGTGAAGAGCAAAGTAAAAGGAAGCTTAGTTTTCCCACTCCTGCTATACTGGCACACATCTATGAGGAGTATTTCTGCTCAACATCCAGATTTAAATTTTGGGGCAACATGTATCCACCAGACTATCCACAAGCAAAGGGAGTGAGTCTGGCACAGGAGTCCACAACTCCATGCAAGAAAAAGGTAAACAATTTCTCTTATTAAAGCAAAACTTCAACAACCCTATTTGCCACGTAAAGGCTGGAGTTACATTTGCCATCATGTTGGTGTATCAGTCATGGGACTACCTCCAAGTGATTTCCTTGGCACCTACTAAGGCAGTTGCAGTTGTTGGGAGTCAGGTATTTGAAACTACAGAGAGGCCCAGAACCACTCTCTCACCACAGTTCAAAGGTAAATGAGAAACAACAACTCTTTCACCAATATCTGTATGGTAACTTTCCCCCTACTCTCACCTCGTAACAGACCAGTTGTGACCATTCCGTGCTCCTGCCTTATTCACTGCACACAGTAGAGGTGTGGCCCAGAAACGTTCAGAATCTACACGTGTTCATCTGCTACTGTTGGAAAGCCAGACCTGAAAAATAAATCTGTAACACAGTTCAAGAGCATTGAAACTTTTATCCAAGAACTGACTATCTACACTGTTCACATGCCACGTACTGTAGGATTTTTCTGGATTTGCCTCTGAGCCAGTCCTGAAATAGATGGCAAGACCACAAAGGAAGCAAGTACAACCTTTCACAAGCTATTGATGGAGTCCAGCTGCAGATAAATCACAGCATACTTTAGAATACCAGGCCATCTCTACCAAGTGGCACAACGTAAGACCTGTCTTCCCCAACAGAAATACTCACCGAACTAGAAGAGCTTTCATGCTTCTAATGTTAGGGATTTAGCATGCTTAGTGACCTGACTACACAAATAGGCATCATTAGCACTTCCTTCAACAGTTTGCGTAGATGTGCTTACACACACATCAAACAGAGCTCAGTTTCTGGAAGGATTTCCTTCATAAGGCCTTCAGATGCACCTATTATGACAGTTTAAAACATATAAAAGCAGTTTTACAGATGTAACAATTACATACTCCAAAGGCACTGAAAATAAGATGCAATTCTTAATTTTCAGTGGGAGGAACAAGCACTGCCTGGTACAGATGGGCAGGGGGAAGTATAGAAAATCAGCCACTAAATCAGTATATAAAGAGCAGCTTCAAGAAATATCACTTACGAAGATTCTAAATAAATTTGTTTCCTCAAAATGTGTGTATGGGGCAAACGAGGTAAAAGCCTCCTGAGATAACCTCTTGCATTATATTTTTGTGACTTGTCTGTTTCTTCAGATGACAGGATACCAAGTATGGAAAAGCAGTCAAGATGCTGAAACATAGTGCTCTATTAAATTCAACATAACACAGGTTTCCTCAAATTCCAGCATTTATCATGCTATTACAATGCAACTCTAAGAATGACAAACACTCATCACTGAATTGTGACTTAAACATCAGGTGAAATTGTTGGGTGGAACAAAACTTAGCCACGGAACACAGGTCATGTTTTAGACCATTACTATCACCAGTCTTGGTCAAATGTAACACCAAGGCAGCAAAGAGTGGAACAGGTTTAAGAAACAGCTCTGGTGGAAGCAGCGAGGTACAGCCACCACAGTAACAGTTTGCCCATCTCCCAAGAATTTAGCAAGATAGCCAGGCTCACCCAGGACTGGACTCTTACATCAAAGCTTCAGGTATAATATTATGTCATCCAATAGGGCAGACTTTAAAAAACTTGTAGGTGCTCTGTCCCTACACCACAGGCAACCATATGTCACCCATCCTGCAAATTTTGTGCTTTTTTGTGTTCCTGGGTTGAGCCTTTAAAGGGATTGGCCAATTGCACTTTCAAAGCCTCAAGAGGCTCTGCAAACCTGATGGTCCTCTGAGCCTATTTAAGTCTTATGAAGAAACATAGGACCCTCTGAATGCCCTTCTAAAGGGCAAGCATGAAATCAAAACAAAAATCCCAGTAGGTCATAGAAGTTTTAAGTTCCAAGAAAAGGAATAGAATGTCCCCAAATTACTTGTCTTTTTCTCTGGTTTCCATTCTAAATCATTACAAGTATTATCTAGGTTGAGAAAATTCAGAGGAACAACACATGCATTACAAAAAACCAACCAACCAATCAAAAAACCCAAAAAAACAATCAAAACTCCAAAAAACACAGGAAAAAGTGATGGGAGAGCTCAAGGCATTTCAAAAGCAAAGTCCAAAGCTCTGACAACTATATTTTAAAGTGCCAGCTATTTCACAAACTCATGCTTACTTATTTTCTAGCAATGACAACTTCATTTTAGTCTTCCAATAACTGCTCTGAAGAATTTAACTTGGTAGAACTTTGCTCTCTCTCCACTGACAACTCCAGCAATCACTTCCTATCCAAGAAAGAGAGATTAACTATTTTTTTCCTTAATAGCAAAAATGTGCACGATGCACTCTGTGCTCTATATCGAGCAGGTCACTACAGACAAAAGCAGGGATACAAAATAAATTTAGCTCTGCTATTTCTGTTACATTCATTCCATCCCACATCATTGTCCTGGTGTTTTTATGAATGTTGCATAGGAATTTTAGTCACATAATTTTAAAATATATACACATCCAAATGCAAACACTAGATACTTTTTTAATATTTTACAGTAAGAATGAACAAGGGCAAGTATCTGTATACTATACTAGTTTCTGAAAAATTGTTTAGCACAATTGTAAAGGAAAAACTTCAGCCAGGCATAAAGGTTATATGATTTTAAATTATGCTGTGCCCCAAGCCATGCTGAACTACATTTTAAAATGCCAATTTCCATAATGTACTGTGAAAACTCCAGAAAAGAGACAGTTTGACAAACACAACATACATTGCATTCTGTTGTACCATCTCACTGAGTCGCTTTCAAATGAATTCGGTACGTTACCTCTTCTGTGATTTCCACAGAAATCCACAGAGGCCGGTTATTTTTCCAAACTACAGCCCCACCTCGGGAACTGTTAGTGCAGGACAGAGCTTTGTGCAGGACAGGGGGAGTTAAAGGGCTGTCGTCCTGAGGAAAGTGTGATGTGACCCTGGGGATGATTTAACACATTCGAGACAGGCTTTTCACAGTGATCATGTCAGTTGACTTAAATACCACTAATGAAACCCAGACAAAACACTCCACTGAACTCTAACCTGAGCATCACTGCAACGCGACCCTTCCATTTCCGTAACTTTAAGGGTGGCGCGCACGACACTGTACTCGCCACCAAAGCCGACGACTAAGACACTGCCGAGGGCCCGTGCCTCACAAGAGAATCTCCCACCTCTTTTGCTGCCTCCCCGAGGCGCACAGAGGGCAGGCGGGTGCTGATGTGGGGCGGAACACACGCCTCGGAGCGGCTCGACCCAACTCTGGCCGCCCAGCGCCAGCACCGCAGGCAGCGCGCACGACGCGAGCGGGGACTGACACTACGTGCGCATCGCTCAGGCAGGGGCGCGAGTGGGCAGACAGCAAACTAAAAGGAAAATAAAAAATGTAGCTGTACATACGAGCACAACATGTCTCCCACCTTGTTTCAGGAAAAAAATTGCCGCAGACGGAGGAGGAACATGCCCGTCGTCCCCAACCGCCCCCAGGCACCCTCCGTGGGGAGGAGGCACCGCAGGCCCCGCCGGCAGCTACCGGCAAGCGGCAGCCGCAGCGGCAGCAGCGCCGTCTGCCTCCTCGCCCTGCCTTCCCCCGGCTTTGTTGTGGTAACCGCACGGGCAGCCGGGGCAGATACTCACACGGACGGCAGGAGAGAGCGAGGAGCGAGGACGGGAGGCGGGATCTGCGCAGCACCGAACACCGCGACCGCCTCCGCCGCCCCGCGGCTCCTGCGCAGCCCCGCCCGCCCCGGCGAGAGGCGGGGCCTGAGCCGGCCGGGCCAGACGGGAGCCGGGCGGGCCGAGGGGAGGCGGGCGGGCCTCCGGAGGGAGGCGGCCCTCACCACAGGATCACAGAAACATTTCGCTTGGCATAGGCCTCTGCGATCACCGAGTCCAACTTGTGACTGAACACCGCCTTGTCACTGAGACCATGGCGCCAAAGTGCCACGTCCAGCCTTTTCTTAAACTACTCCAAGGACAGTGACTCCACCACCTCCCTGGGCAGCCCATTCCAATGTGTAAACACCCTTTCTGAGAAGAAATTCCTCCTAATGTCCAACCTAAACCTCCCATGGTGCAGCTTAAGACTGTCCTTTCATCCTGTCACTCGCAGCCTGGGAGAAGAGCACAATCCCCACCTGGCTACAGCCTCATCACAGGTAGTTGCAGGGAGCTATAAGGTCTCCCCTGAGTCTTCTTTCCAGGCTAAACACCAGCTGCCTTAGCTGCTCCTCATAGCACTTGTGTTCCAGACCCTTTATCAGCTTTGTTTCTCTCCTCTGGACTTGGTCCAGCACCTCAATCTCCTTCCTTGAATTGAGGAGTCCAGAACTAGACACAGCACTTGAGGTGTGGCCTTACGAGTGCCAAGTACAAGAGAAGAATCACTTCCCCAGTCCCTCTGGCCACACTGTTCCTGATACAGACACCAATCCCTTCCCACCCTTCTCAGCTCCGTGGGAATGGGCAGAGCTGGGACTCTTGCTGAGGCCAGGGGACCCCAAGCTGAGATGATTGTGCCCCAGGTTGAGGTGATGGTCCCCAGGCTGTGGTGATGTGGCTTCAGGCTGAAGTAAAGGGTCCCCAGGCTGAGGGAACAGTGCCTCAGGCTGACACAGTGTTGCTCCCAGTACAGGTGATGGAGCTGTGTGCTGAGGCCATTGTGCCCCAGGCTGAGGCCGTGGGGCTCTGGGCTGAGAGTGGCACGCTGGGTGGAAACAAAGGGGCCCCACAGTGATAGTGCTCCTAGCTGAGGTGATTGCCCTCAGACTGAGGCACTGGGGCCCCAAGCAGAGGTGATAATCATAGAACAGAATCATAGAATCAGCTGGGTTAGAAGAGACCTCTGAGATCATCAACTCCAACCCTTGATCCAAACCCACTTTGATTACTAGATCAAGGCACTCAGTGCCACGTCCGTCTCATCTTAAAAACCTCCAGGGATGGTGAATCCACCACCTCTCTGGGCAGCCCATTCCAATGCCTGACCACTCTCTCTGTAAAGAACTTCTTTCTGATATCCAACCTAAACCTCCCCTGGCAGAGCGTAAACGCATGCCCTCTTGTTCTACTGCTGGTTGCCTGAGAGAAGAGACCGACCCCCATCTGGCTACATCCCTTCAGGTAACTGTAGAGAGTGATAAGGTTTCTCCTGAGCCTCCTCCAGGCTAAACAACCCCAGCTCCCTCAGCCTTTCCTCACTGGACTTGTGCTCAAGTCCCTTCACCAGCCTTGTTGCTCTTATCTGGACCTGCTCCAGCACCTCAATATCTTTCTTAAACTGAAGGGGCCCAGAACTGAACACAATACTTGAGCTGTGGCCTCACCAGTGCTGAGTACAGGGAAAGGATCACTTCCCTCATCCTGCTGGCCACGCTATTCTTAACACAGGCCAGGATCCCATTGGCCTTCTTGGCCTAGTTGAAGTGATTGCCCACAGATTGTGGTCATGGGGCTCCAGGTTGAGGTACCAGTTTGAGATCAGGGTGTCCAAGGTTAAGGCAATGAGGCCCCATGCTGAGATGATGGTTTTTCCATGTTGGGATAACAGTGCCCCATACTGAGGTGATGGTGCTCCAGATTGCAATAATGGTGCCCCAGGTTGGGATGGTGGCACTCCTGGTTGATGTGCTGGCAGCCATATGGAGGGAGGCTGAGGTGACAGTGAGCCACCCTACAGTGATGGTGCCCCATGTTAAGGCAACAGGACCGCAGGCTGAGGTGATGGGCCCCTACATTATAGTGCCAGGGCTGCAGCACTGGGTGATGTATCCTGAGGAAAGGGAGAGGGGAAACTGATACGGAGGGCTTCTAGAGACATCTGATCCAAATATTTGGGGTTGGATCTGGACCTTTCCTCAAGTGAACCTGATCTCAGCATCCTTGTTGTAGAAACATGGATAGAACCTTCAGGCAGTTTCATTACTTCCGGCACTGACTACATAAGTGGTGATTACCTACTAGTGAATCTACCACTGGGAAGTGGAAGTGTCCTGTCTAAGGATGGGAACAGTTCCAGCTCTTTCAAAGGGCTCAGTTGCAATATAAGATCTTGGCATTTCTTTAATAAGAGTAATGTTACTTTTTAATAAAATAGAAAAGAATAATGTGAAAAGAAAGACTTCCAGATTACTGATCCACATATTCAAAACTCAAAATTAGGCCCATTGTTCATCATGAAAAGATCACATTTTTTCCTGAGCATACTGAATTTTGAGTTAAATCAGGGCTGTGCAGCAAAGTCAACTGTTGTGTGTACTGCCTTATTTCACTTGGGACATGAACACACACACACATATGTATGTATGTATGTATGCATGTATGTGTATACACACATGTTTAAATATATGTAGCAAATGTGTCAGAACACTACAAGAAAAGAAAGAAATCTCTTCAGTAATACAATTACTATGTGTCTATGTTAAACAGAGTCAAGTTCTTCTTGTGCTACAGTGTTTAATGGAGGTTCTGCAAATTATGTAGACTAAATTTTTATACTTGGTCATGTGTTTCATTCTTCTTTTTCTGGTACCTGACTCAGTTCACTGTTGAAAAGTTGAATAATCACTGCATCTAAAATCAATGGAAGCTGTATTTGGAAAGCATTGTGCTACAAAATGCTCTTTCCTGACCTTACCATGTGAGCTCATGGGCACCTCACATTGGACACTAAATGGGCGCCTTTGTCCTTTTTTCCTGTGTGTCAAGTTCCTGCCTGCAAATATGCAAAATACAATACCACTGCCTCAAAAAGGTGTAGAAAAATTAAATTCTGTTAATATTTATGTAACTTACATATTTTGTACATTTAAGATACGGAGAAGTATAACACACATCTCCATTTCTCTTCCTCTGTTAGCTAGGATTCATTCCTGTGATTGCTTCTGATTGATTTCTATGATTGCTATCCAGGTTTACCTGGTTTACCACCAGGTTTAGAAGTCCATGAGCCCTTCTGGGCTTTGTACCCAGAATCTTAGAAATGTCTATAAACTATTAATATGACTGGAACTGCAATGCAGCACCACAGCAGTTATAAAAAAAACATTTAATTCGTTCAAAGTTGTAAGTATGCTAAAAAATATAAACTAAATACACACTTTACACACCTTTTTTTTGTGTGTAAGCTAAATTTCTATTTTAATTGAGAAGTGGTAACTTGTTAACATTTATAGCAATAGGATCTGAGCCAGAAAGGCTCACAAAACAGAAAGTAAATTACAAAAAGCCTATAGGAAAGTATTAATTTCAAGTTTGTCTAAACATTTTAAAGGTGCAAATTTATTCAAGTTTGCAGTGCTGTGAAGGTGCAAGTTGAAAGATCGTCACTAAAAGCAGCTATAAAAGTGTATTCAAATTAGTGGAGCTTTGTCTATAGTACCTTATAAAGATAACCTATACTCCTAGCTCAAAGGAAAAAAGTGAAGATGCTGACTCTTCCCCCAAAGCAGGCATAATTTCTGTTTTAAAAAAAGATTATAATTGTCTTATCTTTGTAGGAAAGATGTTTGGTCTAATGCTTGAATAAGGCAGAGTTTAAATCTCTTTTCTGATAAACTAGTTCCATGACTTAGTAAATAGTTACAGAAAGATAATATAATAACCCCCAGTTGATAAAATTCACCTCTGGAGTCCTTTGGTCTTGTACAGAAAAGTAATTTTTAAAGTACAAAAGGGGAAGTTCAAATAACATTGAAGTAAACTTGAAAATTGCCATTGACTTCAGTGGAACTAGGATGACATCTAAAATATTAGAAATCATACTTCAGGTTGAAAAGTCATAGAATCTTATTAAAAACTAAAAGAAGAATAATCAAATCTTCTTTTAGCTCTATGGATATACACTTGAGATGATTTGAACATATCTAATTCAGTGTATGATGTGTAAATCCTAGCTGAAATTGGTGGGATTACTCATTCGGACAAGAACTTGTTTTGTGCATAAGCACTGCAGGACTAAACTGCTATTGCAGGTAGGTTTGGTTTTTTATTTTCCTATCTACTTCTGAGAATTAATACTGTAATAAGAAAATAATCTCTGTTTACACAGGACTAACAACATTACATGCTCTGCTTCAGGTTAATTTTAAAATTCAATTCCCTTAAGTAGCTTTGACAGAGGCCCGGGCAGTTTCCTGAATGCATTTGCAGTGGAAAGTCTCTGTCTGGTTCCTTGTGTGAATCTTTATTAAGATCCCAGAATAGATCTTGAACTCAGTCCAAAGCCCTGTATGTTCTGAAATCTTTGATGGATAAAGTGTGTGCTGGGAGATGGATCTTTGCTTTCTGTTTTTTAACTGATGAGAATAAAGTAACTTTATAGGAAACCTTCTGGCATGTTGGGCCTTATCCAAAAGCTTTCAGACACTGCAAGAATCTCTCTGTTGGTCTTAACAATCAGATGTACTGCAAGAACCCTGGTCCCAAAGCCCTTCAGTGAAGCATCAGGATGTTTTGCCACAAGGTAATCTGCCTGGGAAGGGACTGCCATTGCAATTGTATTTTCACTATTAGGATATGATGATTTTCACCTTCAAACATATTAGAGATATTACTTAAATAATCGATTTTGAACACTGTGAATGATCTGATTTAAAAGTATTTTAAAGTATTTAGAAGGATTTTGTGCAATTTAACACCCACTAAATAGAACAAAACGTAATAAAATTATATTTAAGGACTTTGAGTCAGATTAAGGACCAGTGTATTTTTTGATCAAGAGGAGAGCTTAAATGGTTTCATAACTACTTTGGGATTTTAAGAGGAAATACATTGCTATGCAAACCTCTATTACACATAAGCAGGTATATATGGAGACAATTTTGCTTTGAGCCAGACCATCGCACACTGTTTAGTTAGGTGAGTTAGGTTAGACCTAGGTTAGAAAATACTGCGATGGAATAAAACATTAGTTGTAACTCAGAATTCTGACTAGCTCCACGTGTGTTCTGTGCACGTTTTCATTACAATTGGGCACCATGAGCTGATACCCAACTTCCCTGTTACAAGTGCTGCGCTGGGGCAGTAACTGAGCCTTTTGGAACCCGCACTATTCATGCTCAGTGCCCTTGCTTTCTTAGCATCGCAGAAGCACAGGGAAGTTTGGAGTCTGCTGTTAAAAACAATGCTAGGTGCTTTCTTGAAGTTATATGGAAATGTTCCCAGGATCAGAGCCTTGGTATTTGTTTCATTTCTTCATTAGAATTGTACCGTTCATTTGTCAGAAGCAACTTTTTTACACAGCAGGAATAAAACTACCCCAACCTCTGCAACAATACCTGGGTTTAGAAGGTAAGATTCAGGGTTATTTTGCACTTCACAAATGACAGAGCAATGGCAATCTGAAGACTACTTATCAGAACATTTTGAACTGTGACCACTTCCACAGAATTTACAGGTACCTGCTCTTAAAACCAAGCCCATGAGGAAATGCTTGTAAATCCTCTTTTGCACAGTCTGGCTTCCATAAAGAAAACACTGCCCTTTACTTCTACTCTGAAGAGATCGAGGCCTTCCACTTTGTGGTTGGTAGCTGCTATGAACCTATGAATTTAGAGGAGCCATACCTATGGCAAGGTGCACACACGTCCCAAGCACAGCTGAAATATGCCTTGTGCCATTCCTGGAATTTGTTCTCAGCATCTGCCACAAGCAGCTGTAGAGCCCCAGACCAGCGGAGGGAGGGTGTGACAGGGGTGCCGGCAGGCTTCCCTTGGGGTAGTGGGACTGGGTTTTGAAGAATCACTATTATACCATTTTGATCGCCGTTCTATCAACTTTTGATTTCTGAAATCTAGTTATACATGGTCGCCTTTGGGTGATGAGAGGAGCAGAGGCGGAGTGGTGCGTGCTGCGCTCACTCAAGAGGGGGTCCGGACCTCGGAGGTGCCCCAGGACACGGCTTTGTCCTGAGCTCTGGCCAGGACCTCGGTGCTGGGGCCTGATCCTCCCGGGCCCCTCCGGGCCGAGCTGCCCCCATGTGCTGCAGCCCCGGCGGCAGAGGAGCAGCTTCCCACGGGCCCAGCTCCACACCGCGGCCGGCGGGGATCCCGCGGGGGGCAGCTCACCCTCCTCGCTTCGTGGGAGCGTCCCCGTTTCCTGGCCTGCGTCATGGGGACGCCGCAGCCCCGGCACGGCGGACCCCGCGGCACACCCCACGGGGCGGTGCGACAGGCGCACATGTGCCCGGCCCGCCCGGCGAGCAGGCACCG
>JAOXXN010000471.1:39304866-39339858 GCA_026770055.1 Myrmophylax atrothorax
CTCGGAGACCTCCGGATTGCGGGAACGCTGGCACGGCGGTTCGCTGTAGGCTGTGTCTTCAATCCTTTGCTGCTGCCGTCGAAATGTCATTGGTAAAAGAGACTTGCTCAAAGAGGCAGCATGGCGTTGCTTAAGTGCGTGCTCTGAAGTTGAGCAGGTTCAGATAGTTGTTATCTTGGTGCCAGTGGGTATTCAAGCCGTTGCAGATCTCTGTGTAAAAGAGAAACGATTTTGTTTTCTGTACATGTTCTAAAATGTGCATATTCACGAACTCTTTGTAGCTCACTGCTTAGTATTTTTCTGTTTCTACTGAATGGGACTGCTAACACAAAGTATTTGGAAACTTTCCTCCCATTCACGCCCCTGTCCCCCATCAAGTCATCCAATGCCTGGGAGCTGATCCCAGGCAGGCCTGAAAAATTATTGCTGGAAGTGAGGGACTGCCTGGAACTCCTGCTTTGCTATGGACCACAGGGATGTGTTTAGTATCAGAGCTGGTGACTCCAGCCCGGTGCCCTTGGCCTCTCACTGGTGAGTTGTAGGTGTGTTGGCATGTGAAGTGCAGCAGCAGTAGACAGTGCTGTGCAAGTGCTGTTTCCATTCAGTAATGTCACACAGGATACCTGAGCATTCTACGAAGGGAAAGGAGCATAACTGGCCACCTGGATGTACAGCCTACCTGTTCTGGTAACTCAGTTCATTTAGTACGTGTACTCTTTTTGTTAGCAGTAAATAAATAATGCTGTCACTTACGTGTTTCTGGGGCTGCAGTTGGTGCAGCTGAATTTGCAGAAAACAGAGGGTGCTGGCGGAGCAGAGGACCTGTTAGAAATCGCATGTTGATACGGTTGTCTGTTTTTCTGGCTTTTCAATCAAAACGGCTAACAACCTGCAGTAGTAGTCTGGTCTTTCATTCTTTGACCTACTGAGAGAAAGAGTCTGTGTTTGGGAGCAGTACACTTTTCCAGACCTGCATTTAATGGAAACTGGCAGGATATTGTCACTAGGGATCATTTGGCCAGGGGCTGATGACTTCAGTAAATAATGCAGCTTGCAAAGGTTCATTCAGAATCTGTTTGTGGCTCTGTGTGTGGTACTCATTTTCTTGGTAGACTTCTTAAAAAATCCTCTTTCCTGTGAAGACTTAACATCATGCTCAGCTTTTTGAAGGGAGTGAAGAATAAGTAATGTGTATGAGCGTTAAAGGTGGGAAGTGGGGAAGTAAGATGTAATGCACAAAGTGAGCAAGTTATAAGCAGAAGGTACCTGTTCTGAATGTAGTGTATTATGTGGGTACAGCTACGGGTTGGTCAGATGGAGTCATAGGAGTGCTACGAAACAAATGTGTGTTAAGTGCTTATGCACCTTGTAGTAAAGGACTATATGCTTTTGTATTTAACCATTCCAGTGCCTAACACCAAATGAATCAGTTGATCATCAAAACAATTCCTGTTGCTTTCAGATTTACAAGATTAAATGTTTCAGTGTTAACGCCATAGCTCCAGTGACATTTATGTGCTGGTATACTTACCTTAACATCAGGATGTATGTTAATTTACATAGTACCAAAATAATCTACATATAGACGTAGCAATTGAAATATCCCTGCTGCCAAAATGAGGAGAAACTTTCAGATTTGTGAACAGCCAAATAGTAAAAAGCAATTTAATTTGGGAAGCCAAGATTTGAAGACAAAAAAAAAAGATTTTTTTGTTTTCTTTCTCTCTCCTTTTTAAAAAAAATTAATACATCAGGCCATTGAACAGCAGTGGAACTGAAACTGTCCAGAGACAAATACAGTCACTTCAGTTACTATTACCATCTGCACTTTCTTTTTGTGGTATGTTACTGTGCATTTCTCTTGAAAATGTTCTCGTGTCCATCCATTGGATTTCTATATGTAAATAGTACAGACTTGCTGTTGCTTTGTGTGGTCTAATTTATTGCATTTGGATTTATTGTAGCTCTGTGGCATGTGTTCGTTGTTTCAGAAGGGAGTCGAAATCTGCTATTTAAAATTCACTGTAAAGCAGCAGTACCTGCTACAATCCTTTTCCCAGCATTGTTTCTTACCCTGTCTCTGATTCAGTTAAAATTTTTCTTTCCTCCCTCCTTGCACTGTTCTCAAATTTAACCTGGCTTTATCAAAGGGACAGCCAAAAAGAATGAGGTATTTCCATTTAGAAGATGTACTTCTAGGCATCTTAATTAGGTTTCTCATGCCTTCAGTTTACAGTTTTGTTGATTTCTTTCTGATACAGAGAGGCTTCAGGACTGCAAAGCTTCTTGACAGACTTTTTTTGAGCACAATTTTGTATGTGTGTAGCAAATTTCCTAATTGGGGCTTCAGCAATATGTAGGTGAAAAAAATAAAATTGTGTAGATAAGCAGCAATAGAAATGTAGGCCACTCACTAAAATATTTCTTGCAAAGTTTCCTGCATACATTTATCTTTGAAAAGTGTGTAGGTTCATCTTTTTATTATACATCCACTTGTATTTACACTGCATGCAGTTGTTACTCTCATGTTTTTCATAGAGCCCTATGATTCTGATGTCCTTTCTGGGAGCCAGTAGTAGGATGACTGTAAAGCTATAATTTCTTCAGCCTTGTTGTGTCTTTTCCTGAAGAATAGGGAAGAATTCTCTAATAATTAGGGAAAAGCTTTATTATGACTGGCATCTTGCTCTGCATATGTTGTGTATATGAACTCTAGGCAGATAGATTCACTTTTCATTCTTTGAGTGAGTTTCTTAGTGGGGTTAACAGATGAGGAAACACTGAATATTCAGTAATAAGTATTTACTCTAGTGGGAGTCAGACTCAGCTCTTGGAAAGTGAGTGGGAGTACTCTTGCTCAATTTCAGAGGGGCTTGGATCCATTCCCATATGCTGTGCTGACAAAAGGGAGATTTTTTTGTACGTTCCCAATTACCATGTGCGAGTTCAGTGCTGTGGAGTTTCTTGGACCTGTTCTTGCAAGTGAGTAACTTGTGAGAGGAAGTGCTGTGTTGAAGGTTTGGGTTTCAGAAGAGCAAGGTGCGTGCCTTTTCTTCATTTTGCTTGAACTTGCTACCAGAGAAGCCATCCTTTTGAATGTGAAGCTGTGCTTTGTCCTGAATCTTGCTTGTGTAACCCCTTTGGGACTTGGAAGGTGAAGACCTCCTGCTAAAGTCAGGTATCTCAGCAAGAACACAGAAATCTGCTGAGAACTGCAGAGCAAGCTGTGTGATTTATATCCCTATGATAAGGTGTGCTTTCAATGTCGTTTTCCTGAGTGTGACATGTCTGTTCACAGACTATGTCTGGGCAGTCTCCTGGCTTCCACGTTTCATTGGTAAGAGAGGTGTACATGCAAGTCATAATAGTGTTTTACTTACTACTGTAAGTACTTGCAAACATTAATAATATTGGTAAATAGTTGATATTGAAATAGCAGGAATTGAATGACTCCTTGAAATTGTACATCGTTGTCAGGTATTTTTCAGCACTTCTCAGGAGCTGCTGTAGGACAAGATTATTTGTGATGGAGAAGAGCAGCAAAATGCTAGGCAGCAAAAAGGCATGATGACCCAGTTGTACTTTAGTAAAAACGTGTCTCACAGGGCATTTTTGCCTCTTAAGTGTCAGGGGACTTGCTCATAGCAAAGATGGCCCTGGTTAGAGCATATGTCACCTTTTTTAATGTAAGCTTGCTCCCAACACTGCTTTTAACTCCTGTTGTTGTAGAGGAGATGGCTTTGACTCATGAAAGTTATTGGGAAGGGGAAGCAAAAAACTTTTTCCCACATTTCCAGTGTGAGTTGTTTCTCTGCCAGAAAAACTGGCAGGACAGTTTTCTTTTCAGCATAATGTTTCAACTGTTTCAAAGTAAAAGCTCTGAGTAATAGAGAAAAAGGTTATCAACTTGATTTAAATAATTTTAACTATAAGGATTAGTTTGTTAGATTCAAATGCTGCATTTTAAATTCAGACTAAATAAATTATATTCTGTATAGAGAATGATCCACCTAGTCTGTCTGCAGCACTGCTTTTTTCCAGTGAAAAGGGTACACAGATTCTAATGTCCTGGTTTTAGTTTCCTACAATTAGCAATTGTTTTGGAGTTTTCCTTTAAAACTCAGCTCCTGACGTATTTGGTCACTTTTTTTCAAGCCATAGGAAACTGGGTAGTGATATTACCAGAGATAGTCTGAGTGATCCCAATGGAATGGCAACTTTTCACCTAGGTTGAGTGTCTGCCATGGTATCCATGCTGAGTGCTCTGCCATTTGTGAGGAACATAAGTGAAACAGAAAACAAGGCCACAGTTTTATTTTCCTTCACTGTTAGACTTTTGCCATGAGATGAAGCTTGCAAAGGTAAGCTCGAGGGAGTCTCAGCAGCTGTGGGAAGTGGAAGGTTTGCCATCTGTGGACATCCATTTCAAGTGACATGCGAAACAGTCCTTGGGGTGATAAGCAGTTTGGAGGAGCCATGAAGGGAGAAGAGAAACTTCTGATGCCTTTTGGTTTTGATCTTTATGCCTTAGTAAGTCTTCAGAAGTATTTATGGGTTTTTCTCAGCCCAAAGCCAAGCATGTCCTGTGGTCTGTCTCATTCTCTGGCCCAGTAGGGCTGATTCAGATGTTGCAGGATTTTTGTGATACCTGGCAGAAGCAATAGTGGTCTCTGCTGACTGTTCTGTCATGCTGATTTAAGATCCCCTTGGACTTGGAAGCAAATATCCTTATCTACTTCAATTCTTTTACTTTATCAGTTGTTTCTGGGTTGAAAGGAGAAAGTATGTTTAATTTTGGTGTGTTTTTAACAGAACTGAGAGTCTCATACTTTTGTTCTTAGTTCTCTCTCTTTAAAAGGCCGATCAACAATCAGCCTTTGATGATCCAGGTTAGTTTACTACTAGGACAGTCCTGGAATTAGAATAATGAAAAGGTATTGTAGCATTTTCTACCAATTTCGTGAATATTTTAAAATGTTAAGAAAATGTTGCATGAGTTGCCAATGTTTAGTTACAGTTCAGCAGGGTCTGTAGTTTCGATATTTCTGCTACAGTGTATTTTTAGGGATCTGTGGAATATCTGTTGTAATTTGGGATTTACAAACTTTTTCAGAATTGAAGGTTTGTCAGGACTGCATATGTTGATTACCTGCAGGTGTAACTTTGAAGTCATAACTTTATTTTCACAGGAGACTGACCTCAAGAAATTAAGTTTTTCAGACTCTGTCTCTCACTTGTTTGTCTCTAACTCCTTAGCTGTGAACAGACTTAGTTTTCCACACAGCCTTTTACTCATCATGTATATTTATAAATTTCTTGTCTTTCATGCAGTTCTTTCTGATTCCTTTCATTGTAAGCTGTGTCACCTTCAGCTCTGCATTGTATTGTGCTTGACATTTAATTTTCTCAACTTCATGTTAGATTGATGTTTCGTATTTTGCTGTGGATTGGGCTGTTTTTAGCATTGTACAGACTGCTTCTTACCTGAACAGTGTGTTATGAGTGAAAGCATAACTAGGGAGCTAGTTCATTTTTCCTGGTTACCACGCTGGTCTGAGGTCAGTAAGGACAGGTGGTGGGCTCCTTGAGATCTTGCTGTCCAAGTCTCTGGCAGGGAAGTCTTAAAGGTGGATACAAAACCACTCTAATAAGATCAAGAGGGAAAGCATCCTGCATTCAAGATACGTTTTGGCATTGAAAATACTGTACATGTGTATCAGAAACATTCTAAAAATGCAGAGAACAAGGAACCCAGACTGGGCAAAGATGAGCAGCAAAATTGACCCAAGGAAAGAGCCAGTTATGTAGAAAACTGTATCACTGTATCCTGTTACTTTGTTAAATGATTAAAAAAATAAGTTACGTAGTCATAAGGGGAACAAGTTTGTAGTGTGTCCATGGCAGGTTTTTGTGACCAGTCATTCTGTACCATGTTTTCCCCTATTAAATATGCACAGTGAAAGAGAACAAGTTAATGTTAATAAAATTAATGATGTCAGTTCATCTGATGAGTTTTGTGATGCTCTATGGAAAAGACAGAACACCCTACCTTTACATGGTGGAAAGTTATCTGGAGGGAGGGTATAACAGTAGACAGCACAGGAGTTTCTCTCTGCCAGCTGAGACTCTGCAGTTCAGGCATGAGTCTGTGCAGGTTTTTCTGGCTTGCCAGCATTCAGTCTTCATACCATATGGCTTTTTTGGCCTTGAAGTATAGACCATAGGTTCTTGTTGTCTTTTACAGAGGAGTAGTGTGTGGAAATGTTCAGTCGACTGGGGCTATGTGTGTACCCTGAGAATTCATCTTAGACTTCATTTTGATGGCAATATTAAAGATCTCAGCACAGAATAAGGCTGTATTTCTTGCTGAACAGAAATTTGAATGCTAACTTGCCAATTATTTCTTAGCTGTACTGATGAAAATGAAAGTATTACCTGAGAAATGTTTCATTTTCCTATTCTTATCTGTCTGGTATTACATGAAATCTGAAATGAGGAAGATTCTGCCCTGATTATAAACCTTTGCACTGCTACCGTTTTACCAGTTTTGAACACGGTGCAGTTAAGATAGAACATTCCCATCTGATAACCACAATTTACATGTTCCAGAAGCTACTGTGTTAGTGGAAATAAGTTGCAATGATATCATAAAATCATTACTGAGATAATGAGGCTTAAGATAATAGGATTAACACGCTTTAGATATGTTGAATTTTAAATTGGTAGTTATGGTATCCCTTAGTATATGTAGATTATTGCTTAATGGGACACATACACACTTGTCTTGTAATGTTAAATGGAACTGTAAGTATTGATTAAAAATATTAAGTCTTGTGAGTAAAAAAATTATTTTTGCATCATTAGTTGAAGTAATATTTACTACTATAGGAACATGTCTATCCACATCAGTTAAAGATTAATTTTTGGAGAGTTCAGCAAAGTATTGTTTGAAGCTGTGACTCTCTATCATCAAGGTCCAGTCTGATGTTAATGTGTGTTTCACAAAGTTAGTAGAGCAAGTGGGTGGAGCAAGTAGGTATGAGTAGCTGCATGGTTCATGTATGCTGAATTAGATGCAGCCTTTGCCTTTTAAATCAGTGTTTAAGTTGAACATCTTGTGCACAATGCCTGTTTATATTGTGGGATCTGTCCTGAGCTCTGTTCTAGTTTTGTTGTAATTGAGTTAATATAATAGAAATAATTGTAAATTTTTCTTTGATTCTGTCCTTAATTCCATGGCAGAGTAAGGCTGCATGTGGCATGCCTGTAGCAGGTGCCTGGCTTTCTGCTGCTGTGTTTTAAATATTGCATTTGATGACCAGCTGTTGCAGATGAATTTCTTCATAGTGGAAGGTACTCCCATGTTCTCTGTACTTTTCCATTTATTGAGTGTAGTTGTTGAAATACTTCCTTAATTCTTTATTATTTAACTTTTTTTTTTCAGAACTAATTTTAAATTACTTAAATTATTTAAACATTGACATTCTGATATTAACTTAATTTTTGACTCTGCAGGGGACTGAACCTAAGACAAAATTTCAGACAATGCCAGCCTTGGTGATTTTTCTTCTTGGCCCATTCAGACTGTTGTTTTCTGCATGTTAAATTATTCTCAAAAGTATCAAACAGGGAGTGTTATTCAGAAGTCTACAGGAAATGCACACATCCTTTTTTTCAGCCTGTAAAAAAAAAAGTAAAAATTGGGGAAAACTCGAACTGTTCCAGGAAACAGGCCTCTGTGTTTGTTAGCAACCTCATTCTTAGCATGTACTTTCCAAGTGTGCTCCACCCCTACCCCTTCAAGTCCTTTTGTTAATTCTTGTTTACGTTTCAATCTGGTTTCTGCTTCTTCAGCAATGAAGGGTACAGAGTAGAGCCCAATCTTAAAAAAAAAAAATAAATTTTTGGAGGCTGTGATAGTGCAAGGCAGGACTTTGAGGAACGTGCCATGTTTTAATCGGTGTAAAAGAGCATCTAAGCTAGAGCTCTGACTGAGTTAAATCCATTTACAGACATCTTTGGCTTAGTCTGGGTTATGCCAACTATTTAATGAAATCCAGCACTCTTTTAGATGAGTGACACAAAAAATGTGAAAACATTCAAATCTAGGCTTTCTAGCTGAACCTGTTCTCTGCATATGCCCTCCATCTGACTTGAGGCAGGAGTGGGAAGAAAGTCTTCTAGTGAAATCTGCTGGATTTTTCATTCTCTCAGCTGTTAGAGCTGAGTTGGACTATGAATTTTCCAAAATCCCTCTGTTATCACAGATGCTGTTTATCTGTGTTACCAAGTTGTTACTGTTGTGTTAAGGTGTTTGTTGCTGTGTATCATTTAACTCAGGAGTGCCTGCTTATTTAATTCATTCATCATTGTTATTGTCATGGAAACAGAGCTTTTTGAAAGCAAATCTAAACTAGCACTTGATTCTGCTAAATACAAATTCATAAAATGGGAAGGCAAAATGAGTTTGATAAGCTGTTTTAGACCAGACAGCTCTTTAGCTTTTTCAGTCATGAAATTAAATTCACAGTTCTCTGAAGGGTCATCAAGGTTCATGAATAGTTCAGGTTGGAAGGAATGTCTGGAGAGTGTCTAGTCCACTCTCCTGCTCTGAGGGAGTCCAACTGGGTAGTGTTGCTCAGGGTTTTCTCTTGTTGAGAAGGATGGAGAGATGGAGACTCCATGGCCTCAGCACATGCATTCTGATACTTGGCAAGCCTCATGATACTCTTGCCTGGTGATGGAAATTTCCTGTGTTGCAATGTTTCCTAATGTCCTGTGCTTCTGCCAGAAAAGTCTGGCTCCCTCTTCTCCATGCCCTCTTGTTCAGTAGTTGGAGACAGCTGTTAAGGTCTCCCTAAACTGTTTTTTCTTAAGCCTGAACTAACTCAGCCAATATCATAGATTAATGGTTGTGCTTAATGATCTCATTGGTCTTTTCCAACCTAAACAATTGTTTGATCACTCCAATGTATTTGAACATTCCTGTTTGTTCAAATGTTAGATTCTCATTTGTTCTTGAAAATTGTTTTTTAATGAAGCTGAAACCTTGTTTTAAACTAGGGGGTTTTATTGCTCTGTGCAATACCTGTGTGAGTGCAGAAAAGTTCTCAGAAAGTCTGGTATTCTATGGATCTTCCTTTGCCCTTCAGTAATTACATTTGTGCAGCAGCAAAATCACCATTCCAAGTGATGGTATTCACTTTTTACCTTTTACATTCTTTTTGATCACATCTTGAACAACTCCTTTTTTATCTGAATAGTGTGTGCCTTTTAGGAGTCAAACACACGAGCCACAGAGGATGCTCTTAATGAATGTGTTCTTGCAAGCTGAGATGTGAGTTTGTATCGTGGTGTTTAAGAGGCGGCATTTTTATGAGGCAATAGTCTGCCTTGTTCTTAAAATGAATGTTCAATTGAAAGCATAAAATGATCAGTTCCTGCTTTGTGGAATTGTGTAGATTGGATCATAGTGTGGTGGTGTGGAGCAAGCTACTTGCAACCATAGATCTGCTCTGAAGGGCTTTTTTTTTTCCCTTAAGCTTGTATTTTAACTAGTTTTGAAAGGGGTAATTTGACAAGTGCTGCATTGGAGTGCTTACTGATGCTTTCAGTTGTAAAAAACACTCCCTGCAACATATGTACAAATGGGAGCTGTTCATGCCTAAGTTAGCTGATCGAAGTTACCAACCTCTATGCAGGTATAACTCAGTTTAGCAGAAGGATTAGCTTTGTAGGATACCCAAGCTAGTGTGACTGCTAAGATAGATGGAGTGTGCTGAGCACAGAACTTCAGTCAGGATTGTGACTTCATGTTGAGGAGCTCTTTCTTCACAGAGGGACCTGAGTGGGTTTGCTTAATGGGGCTTTCTGAAACACCCTCCCCACCCTGCTCTAATGTATTTTGGGTGTTAAGTGTCTCTGTGAGTCTGTAAATTGCAGTGGTGGTTGTGAATCATGCGATTTCCTACTGCAAATAAAGCTGAAAAATCCTGAAGTAATTGTGTGACTGGCATTAACACAACTTTGTGTTGAGGAAGTGTGACAACATTGGCAGCCAGGGGTGATGTATTGAAGCCTTACAAGTACTGTTAGGTGTTATTGAGAAAAAATATTTTCTGCAGCTATTTAGGAGGGTATGGCTTCAGCTTTTACCAGAGTTGTGTTCAGGTAAAAAGGGGCTTGAGAAGCGGTTCATTGCATACTCTGTTCTTACCCCTTGTTAAACTATAATTTTGATAGTAAGGGAGGACTGCAAATGGAGGCAAATGTGCTGATAGTGTTGTCAAGGAGGGAAGAAATTAGCTGAAAGACCACAGTCAAAGTCTCAGAACAGCGACTGGAAGAAGTCTAGGGAGTAGTGCTACACTCACCCAAAAGCTGGAACAAATCAACTGTGGGCAGAAGTAGGGCACTCAAGGCCTGGAAAGTATCTGTCACAATGCTGTGTGTTCGATGTGAGTGAGCCTGAAAAGCTTTATTTTGCTGTTAGAAGTAGTGCTTAGAGTCCTTTATCTGGGTCCCATTAGACGAATCGTGTTAGACTCTATGTGCATGTGTCTGCAGTAGAAAAAAAACACGTTACACCTAAATACACTGAGTATTGGCCTGCTGCAAACTGGCTGAAATAACTGTGTATTACCTTTAAGAACATTAAACAGTGTTTTACTCAGTCTGTACTGCTTTCTTATTCTCTGTTTGGTGAACGCTGGAGAGATGAGGATGTTTCTGAAATGCTTTCTCCTTATCAAAGAGAATCTGAGGTCTCATTAAGGGGAGCACAGTAAGCTGAGTGACAGTGGGGACAATTTCTTTTTCTGTTCTGAATGACACTCCTTTCTATGTAAATACAGCATGAATCACTGCTCTTTGTCTAGATCCTGAAAAACGTTTCGTCATCTGCCTACCTGTTGGAACACTGGAAGAGTGAATACTCCAATGTGTAGGACAGCAGCTTAAAATGCAGCAGCCAGAACTATGTTTGAAGGAAGAAGCCCGAAAGAATGTGAACCAAAATTACTGTAGGAGATCTAAAGGCTTCTCTTTGGTTTTAAAAGTGGTTTATGAAGCTAAATTAAGTCTTATCATCACAGTAGATTATAAAGATGTTATATTTGTTGTGAAAATACTACATGTAGAAGAGTTCCAGTTGTTCTGTTATGTGCATGTCTTATTATCAGTGCATAGAATTGCAACTGAGTACAGCTCCCTTCTACCAAAAAACCCTTAAGATAATTTAGCAAGTTGTACAGTGTACGATACACAGCAATGAGTGTTAATATGTGCTTAATGAATGATGTATAATAACCTCATAGATAATTCACACTCCTCTGTGTTAACTGCACGGAGTGACAATGTTTGTATAAGACCAAATGATAGAGAATTATTGTCTTGAATTCCAGTTTTATTCCTTCTGAAATTTTTGGTTTATTTCTTCCTCTTATGATGAATGTTGTGTTTGAATTTCAGAGTAATTGGACTGGAAGCTCTCATGATTCAATCCAATCAAGGAGAGTGGTTATTTCTCACATCATGGATAAAGCACTGAAAGAAGGTGAGTCGTGACTTGGTCAAAGGTGCATTGGAGTCTGCATATCTCTTGTCATCTTAGCAAACCATAACTGCACAATATTGCAGGATTTTAGAATATGACCCTGGTTTTCTCTGTGATATAAAATAAAACCACAAAGTCTTAGTCTTCCCAAGAGGTCTACTGTAGTAAGTTGTATGATGTTTTTTGTAATTCAATTGATCTCTTGTAATTTTAGTAGGTTTTTTTTTACAGAAATGTGTTAAAATACAATCCTTAATATTCTTGCACAAAGCAAGGGCAACATTTAAAATATTCTTGATTGGGTTTTCCTGAACTGGTGAATCCTGTAGGTTCTTGCATATAGTCTTCCTGTTTAGTGCAATTTTTGCCATAAAAAGTGACTTTAAAATGAACATTTGAATTTCTGGCTGATATAGTCTATCAGCCTTTTCTAAATATTTTATCTGATTTTGAATACTTTTTACTTTAAGATTTCTTTTTCTTACCTTTTTCCATAAATGGGGAGTGTGTTTGAAAATTATCATTGCTTTAAGCAGGTTGGTTGTCTTATGAAAACTTGGGATGTGTTATGTTTTCAAAGTTACTTTTATGAATAGCTGTTAGCAGGATAGGTAGCTAAAATATAAAATTAGAACACTTTACCTACCCATGTCATATTTTTGTGAACTATTTTAACATAATCTTGATTTGTTTTTAGGAAGCATTTTCATCTGGAATCAGTCATATTAGAGGATTCCTGATTATGTGAAAAGGCTAGTAAAGTCTAACCATTACATGTAGAAATAAGCACAGACAAGTTAGTTGCTGTATTCTTTCACATATGTACCTTACATCTTGGATAACCTGCCTTGGAATTTGAGACGAAGCCTTGACGTAATCATAGAATTGGAGGCAGAGTGGGGTTATTTAGAGACAGACAACAGGCATTGTGGAATATCAGGAGAAAGATAGTTGTGTTACACTTCCCTTCTGTTGCATGTAGCAGTAACTCATGTGTCTGTAAAACTATGGGAGCTGTCTTCATCTAAGGTGTTTATCCCACAGATCATTCAGTTCAGTGCATGAGGCCATCCCTACCAGTATGGCTGAAAGAAAGAAAGTTACTCAGATGTGATGAATTTTTCAGAATTGAGTACCTTCTGTTGTGACAGCTCACTTGCCTTTCTGCTACTTGTTTTTCAGAGTAGCTTTTATCCTCTGTTCCCACTCTGAATTTTGGAGAGCGAACTTGTCAGATTCTGTTGTATTTCTTCCAGGCCTGAGTGATGAAGCCAACTTTCTGATATGCAGTTTGATAAATACGGTTCTGTAATTTTCGCTCTACCATACAAAGACTTACCCAAGAGTTTTGGGTTTGGAAGGTGACTGAGTCAACTGAAGTTTGAGATAATGAATCCCAAAAGCAATACTTTAATTTTTTATTAGAGTAAAATTATCGGGTGGTCTGAAAATAGACAGGGCTCCTTTCCCTGTGACAGTTCTGAAATTTGTAGTTGTCTTGATGTGAACGTTTATTGGTTGTTTTTTTTAACAAGTTCATGGTTCAATAAAATCATATTAGTCACGGTATAAAAAATACCATCTGTTTTTCTGTTTCCAATCTTTCACTGATCAGGATTAAAATATTTATAAATCCTAGGAATTTTTAACAACTTTTGCTGTCTAGATATAACATGCTGTTGAACAAAATGCTTTAAAATGCCTCATTCATTTAGCTAGGAGACTTTCAATTCTCATGAGGTTTTAGTCTCGGGGATCAGTTCAGTCTGCTGTTGCCACTTGAGGTTTAGAGTAGATGTTGTCAGATTATGACAGTCAATGGGGTTTTACTTGTTTTATATTTTAAATGAGATTTTATTTCTCTTTATGTTACCTTAGAGATGCATGGTTAATGTTTTGAGAGGAGCCAGCATCGTCTGATTGCTGTTGCTGGATATGAACAGCGACAGCCCTTTGGCTGATTCTGACTCCTTCACCTGTTTTTCATCACTGGGTAATTCAGTTTGCCTGAGGGGTTTATGTTAGTTGCTAACTATCTTGCACTCCTCAAGAACTGCCTGTCAGCTGTTACTCAGACATGCTGTGCTTTTGCTGGTGTTACAGCCAGTCTATGTGGACTTCTCTCTCTCTCTCTTGGTTTAGTGTAGCTCTCCTGAAGTTCTGTGTCACTTCACACTCTCGCTTGCTGTTTTGCATTTTACTGATGTTCTCATGATAGTCTGTTAGTGTAGTTGGAAGGATAGATATAAGTCATCCTTAGCTGTAACTGAAGGAGTCATGCATGTTTCTGTTTCAACCATCAGTCTTATTTCAATAAACTAAAAACCATTATGGTGCTTACATGGTTTTTCTGTGGTGTTCATTGGCTGATAATGGTTGCCTATGTCTTGCATAGTTTATCTTGCCACAGCTCGTGTAACAGAATTGTTGGGAATCATCCTTCTGCAATGTGAGTTGCTAAATACCACCAAGGAGGGACATCTGTGATGCTGGTTCACAGCTCTGCCCTAAATTTCTTCCCTCCATCCCATTCAAAACAGAGTAGTATAAAAGGTTGGTGCTTTAAAGTGCTACTTCTTTCTTAACTATAGCGTATTTGCCTAAGCTGTAGATGCAAGATGGAGGAAAGCTGTGAGTTAGCCCAGCTACTGTGTAGTGTGTTTTAAGAAGTCTTAAGTGCTCAAAATCAGAAGAAGTGTAATGTTATGAAGGGATTTTCCTTGTTGAATATGGCAGAAAGGGAAGGCCTTTTAGTTGTCAGCCCTGAGTCCCTTTTCAGCTAGTAATACTTGAGTGACTAACACTGAAATAGGATTTTGCAGAATTTTTCATGCTTTCTCTTATTAGATTGATTTGATTCTTGTTTGCCCTTCATTTATCTTAAAGAAAGAAAAGGTAACCCACTTCAACAAATACTTTTAGCCATTTAATGTTGCTTGTCTGGTCCCTTCTAGTTTTCAGCCCATATCTTACGATAGCGTGGTAGTGTCTCCTGAGAGAGACTGTGCTCAGTCAGACTCGTGCTGCTGTTGCACAGCACACTGGTTTGGGCTGAGGCTGTAGCTGTCAGTAGATTTATCTTCTGTGTGTGTAGCTTGTCTCCCAGGAACTGGACTTCGTATTCCATTTTTATTGTTCCACATCTTGTGGTCTTTTTGTTATTCTTCATAGTCAGTCTTTGTCTCTACTGTTTTAGTAGTGCCAAGAAAATTTATCTTCATGTCACTTAGCTCCTTTACTGGATCATTTATGAGTAAGTAAAATAGTACAAGGTCATATCAACAAATCCCATCAGTACTCCACTGGTGAAATTGTTCTGCTGTGAAAATTCACCTGTTTCTTAGCTGTTGAAATATTTCATGCCAGAGAGCCATCTCTCCTTTCATAGTGGGTAATCTTCTTTCAACCCTGTCTTGAGGTGACCTTGTTGGAAATATTTTGGGAATTTAATTAGATTGTTCCAAAGGATCAGGTCTTGCCTACCTGTGTTGACCTCTTAAAAGAACTCTGTTAGGGATGTAAGGCAGAACAGATTTTTCCTAGACTTATCTCATTTCCCAACTTAAGATCCACATGTTGACACTCAGATAAAAGTTTGCAGTTGCTTCTGCCACTTTTTATATGAAAATCTTTTTTTTCCTCACAGCTTTCAAAAAATGATTTTTTTGGGGTCCAAGATATCCGCAAGACAATTTGAATTTGTTCTCTCTGCTACTGGGATTCAAACACTGAAAGTTAAGAGCTCTTGGCAGAGGATACGTGTGGAAAACTATTTGAACATAAACTTGTCTGATTTTATTATATTATACATTTCCTAGATATTTCTGACACATTTTTTAATCTGTTTTTAACATACTTGGAAATTTTCTTTTTTTTCCTGTATAGTCATAAAAAAATATTAAAGACACAAATGTCAAGAAAATTGTGATAAAAATAAACCAAAGAATGTGGAATGGCCTGTCAGGGTGGGATCGGTTTTGCCCAGGGACTATCCGTTGGTGCAAAATGATAACATCTAGACCCTATTCATAGGGTTGGAATAACGTTGTAAAATACAAGTAAACCAAGAAATGCTGGTGGTTTTCCAACCACAAACTTTACAAGAGAACTGGAATCTTTAAATTACAATTGCTAGTGACTGGATCAGGCTCCCAGTCCCTGAAGTCTTGCCATTTACATATTGTTTTGTCAGCCTTTTACACCACGGTCTAAAAGTGAATATTTAGTGGGCATGAGAAACTTTAGTAAATAAAGGTAATGTTAAGTATAAATCTCATCCTCTTAATTTGCCTTGTGTAGCTAAAACATAATGAAAGCTGAAATACAGTAAGTGAATAATGGGCTTTATATATTTCTTTTGTCTTTTAAATTAAAACAACTTGGGGCTTGGATCTTGGATCTTCCTAACTACTTTAGAAGACCCAGCAGAAGTTTCTACAGTTTTGTACCAGACTCATTGTGGTCATTGCATTTGATAATGATCAGAAGAAATTTGTTTCATGTTTGTAGTGGATAAGTCAGTCATAGTAAGGTATTGTCCTGAATGTGTTCTGTTTCTCTTTTTCGTTTTCTTCCTTGTCTTCTGACCAGTTGTTTTCAACGTTTCTGCATGAGCAGATTTCCACTATGAAGGAAGTAAGCTGCTCTCTATAAAATTCCTGTGTGTTTTCTGTATTTCTTTAAAGTGCTGAAAAAGGCACCAGCTGCATCAATAGGCATGAAACTAAAGCAGCATGTCCAGGATGACACATGTGGATGAGGCAGTGTCTTATGCAGTCTTAAACAGACTGCTCTTAGTGTTTGTGACTGGTGTCCTTTTTAAATATTATTTTTGAATTTAAACAGAGTCCTAAAAGCTGTCTCACTGCTTATTTTATTTGGACATACATTCTGATCTTTAAGGAACCCTGAATTTTATTGAGAACAGCAGTGTTGTGATGCAGAAAGGGAAACAAGGCTCAGAAGTGACAACGTAACTATAGAAAGCATGTGGACGAAGAGAGTGATAAAAGAAAGGTTCAGGAAAATATGGGTTAAAGTGGTATAATGCTTTTAAGGTGTTGAAAGTGTGTAACTGGCAGAGAGAAACACAAGTGAAGTATTCTGCCCTTGGATGGTTTATTTTTGGTTTTAGTTTGAAATTGCTGCTGTATTTTGTGGTTCTTTCATGTTGATACAGCTGGTTGGAGAACCATGCTTTGTTTGAGCAGTCTTCCCACCATAATAAGTCTTGCTTCAAGTATTTCAGTTGTGGGTATAGTAAAGTTGCAAGAGTTGTACGCTGATGTAACAATTCTAATTAGCTGGAATGAACGTTGTACTTTCCTAGAGCACAGAGATGTAACATCGAGTGTGATAGAAGTAATAAGTGGCTAAAATTAATCAAAAAAGTCTGTTATGTACTGTGCTGGAATCTGAGCTCCTTTTGGGGAGAATTGCTTAAAAACAGAGTTATAAATTAAGGGTTGTTGGGAATAGATATTGTGTGCTGAAAGATAATACAGTCTAAGGGATTAGGATACAAGTTTTGCTCTTGTATCTTGTACTCTTGCCTTGTAGAGTTCTGTTAAGTAGACATCTGTAGGAGTCACCACACCATACAGGGCTTGTCTTCTTAGGCAAAAGGTGCTGGAGAAATCTGCTGCTTTGTGAAAGGTGGAGACGGTGTCTGTAAGAAAATCTGGAAAAGTCTTTATTTGCCAGTGATGATGATAACAAATACCACAATGCAGTGTGTTTTAAATGTGTGTGAGAAATTATTGCTCTCTTAGAGGGTAGGTGAAAAAGAAGAATTTGTGCTATGGTCAGCGTTCCGCGGGGTTTCAGATCTTGCAACAGGAGAGAGTAACTAAGCTATAAGAAAAGGGTGACTGCAGAAGGACATGGGGACTGCTGTGGAAAAATAGAACATAAAATGTGTGTAGTAATGGGAGACTTGGGATAAATCATGAAACTTCATTTTTTTAAAATGCTGCACCCAGTTGCTTTTTGGTGTTTTGATGGATTATTCCTCACCTTGCTTATCAGAAGATCACTACCTTTTATAACTGTTTATCACTTAGTAGTATTTGTGGGTGAGAGTTTTCAATGAAAGATGATTTCTACTGTTCTAGAAAAGTAATGAAATTGGATATGTTTCAACATTGAAAGTTCCTATCCTGCAATATGGCTCTGCATATTTTTTTCTCTCCTAGATCAGAAAAGAGAATAAATACTTCAAACACTTACTTTCTGATTGGATTGTAGGTTTTTTTCTGAATTATTACTTAAAAAGCCTTGAAATGACTTAGCAAAAGGCTTTTAACTATTTATTTCAGCGTACTCATTGAAGTTACTTGGTTTCTTTCTTTATAAACCTGAGGAAGCTGATTTATGAAGCATTTGACTAGAAACTTCTATCAATTTTAGCCATTACTGTTGAAATACATTTAACAAGGTAATACTGGATCAGGTTTGCTAGTTTTGCCTCAAAAGGTAGGCAAAAATACACAATTTAAGTTGTCCTATTAACCTGCTGTTAGTGCACTGTCACAGTGCCAGGGAGAATTTCATAGTTTAGTAAACTGCCAAGCAAACAACTTCTATCAAAGTGAAAGAAAGAAACAGTGGAGTCATATGATTACTTTGCACCACAGGCTAACACTGACAATTGAGGTGTCCTTTTCATATAAAAAGTCTGAAATCGGGATGTCTGCTAAAGAAGCTGCTCAGCTTATCAGGTGTACAACTTCTTCCCCCCCACTTTTTGTCACCCCTCTGGCAGATGCAAATTGACTCTTTCTACTCCAGCTTTTTCTCTGTCTTCTTGTAACTGCTAAACACTGTTCATGTGTGCTCCCTGAATACCTCCTGCTCCCTCTCAGACCTTCAGGGACATCTGCTAGAGTGAAACATCAGTAAAACTGGTGACACAAACACTGTCAAAAAGAAAAGTCATAATGGTAGAAGATGGTGTTGCCGTGGGACTTAATTACATTAATCTTGGTTATTGCCTGTAGATATGGTTTGGAATGCTTCATCATTTTTGAAGTTCATGTGGTCTCGCTAATCTGCTTGTTCTCTTTTAGCTTTTCTGATCCTATAATGTACTTTCTGTGATTGTATATGTCTTTTGAAATCCAAAAATCTTACCACCTCCCCTTTTAACTGAGACTTTGGGATGGAGACTGTTGAATTCCTATGTAAAGAAGGCTGGTTTCAGTCTGCAACAGCTTAGCCACAGTCAGGTTATATGATAGTTCATATACCACATATAAAGCCACTGTTGAGAAACAGGTATTAGTCTGAGGTTTGTGTGTAGCTGGTAACCTGACTGTCTGAGCAAATCCACTTACAGGCTTGGCTTTGCAAAGTGACCTCCAGTAACCTGTTAAGTGCAGATTGCTGTAACTTCACCAACCTTACTCTCTCTGACAAAAATTTAAAACCCAAAAGCAGATATGAATCCTATTACCCATCCAGTTTTTGAGGAGAAGGGTGGAGAATTATTTTTTTCCTATCTTGTCGTGCCTTCTCCTTTTGCAGTTTTTGATATTAATTGTTTTGTTTCTCCTTTCAGTGTTTGACTACAGCTATAGAGATTACATCCTGTCCTGGTATGGGCAACTCAGCAGAGATGAAGGGCAGCTGTACCAGCTGCTATCTGAAGACTTTTGGGAGATTGCCAAGCAGCTGCGACAGAGGCTGAGTCACATTGATGTAGTTAAAGTTGTCTGCAATGATGTAGTGAAAGCTTTAGACTCGCACTTCTGTGACCTTAAAGCAGCCAATGCCAGGTAAAAACAAAACTCTGCATTTCATTGCAATTTTCTGCTTCTCTCTTTGCTTTCAAAGATGTATGTGCTATATCAAAGTAATGAGGAGTGTAACGCTTTTATAGAGAACTGATAAAGAAAAGAGTTCAAGCTTATTACCAGTTTTAGAGATCAGGCAGGCTTCAGGGCATCTGTAAGACCTGTGCAAGGAAACAATTGTCTCCTTTTTCTCAGAATTTGGATTCACTGCTGTTTCCATTTCATCCTTGAATCCTTTGCTGATAGTGGGAGGTGGACTGTGTGAGTAGTTCCTGCAAAGTAGTGTGAACCTGCAAGGGAGAGAAGGGGTGCTGTCAGAGCAGCCAACAGACAAGAAGATTGTTATTTGCACCTTTCCCAAAATAGCACTAGGGTTAATTCCATTCAGCTTTCCATTTCTTCTAGCCCCAGGAAGAAAAGCTTGTGATTTCTCTAAGTGGCATGTCCTGCAGTAGCAAGATTTTTCTACTGGAAAAATTGTTGGCTGTATTTTCTTTATGTCCATAGGTTATCTTGCTAGTTTAATGCATTTCCCTTTGGCCACTTGAAAGTCAGCTATACACTGGATACTAGAGTTGCACCTGAATTGTAATTGCAAATGGGAACTCTTAGCCTATGCAGTTCCCTTGTTTGAATGCACAGTTTGTCTAATTGTGCATGGAATTTGGGCTTACGTCTGTGCTTACCTACATTTCAGTTATCCAAATTGAAATATGCTTTGATCATTCAGATTTAGACTATATAATTTATTCTGAAGTTGTTTTGCCTACAGTTACAGCCACCCTTTTTTGACACCCCTTCAGAGAAAACAGATAAACAGTGCTCTGTCAGTGACCAATCTGTCTGTTACTATTGTCACTTCTTTCTGCTCTGGAGCAGAAGATAGGGTTAACATACATGTAGTAGATCTCAGCTCTAGGTAAGATAATGAGTAGAAAAAATAAAGATAGAAAAGAAACTAAAGGGTAGTTACATTCAAGAAAGGAAGAGATAAGGGTGTATTTACTTTGCAGCAATATTGCAATGGATTCCAGATACTACTTTCTTTTAGCTATGGAATGTGGTAGAAATCTGTTGGTCAGGTGAAAGTCCTTGATTTGTAAGTATTATACTTGCATTTGTCCTTTATCACAGTAAAGCACTTGCTATTGGGAAGAGTATGATTTGAACAGTTAAAGAAAGAGGATGTTGATTTTTTTTTAAGTCTGAATGTTTTTCTGTTTGAAACTGGGTATGTAGTATCTAGAATTGCAGAATTATTTAATATTATTAATGCTGATTATTGATGAGGTTTCTTATCTACTGAGAATTGTGACCACTTCATCTGGTCTTTGTTGGATTGTTATTTCCACTGTATAGAGCTAAAATGAATTCTCTTGGTTATCTCCCAGTTATCTTTTTTATTTGAGAGTGGTAAATGTATCTTAGTCAGTGCAGAATAAGGCAGGATGCATTAACATGGTAGTGAAAAAAATCCTATAAAAAATTAATATGATAGTGGTTTAAACAAAACAAACAAAAAAACCCCAAACCAACCCCACAGCTCTAACTGCAGAATTTGTAGAAGTTCAAACTGGACCCATTGACCGTTTTTCACAGGCTGCAAGGCTGTGAATTTACAAGGAGAAAGGTCTGGTTTAATGTGCCCGACAGGTCAGCAACACGATCCTGCATGACGCAAGTTGTGAAGCACTAGAATATCCTCGTGCTCTTCCAAACTTGCTCAAATGCTCCAGGGAGCTGTTTTGAAATTGCACAGGGCTCACCATTTCTTGGCAGATGGAGAGAGGGTTTAAATGCTTTGTAGGTACTATGGCAAAGTCAGCAGAAGGGTGTCATTGTGCTCACACACTACAAATGGAGTTTGTGCTGCTGAGTGATCTGAGCATTCATGTAATAAACCTGAAAGCACAGCAAATATTCTGGTAGTGGAGAATTTGTGGGTTTAGGAATAATTTGAGTTTTGTACAAAATTGCCTGCTGCTGTGGAATTTACTGGGCTAGCATATGCTGGTATTTTAAGCTATAGACTGAGAATTACAAAGTATGTCCCTTCTAGCCTTGGAAGCCTATTAGTTTCGATACTGCTGTCCTGGTTTCAGCTGGGATAGAATTAATTTTCTTCCTAGTAGCTGGTATGGTGCTGTGTTTTGGGTTTAGAATGAGAATAATGTTGGTAACACACTGATGTTCTAGTTGTTCCCAAGCGGTGTTTATGCTAAGTCAAGGATTTTGGCTTCTTATACTGCCCTGCCAGCAGGGAGGCTTGAGGGGTGGGGGACATGAGAAGTTTGGGAGCGACACAGCCAGGACAACAGACCCAAACTGGCCAAAAGGATATTCTGTTCCATATGGTGTCATGTTTGGTACATAAATTAGGAGGGAAGCTGTCTGGGAGCTGCTGCTTGGGAGCTGACTGGGCATTGGTCTGCAGGTGTTGAGCAATTGCATTGTGCATCACCTGCTTTGTATATTCTAATTCTGTTACTATTATTAATTTCCCTGATGTCACTGTTCTGTTAACTCTCTTTATCTCAAGAAATAGAATCACAGTACCTTCAGGTACTGTAAGGCTGCAGTTAGGTCACCCCAAAGTCAGAAGTTTTATCTTTTTCCTGGTTCTTTCCCCCATCCGACTGTGAGGGGCAGTGGAGTGAGCAAATGCCTGTGTGGTGTTTGACTGCCTGGTGGGTTAAATCACAATTGCCATGGTTCAAACACAGAAAATTCATCTCCCTAATGTAGGAAACACAGACCCACAGACCTCCTTGGTTTGCTTTGCTTTCTGTTAATGCTTTAAAGACAGTAATAAATTTAAATTAGGATTCACATGTTTCCCTCTGTGTCTCTGATAATGAATCCAGTTAATTTTGGATGATAAATACTGTGGAACAGAGACTGTAGTTAGGGCAAGATATCTTTCCTGTTGCGATGCCTCTTGAAGCACTGCATCTCATTTCTGCTGCTGAGTTTATACTGCAGCGTTACAGCAAAGGGCATTTTGTCTATTGTGTGGTGGCTTATGAAGCTTTAAATACCTCTTGTACTGTCTCTGGAGATATTGCCACTTGAGCCACTTTGTCTTGATTTTCTTATATGACAACAGTGAAATCCACTGAAGTAGAAGAAAGAAACTGCCTGTGCCCAGAAGGACAGAGATGTCTGTTTTTTCAGAGTGAAGTTCATGTGTTTTGTCACTGGGTGCACGTCAGCCACACAAATAGCTTTACTTTTCTGCTTTTACTGATTAACTTCAACCTGTGATCAACCAGGATGTCTGAGGGGATGAAAGCAGGCTGAGACCTTTGAGAACAAGGAAGGATGCTACAGGCTTTCCCTTTGCTCCTGCTTTCCCTCTGGCTTATCTTAACTGTTGTAAGGATCTGCTTAGTATTAAACAGCACAAGGTAAATGGCCAGCAGAGGCCAACAAATGAGGGCAAGTGCTGAGAGAGCGAGTCTCCCTTGGACGCATGGGTCAAGGCTGGGTTGGATGGGGCTTGGAGCAACCTGGTCTAGTGGAAGGAGTCCCTGCCTATGGCAGAGGGTTTGGAACTAGATGATTTTTAAGGTCACTTCTACCCTAAAGCATTCCATGAGTTTGTGATGCTGGCTGGTGGGAGACAGGGCACTGGGAGGAAGAAACCTGGTAGTATTAGGTCTCTTTCCCTATCCTTCATGCTATCCCCGGCTTTCTTTCATGGTTGCTGTCTCTCCTGTGCATGCCAGACACTTCTGTAGAGCCAAATAAGGGCAGAAACACTCTTCTAGCCATGGGCAGAACTTTCTGGGGTGGCATAGAACAATGCAGGCTGTAGGCAAGGCAGCTTCCAAATTTTTCACCTTGCATGTATCACTGGCGTATACTTTGAGGTCCAGTTGGGGCTTTAAAGAGTCCTGTTGCTTTTCAGTTAGAGAACCTGTGGCGTTTCAGAATATTTTAGACAGGAAGCCATTTAATTTCTAGTATTAGCTTGGTGTAGAAGTGGAATGTGATAATTCCCTGGGTCCAACATTAGCTAATTTATGAATTTGAGATATGAAGGAAAAACCAGCCTTGGATTTATTTTGTTAGAAGCCACTGATCTTTTCCCCTCTGCTGTACAGAATCAGGAGCACATTTAGAACAGGATTAGCCAAGTGCATCCTGCAGAGTAAAAAAGGGTAGTATTTGTCCATTCTTGTTTCATAGCGCCTTTTATTACTTCATTCCTTTACATCTTGTTCAAGAGTCTTTCCTTGGCTACTTTAAGAAGAATATAAGCAAGCTGAATACTGGCAGTGCTATTTTATGTGATCAGGGATGGACTTTGAGCTGTGTATGGTGGTGTACAGTGATGGAAATGGCTATATTGGTATGTGGGTGCAGTGTTGTCTGTGGTGGCAGTATGCTTTGTATGGGCTACAGTTACCTGATCCCAGGAAGGTAGTCTTCCTCTGGTAGCATGATGTGTTTGTTGAAAGCAAGAGACAGCTTTTCTTCTAGATGAAATAGTGAGCATCGGAAGAACTTGGCAAGGTACAAACACATAGTCTTTCTGTGAAGCTGTCCACATGAAAGGAAGAGGCTGTTCCCTTACACTTACTGTGGGCTAAGAGTAACTGCCTCAGATATCGTTACAGAACTATTAACATTTGATAAATAAAATCCTGTGCTGGGTGCAGCATAGGTAAAATAAGATTTGCATACTTGAGATAAGTAGGTATCACAGTTTAACCCCAGTCAGCAACTAAGCCCTATGCATACTGCTCATTTGCCCACCAGTGGCTTTGGGAGGGAATTGGAAAACTGAGAAAACTTGTGGGTTGAGATGAAGACAGTTTAACACGTAAAGCAAAAGCTGCACATGCCATCAGAGCAAAACAAGGAATTCATTCACCATTTCCCATGAGCAGGCACATGTTCAGCCATCCCCAGGAGAGCAGGACTCGATCACACACAATGGTGACTTGGGGAGGCAAATGCCATCACTCCAAACATGTCCTCCCCCTTCCTCCTCCTTTCCCCAGCTTTATGTGCTGTGTGCCCTCTCAACTTCTTCTGCACCCGCAGCAGCAGGGTGAGTCAAGAAGTAGAAAAGGGCCTTGATGCTGGCCAAGCATTGGTCAGCAATAACAAAAGCATCTCTGTATTATTGACGTGGTTTTCAAGCACAAATCTAAAAGAGCCCCATACTAGCCTCTGTCAAGAAAATTGCAATAGCCAAAACCAGCACAGTAGGCAAGTAGGTTCTGAAGATAGTAATATTTGCCTCTTCTTGAACACCCTGACAGGCAGTGCTTTTTGAGGAAACCTCATCAAGAAGAGGTCTCAGTGACATTGATTTATTATTATTGTTGTTGTTGTTATTAGTAATATTACTATTGCTACTACTATTTTTTGTCCTACTTTTTTTGAGTGTTCTCTGTTTTTAACCTACAGTTGGGGCACCTTTGATCCCAAAGACAGAGGAAGAATTGGTTTCTGCAAATACAAATATCTGATATTACAGGCTACTTCTGGCAAGTGGACTGCTACACAACATCTGATAGGAGATACTTTGTAGTGTTTTTATGTGCAGATGTGCCCAGACTTAGCAACATGAGTGCTTGGGGGCTCCAGGCCACTCCCAGGGATGATTCAGAACCCATAGTTAAGGGCTCAAAGCTCTTGGAAAGTGTGAGGGAGGGAAGTGCTGTGGGGAAATTGCTGTTTCAGTGATTAGTATGATAGGCAGTTTGGGGATTAATGTTGGTATCATAATTGTGTTTATAATATTCCTTTTGTTTTCTATGTATTACTGGCAGGGTAAGGAGGGAAAACAACTCTTTCATTTTCTTGGCCCATGTGAATACCTTTGCATGTATAGGATATATAACTTCAGTTTTTTGTGATTACAGTATGTATTGTGATAAGATGGTAAAAATAAAAGGTGCTGCCACTGCAAACTGATCAAGAGCAGACTGATGCAAAAGGACTTATGCAAGCACTTGAGATTTAACTTGCTTAATCCTATATCCTATCTGGGTAGCAACTAAACACCTCCCACAGGTCTTGTTTTCTTTTTATAATTCCATTTGCCACCCACAAACCAGGAATACCCAGAAATGCTTATTACAGTCAGCCTTTGGAAAGGTGTATCAAGGGGATTAGGATGAAATTGTAAATATTTGTTGCAGTAGGAACAGCTGTATGAAAGTGCTGAGAACAAAATAGTCATGAAAAGCCAAGGTCAGGGCACATTATTTAAGTCAACTCATTGGTAGTACCAGGTCCAAACTGCACCACTGCTTTCAAGCTTCAGTATGGGAAGTTTGGGGTTTCTGTTAATGATTGAGTGTAACCTAGACACCACAGTAAGCATGAGGGTGTCTTGGTGCTGGTGTGGTCATACCACAGGTTGTAAGGCATTCATATGTTCTTTGCGTCTGTTATTAATCTGACATCTCAAATGCTTTTTCCCGAAAGAGGTAACTGTGGCATGTATAAATAACAGGTTTATTCACAGTTGAAATGATTTATAAAACTTGCTGATCTATCATGATAAAACGACAACTGTGGAAATTTCAGGTTTGGTTCTGTCCATATTTTTTGTTGTGTTTTCTGTGTTTGATGTGGTTTCTTTCCAGAGCTGTGGTTTTGTTTTGTTTTGGTTTTTAAGTAGGTACTTTTTCCAGGTGTATTTGTTGTACTGGTTTGTAAAGGTCTAAATTTGTTTCTTGTCTTTCTTAGAAAGGACAAATAGATCAAGAAATTTTTACTTAGCTACACTGTCAAGAAGTTTAGAGCTCTGAGGGTGATACAGGTGAAGAGATGGAGCCTGCCTGTGGTTCTGGTAGTTCTCAGAATCAGTTTAATGAAAGTGCATGGTGAATGTTGAATATATTGATGCCAGTCACTTAGAGTGTGCATGTGCACTTCAGCTCACCATTATACTGATTGAGACTTCAATGTATCTCTGCAAGACTTTCTCTTGAAAGACTGAATAAAGAAATAGCAAAGCTGATGGGAACACTTTGTGACCCATTTATTTATTTATTTAAATTACTTAAGTGATTTCCTGTAGAGGAGTTGTTAATGCTTTTTTAAGACAGTCTGGTTTGTTGCTTTTCAGAGTAGGGAAGAGAGGTGTGTGGGGATGTGTGTATAATTTATTTAATTGCTTGCTTCCTAATTTCAAAGCAGACTGACTTATCATGTTTGTCAAAGACACCTTGCATCAAAAGCATACACCTAATCACAAATACCAAGAGTCTTTTAATACTCCTGACTGTAATGAGTCTTTACAATATAGGGAGCTTCCAGATGGTCCTAATAAAAAATGTGGATATCTAGAGAAGATCCTAGGAAGAAGAGAGAGACATTTCCATAAGGTCCCTGTATTAGAAAACCTGAAAGCGCAAGTGATACTTCAATATTGCAGAAGAGCTGTGGGTTCTGCATTCCTGAGAAATGAAAAATTGATGTTAAAGAGGTGCTGATACTGGGACAGAGTTGCTTAATTATGGTATGGGAAATGATATTTCTGTGACATTTGTAATGTTTAACTGCTTTCCTTCAGGAATACCACAGCAAATCTGCTGTTCTTCTTTCCTTTATAAAAAATACTGGATGAACTTGCAGGTTTGCAGCAGTAAGGGATAAAATCCTAGCATTGATGACATTCAGTAGGACATACAGTCAGTAATTGCACAAAGCAGTCTCAGAGCAGGGGACAGTTCCAGTAGGTGTCATTTTTTTTTTCCCTGAAGAAAAAGTACACTTTAGGACAGACCTGGTACAAAAGAATTCACTCTGTCAGGTCTTATCTATGGATCTGTATTCATACTCTGCTGCTTTACCTTCCAGTGCTTTGAGGGGCAGCTGAAGGAAATCCCTTTGCTTTCTGACACTATGAAAATGTATTGGATAGTGTTAAAAATTCAGAGCAGACTTTTCCTAAAATGAAAATTACAGAAAAGAGACTTGGGCAAGGTTCTGTCTACTGTTTTAAATCACTGAAGTCACATGCATCTTGATAGACCAATATATGTCACTATTACTTCAGTCTTGTTTGTTCAACAAGACACGAATGAATTAAGTTGCCACTTGCCATTATTTGTGTATTGCCTAAAGCAGATCAGATGAGCCTGGTTCACAAAGCTTGTGTCATGCATCTTTTGGAACTATTTGCTAGAGTGCCACATTTATATTGGTTCACACAGTTGTGCTCAGAACGTATGGGTGATGGCTGGACTTCAAAAGCTTTCCCTAAAAATACCTGTACACAGTTTTGGTTCAGAGTTTTCTGTGATTATTAAGTGACCTTTTGTTTGGAAAATCCAACCACACAGTCCTAATAACACATGTTCAAAATTAGATAGGAAAAGAAATAATGTTTCACTTACTATTTGGATTATTTAATAGTGCTTAATATCCTTATTGACACTGGAGAGATGTAGCAGCACTCTGCTTTGGGTACATGCCTGTGGGTTGCACTTAAGTTTCTGCTTTTCCTGTTGGTCTCTACAGAATGAACAATGCCACATTCCCACAGAGCTGAAGGTCTGTATTCTATATCAAGCCTTAAGAATAGGCCTGATCAGGACATCTTAGCTCCTGCTCCAAGACAGTAAACAGACACAGATGGCAGCTGAGCAGTGATATTAATACTTCAGTGACTACTCACTGCTCCCTTTTTTGATGTGTATCAGTGAAGGGGAAGCCTGAGTTCAAAGGGTTGCTGTTTACTGGGCAAACCTTTTGTTGACACGCTGTATTTCCCTGCAAGCTGATCAGTGATAATACTGAACAAATAGAAGTGTAATGCTTCCTGTATACATGCAAAGGAGGATATGTCTATATGTCTTGTGTGTATTATCACTGGCATATTGATTTATTCTGTAGCTGTTAGGCCTCCCCTGAAGCATCCTCTTCTGCTTTCAGTCTTCCCTTTATTCTCTTGCCCAACAGCAATGAAAACTGCTGGATTTGTTGACGCAACCATTTGGCACTGATATGCAAGGCTTGTTTAGAGCTGAATTTCCTGAAGACTGTATTTTTCTATTTTTTTCATAGAAATTTTTCCTTTTGCTTTTTAGATCACATTTAGATACAGTTTGGCTAGGAAAATCATGGAAAGAACCTCTCTTCTAGAGAATCATATCCTCTTAGGTAATGGAGAGAACTCCGGGAAAAAAAATTGAAATTTTCTTAAATGGCCTATGAACTGGAGACTGCAATTCTGTTCCTTACATTCCTGTAGGCAAGAACACATTAGACAAATTAGAAGGACAAGAATCAAATATTTCCCTATGCACTTGTTTATTCTGTTCCATTTTCCACTTGTGTTTTGTTGATTGTGTGTCAGAGAAATCCTGGCATAGATCCAACTCGGCAAAGCTGCTTGCATTGGCTCTTGACTGGGAATAAATCTGTACTATAGGGAGACAGACTTCTCTTGCATGGGTGATACTATAGATGCAGTTAATGCTTCAGTGTGTTTGCAGTCCCAAACAGACTGGTGTTCCTCAGGAGAGTTGTAGAGAGGTATTAAAGACAAAGAAGACTAATCTCAGTTCAGTGAAATTTTATTTGCATTAATGGCTCTGTTTCATGCTTTGCACATGCTTTTAGTTCTAACTCTGTATCATTGTTAGTACACAGGAATCAGTTGAAGTGATCATCCCCCTCCTTGGCACTGATGAGGCCACACCTTGAATCCTGTGTTCAGTTCACTGCAAGAAAGATGTTGACGTGCTGGAGCATGTCCAGAGAAGGGCAGTGGAGCTGGGGAATGGTCTGGAGCATAAGCCTTAGGAGTGGCTGAGGTAGCTGTGGTTGTTCAGCCCAGAGAACAGGAGGCTTAGGGGTGACTTTACTGCTCTCTGTAACTGCCTGTAAGGAGGTTGTCGCCACGTGGGGGTTGGCCTCATCTCACAGGTAACAAGGGATAGGACAAGAGGAAATGGCCTCAAGTTGTGCCAGTGGAGGTTCAGATTATTAAGAAAAGTTTGTTCACTAAAAGGTTGGTGACGTATTTGAACAGGCTGCCTGGAGATGTCGTGGAATCACTGTCCCTGAAAGTGTTAAAAATCCATGTAGATGTTGCACTTAAGGACCTGGTTTAGTGGTGGACTTGGCAGGTCTGGGTTAATGGCTGGACTCGAGATATAAAAGATCTTTTTCAGCCTGTGTTTGCTGTAAGTCATCCTGTTTGGCAGCATTTTGCATATCCTTTTGGCTGTGTTTGGTGGCTGACTTTGGGTGGACCAACCTGTCTGGAAGATGAAGACTTTATTTCCACAGTAAGAGGTGGCTGTAGGTAAATGACCCAGACTGTCTGTCAGTGATCTGCCTGGGGTGTGTCTGGTTTTGGATAAACAGTGAATGCCTTTAGGGGAGAATGTTATGTGAAATGTTTGATGTGGTGTAGAGAAGGCTTTAGGATATGTATGGAATATGCAAGAGGAATGGAAATGCACTGAGAAAATAGCTATGTATTCAGCTGCCACAGAGGACAGATCCTACCAGAACAAGATAAACAGCTTTCTGAGCTCAGTCAGCTGCACCACCTGGGCTGGTTGATAATGAAGATTACACATCATCTTCATAAACCACTGCTCCTCAGAACAGAGTATTTACATCCAAGCTGTTCCAAGAGACTTGTTTTGAAATTTGTCTTTCTTATAACAATTGAAACCCCCTCCATGATCCACATTTGCAAGCAAACTGTTTGATTTGTAATTGAATCAGAGGCTTTAGTCAAATCAAAACCAAATGTCATTTTTATATTCATCTTGTTCTGAAAATTAGTTATGAAACTCATTTTAGTCACCTTAAGACAAATTACTTGTATTATTAGAACAAAATTAGACTTAGTGTTCCTATTCCAATGTATTTTCATCCTCCTGGACTAACAGGCAAAAATCAGTTGTTATACAATGCTGCCTGTCACTAGTGGCCACACTGTGGTGTGTACCTGAAAACTTTTGGTTTGACTGTATACAGTTCTTGGTTACTCTTTCACGTACAGAGGGAATGGGCTTGGAGCAGCTCTGTGAGTAACAGTCAGTTGACTCTAACCAGGACAGCAACTTCCAGCTCTGGGAAGAAAGCAAATGTTCTGGAAAATGGGAGGAGTCCCTGGTATGAGATGTGACAGATCCAAGCCCTTGTAGCAACTTAGAGCCTTGTACTGAAGACCGGTCCTGGCTGCCTTTGTAAATTACCGGGGCACCTCTCAGGTCACGCTGTGTTTGTCTCCTTGTAACTGCTGGCTTGGTGACCTTGCTGTTGAGATGGATTGGAGCACATCTGGCATGTGGCCATGACAGAACTGCTAGGGTGCCTTGTTTCTGCTTCTACAGCTATTTTTGTATAAAGAAAAGGTGTAGCTGTGACCTGCACTAAGGAGTTCAGTCAGATGTGGTCTGAGTAGTCCAGAAAATCATTGGCATCTGTGAGGAGATAAACTAGACAGTATTGGGCACAGAATCAAGGTGAGGGGTGCGTTGCTCCTTGTTTCTTTGAGAGCTGTTATATGAAAACCCGTTTGTGAGGAGTCTGCAAACAACACAGTGTGCTATCATGGCCTTACTCACCCAGCAGCATGTTGCTGTGCGTGTTCAGTGGTGCACAGCATCCACCCGGTGCTTCTTGCTGCAGCATTTTATCAATTAGTGATTAATCATGATACAAGTGGTCTGTAAGTTCTCTCTATTCTTTCCTCCCCTTTTTTTAAAAAAAATTTTTTTCCCTTTAGGCAGGAAGATCCACCAAGACCCTTTTTGCTGAACTCATACTTGAGGAGTTCTGATGAAGAAGTACGATTCCTGCAAAAATGTGCTCAGGTTCTGGTGTGTTGTCTCCTCCCCTCAAAGGATGTCCAGTCTGTCAGCTTGCGCATAGTCCTTGCAGACATACTTGCAACAAAAGGTAGATCAAAGATCAGAGATGATTAACCATATGCACCTGTATAATATTAGCAGTGACAAACTTCATTATGCATGTCTTGATGCTCTGCTTTTACATTCTGAAATTAAATTTCTGTGTTAACCAGTAAGACACTTTATATTCTCAAAGTCAAGCATGTACTTACTGTACTCTGCTGATTTGATGCCAGGCTGTTTAGCACATTTCAGGATAAACCACAATTTGTCTTTTCCCATTTTCTGTTTTTTTCATAGAGAAACATTTTTGCAGTTTTCCTTGGCATTACTTTTAGTGATTATAGGAATAATTCTGGCCTTTTGTATTATATTCAGATACATAGAATCCATACACTGAAGAATCCATACACTGTTTATAACTGTCGTGATAGCAGATTTAATTCATTATTTTAGATTTTGATTTATCCAGTGTAGTTTTTTTAATTGAGGGATTTCTATTTTGCTTTTTATTTTATCAGTTATACTTTAATGTGGTAATAAATACACTATGCATTTTTTATGTCACTGAAGTGAAACTCAGAAAGTATGAAGTCTCAAGTGATTCACTTTACTTTCACTTTTTGTTCATAGTGGCTATAATGTCATAGCCTCCAAAGCACACAGCAGAAAGAACAAAAAAATCACAATTTTGCAAATATTGCTCAGCTCTGTCAATGTGCATCAATCTGAGCAATAGAATAAACAGTTTTATCAAGAAGGTACATGCAATCTCAAGTATACTATGTGGTCCAGAAAACTGGTTTTGGATGTTTGGATTTTTATCAGCTTGCATATTTATTTTTGCCTTTCATCTGCAATTTTCTTTTGAAAGACAGCAGTTATTCACCATAAGGATTTTGTTTTAAAATATTTTTCTTCTCCAGTGCTGAAACCAGTGGTGGAACTGCTGAGTGATCCAGATTATATTAACCGAATGCTACTCAGCCAGCTGGAGTACAGAGAACAGATGAATGAGCATCAGAAGAAAGACTACACATATGCTCCTTCCTATGAGGAGTTCATCAAGCTCATTAACAGTAGTGCCGATGTTGAGTTCCTGAAACAACTGAGGTATTTAATGTTTCACTGCAGCTCATTGAAAACTAAACATGCTTCTTTTCCAGCCTGTTACTGAGATTTGAATGAATTGTGATTTTTCTTTTTAATTTTAGATTTCTTTTTGTTTGATGAAGCAGAGGGAGTAAGGATGATGAGCCACAACATTTGTTAGATCTCTGATATAGTCAGCGTTTTTTCTCAGGGGCAGAAAATGCATAAAAATTCTGCTCATCCTGGAGATGACTGTACTTTTGAAAGATATAAACGCTTGAAAAGTAGGAAAGGCATACTGGACTCTACTTTACAGCTTGCCTCTGCAGAGTTAGATGAAATAATATGTCACATTTCCAGTAGTATGTGTGGTTATCTCTTGATGATCTTTATTAATTGTGACTGGCCACGTTGGTCTGGTGGCTGTGAACTGTAGTGACCCTAGGGACACTGAGCATTCAGAACAGCTTGCTGTGATTCTCTGACATGAAAAGAGGGGTTTGTGTTCCAGCACATTTTACCACTGGGTGAGATGTTTTCCTGGACTATTGCAGGGAGGTGTTTCCCAATTGCATGCTTCTCGAACATATTAATGGACTCTGAAGAATTCCTTAAAGACCGAAAAACCACCACTGAGTGTTTGATGTTCCCCTTTTCTGATGCAAATAGCACCTGCTCACTTTCATAATAATTCCATCCCCCATCCATTTTTGTCTCCTTACATCTTTCATCTTAACATGAGATATTGCATCTCAAGCCTGCTTGCCCAAGAGCCAGATGTTTATGCTTGCCTTATCTTTATAGCTGAGCTGTTTCTGCTCTGATTTATGTGAAAAGATAAGGAACAAGTAACTGGGAAGCAGGGAATAGAGGTACTACTGTTTTAGAACCTCCCTAGATCTCCTTGAGTTGATTTTTGTTGAGCAGAGCAAAGCTCTGGAGGACTGCTGAAGCCATTTCCAGAGTGTTTGTCCAAATCTCTAAGCACCAGCCAGAACTGGTATTTTTTCCTCTTCCCAACTCCATTCTGTTGCTGCTGCAGGTCAGCTTTGTCTTCTTAAATGGCTTCAGCAACATCTGAAATACCCAGGCATATCGACATTGTTTGGTGCATTCTGTTGTGACCCTGAACTACTATTAGACTTGCTTGATCAGGCCAAGAGATGGCTAACCAAGATGAAGCATGTGGGCTGCATAAATAACATCATACTTTCTCTTGTTCTCCTTTTTGATTCTGAAACCACTTGCATTTCTGAGATAGGAAAATACATTTAGGTGATGGTGAAGTGATTCTGTTGCTTGGCTACTTATTGTTCATCTGCTGTAAAATTTGCTCTTTACTCTGGGACAGTGTGTCTTTTCTGAGAGCAGAATGTCTCTATTAGACTGTGCCTAAAACCTAAATGACATATTTATTAGTATAACCACGCTAATGCGTCTGCTTGTTTCAAAAGAAACCCAGTTCTTCTGTTGTTGTTGTTGTTGTTGTTCAAGCACATTAATGCTCAATGTGTTCTCTTTTTAGCTGATAGGTCACTTGAAATTGTGTTCTTTAATACCAGAGGGCAGACTTGCATTATGAAATAATGTGGTATTGGCTGCACTTACGTTTTAACTTTCTAGCCCGTGGAGTCCAGCTATCATCATCTTGAAATGTGTTCTTCTACACCCTACAAAATGTTGTTCAGTCTGAGCTGATCCATATTTGAATAGAGAATGTCTGAGAAAATGTATCTTCTTTTTGAAGAGAAATAGTATTTGATTTCGGAGGCAGTGTTCTTCCTCTGTATAGAGCCATTCTCTGGGGGGGTGGTTAAAGATAATTTCCTTGTGGTGGGAGAAGGTGTTCCTGTTCTATTTGTGCTCCAGCACTGTGGGAACACTCAGAGAGAGGTGGGCCAACCTGCAGTCATCTCAAATTTGTGTAGTATATTTGGCAAAGATTTCAGGATTAACCAGTGAAATTTTACAGACTTGCATCAAGAAAACCAAACAGTGGTCCCTATATGGTATATGGATTTAAAAAAAAAGGGGTGATACATAGTTGTAATTCTCCATGAACCACAGGGAAAATCTATAAAAAAGGAGTTAAAGAGAAAGAAACAAATGAGCCGCTGTGCAGTTATCACTGAGAAGCATGGTAAGTGTCTGTTGGAGTCATAGGAGTGGGGAAAATGCTTCCAGTTCTTTTCCGACAACAAATAAATTACTGGCGTGTTGTACTTATGCAGGTTTCCCAGTTAGATGCTATTCTGGGTAATAATATTCTGTTCATCAAGAGTTCCTTTCCTTGGTTTTATTTGGAAATAATTTTTTAGTGCCTGTTCTAAGCCAGTGCATGGCAGTCATGAACTGTAAGCCTCCTCCTGTTACTCCTGATGTTGTCAAGTAAATCTTGCTAAACAGAGATAAGTAGTAGCAATTTACTCTGTAGGCTTAGCTTAGAGGGAAATTTATCCCAAGGCACTACAGCTGCTATGAATCGCATTATTTTTTATGAAACATTCCTGCCATGCTTATCTTTGCAGATTGATTCCTATCTAATAAAATAAACATAAAATACCTTGCTCAGTTCAAGAGGCTGTGAGACATTGACAAACATTTCCTGAGACCCTTGACTGACCACAGTCGAGAAGGCATGGACTCCTGGGTGCTCCTTGATGAATGCACGTGACAGTACTCCAGAGAAGTCCCATAAGGCATCATT
>JAOXXN010000471.1:39372539-39392099 GCA_026770055.1 Myrmophylax atrothorax
CCCCCCCCCCCCCCCCCCCCCCCCCCCCCCCCCCCCCCCCCCCCCCCCCCCCAAAGACCTTGTCTCTGTTCTTGGAAAGTTGGCATTTCGCCAGTTCAACCCAAGACATTAGGACAGGAGTATTAGAAGCACAGTGAAGTCTCACAGCCTGGCATGCAAGATTTGGTGTTCAGCAGGAAGTCTGAGCTTCACTGGAGCACCTTTTGGCTGGAAGCAGTAGATATGCTGGTGGCTTGTCAGATGTGCACTTCATCTTGAGTTGGCTACAGGTCTGTCAAGGGTAGATGCCACCCTTGAATACATTAGGAAAGAAGTTTCCACTTGAGAGGAAGAAGTGTTGCAGTTGCTCTGCAGATGCTGAGCTGTGTCCCTTGAGAAGGGTGGATTTGAATGAGGAAATTCTCCCATGAGAAGTGATTCTGAAAGTACTTTCTTTTGCTTAACTTAGCAAAAGGGAGAATCAAGGGAATAGGACTCTCTAGTTTGAATTCATTCATGATAGCAGTTGAGAGAGTTGGTGCCTGTTAACAGCAGAGGAGTAGTTCTCCTTGTTTAGAAGATGATCTAACATCCCATTTTTCTGTTCTCCAGTTGACTCATTAATTTGGAAAAACAAATGCACAAGTACATAAGTTGATAAAAATTTTTGCATTCTTAAGAAGATCCTAAAGACTTTCAGTGTTTAGGGTATTGGAGGGTACTTGAAGAAATGTGTCTCTATCTAGTAATTAGAATTTAAATGATTTTGCACATGGATCCTAGCTTGAAGGAGGAGTACTAGGTCGTCCCATTTTGAGAATGTGCTTCCAAAAGGATGACTTGCTCCTGACAATTACAGTTCAGATGACCCTACATACATGCCCAGGGAACAAACGCAGAGTGGAAGATGATAGGCAGGACTCAAATCAGCAATTTCAACACTGATCTCCTCCCAGTATTCAAAAGTGGCAGCCAGGAGATGTTTGTGAGTCATCTATGAACAAAGATCCAATCTAGCCTGGGGGTACACAGGTCAGGGACTGTCCTAGACAATCTGAATTCTTCAGCAACGTGTTTCTCTGACCTGCATTTTGGAAGCTGTTCAAGCATCTCTGTGTGCAGTAGTCTGGCAGGAGATAGGCAGTTCCCCAAATAGCTGTGCTGAGAAACCAGGCACATATTCAGGCTGGTGGTTTGTATTCTGGCTGGGTGCTGTTGCAGCTTTTTTACAGAGATACATGAAATTTGGACCTCAGATTTGACTTCCCAGTGGTCCATGTGCAGCTTTAGGGATCACAGGGAATGTTCTCCATGTACAGCTCTGAATAGCATTAAAATATGAAGGTACATTTTAGCTGCATGTCTTTCACAATGATAATGTAGTCGCTTGTCAAATTATCCATCAATAACATTGTGTTGTCAGACCTTTACAACCTTTATATCCTTCTCAGAAAATGTGTCATAATTATATGAATTTTACAGCTTATCCTTACCCTAATTGGCTTAGTTATATATTCTTAAAAAAAGCTTTAAAATTATAACTTCCCTCAAAAAGATTGTGAACATGGTATTTTATAATTACCTTTCTGTTATTTGCATGTATATAAAGACAAGCTTTCTAGGCTTAAGTATTTTATGCATTTCCCTTATTTGCCTTTCATAATCAATTTAGCTGCCTCCTCAAAATAAGTAAATAAAAATCTGTTACCAATAGGACAAAAGGATGAAATTCTTGTGTCAATTCTTATATCAAATTCAGAAATAATGTGGTCACACTGCAGCTGTTGTCTCAAGAAAAATGTAACTTCTTTGCTGTAGTTTTCCCGTTTGCACAATGTGCTTAATTGCTTCTCCTTCTTCTGACTGTAGAGTTTGATTCATCAGTATTTTTGTAAAGTTGTGAGTCCCTCAGAAATAAACACCTCATGGATACCACATCCTCTGTGCATGCAGAATAGCTCAAGTGAGCAGAGAAATCACTGAGACAGCACCAGCTGTCACAGGGCCCAGCTGCAGAGCTGCTGTGCCTGGTGCGTGGGTGAGCCACAGCAGGGGCACTGGGAAGGAAGGGTGGGAATAAAGGGAGAACACTCAGGTAAATGCAGATATGGGAGAGGTGGAGTATTGCTAAGCAATCAGAAAGCGATATGGTGTTAAGGATCTTAAAAACTGAAATAATACACTCAGCTATGTGTAATATATGTCAGGGAGATTTGATTGCTGGCGCACAGCATTGCACAACTGTATGTGAGTGCACTCACTAGTGGTTAGCTAGAGGACTGATTCAGGACTGGCACAGCATTTTGGGTAAAGTTTAGTTTCATTAAGGGCATTGCTCCATGTATTGTTTTCAGATCTCAAGAGAAGAAGGGGACTGATGACGATTGAGTTTGCATTCCAGTCATCTGGCAGCTCAAATCTTCCACTGTTTACTTGCAATGTAATAGAACTTATCTGCGGGTTTCTTCCCCTCAAGGTTTTAGAAGAGAATGGAGAACAAGTGCCCTGTTACTCTGTCATGGTGAGTTTACAAGAAGTTGGTGGAGCTGAAACTAAGAACTGGACTGTTCCCAGGAAGCTCAATGAGTTTCAGAACCTACACCGCAAACTCAGTGAGGTATGAATCTGAGCTGGGGAATGGAGAAGGAACAAATTGCTAAAATTTGTCAGAATGATAAAAATTTAATACTGCCAGTTTTAATGTCAGCCTTTTGGCTTTTAGCCTTTTAGAGCTAGTTTTCTATCTGAATATTTCTGGTCTCTTACAGAGACAGATGCTTATAAAACTTGTTTATAATTATTTTTCCCCCTTAATAATGTGTCACTGAACTAACCCAGTGTCAAAATGCTCTGCACTGTCATAGAAGAGCCTTCTATAAAAACTGGATTTTGTCTCTGGCTTCCAGGGAAGTATTAGAAATGACAGCTTTTGGGAACAGAGAAGATTGCTTTTTACAGTGCTTTTTGCGGGATGCTGTAGACCTTAGTCCTGAGCACTTCACTGTCACTGTCCAAGCTTGCTCGGCCGTGGCAGATGAAACTGAGGAGTTAAACGGTGGGGCCAGTTCTGCGCACACTGTGCCTCACCTAAAAAATCCACTGCTCAGGCTTGAAGGGCACACCCATGTGGGGAGAGCCCTGCCCAAACCTTCGTTTGCAAAGCCGAGCCATGATGGTGATGATGAACCTTTCAGTATGATAAGGGATAGATGATAGTGGTGTGAAGGGAAAGGATTTAGATGAGTCAGTGGGTAAAGGAAGGTGTTTTTCAGCATGCTGAGAGGGGTGTGGAAGGGAGATTAGAGTACAAGAGTCTCTTCATTTCCCTTCTGAACCACTTGTCTTTTTCTCCACATACATGTTAAGTGAGTTCTCCTTTGTCCAACACAGTGTTTTCCATCATTAAAAAAAGTTCAGTTGCCTTCTCTCAGCAAGCTGCCCTTCAAATCCGTAGACCAGAAATTCATGGAGAAATCCAAGAACCAGCTTAATAACTTTCTGCAGGTAAGAAAACAAACCAAAACCAACAGATATCTAAACAGGAGAATTGAGAGGATGTTGAGTCTCTATTGCCTAAGCAGAGAACCTAGAACAGATAGGTCCGATGTAAAGTTTGACACTATAAATGTCCTTGTCTAAAATGCCTGAAGGTGAGATGAGTGTGACTGATAGTAACCATTCCTCCAATGGTAGTTAAACTTTGATTAATTAAGAAATCATAAGTAATAAATCCTGCAGTTGTCACTTCTAGCTACAACACAACCAATTCCTTATAAACGAGAACTTTTTTTAAAAAAAGGAAGTTGTAAGATTAAAAACTTTAAGCTTACTAGTTCCAGTACTTAGAACTAGCTTCTTAAAGTATCTTTGTGAGACATGGATTTTTTTTCTTTCTCACACTACCTCTGAGCCTGACTTGCTTGGCTTTAGTGGATGGCTCTACACATCTTGTTCCTTAATAAGAATATTTAATTATATGTTGTTTCAGTCATTATTTTTCTTTTGTAGAAATTACTCTCTGATGAAAGACTCTGCCAGAGTGAAGCACTTTATGCCTTCTTGAGCCCTTCCCCAGAGCACCTCAAAGTTATTGATGTGCAAGGAAAGAAGTCATCTTTTTCACTCTCCTCGTTTCTTGAACGACTTCCTGGTGATTTGTTTTCTCATCAGGAGGTAAGTGGTAGAAAATCTGGGCAAATTTAATTACTTATCCAAAGTAAGCAGGGAGAGTCACTAGTATTTGAATGGCAGATAATATTGGAAGACATTTCCAAAGTTCATTTGTAATATACGCTAAATGAACAAAGAGTCAGAAATATGAGCTATCTATGAATTTAAAAGGTATTCATTAATAAAACAAGTTTTGTGCCCTTTGATAAATGCATGTAGGCAAATGTGTAAGCTATCACATATAAACAAATTGTAGTCCATGAGGAATTGTTTATTTTTTATAGCAGAATTTACCTCTTTTTCAAGATGTTGATGGGCATATTTCAGAGAAGTTTTGGCAGGTAAAAATAATTCTCTCTTGGGAAGATTCTCTTGGCAGGAATGGCTCTGTGTCCTTAGTTTTAGGACAGCATCTGAACCAAAGCTAGTTTTGACAAAAAATGTTGGCAAATAGTACAGGCTTACTGAGGGAATTCACAAATGCAGGCAGGAGCCTATGTGGGCAAACCAATTGGAGAATTTGATATTAAGCCATAAAAACCCCACTGTTTATCAAAATGCAATGAATAATAGATTAGTGACTAAAATAATTCATTAACTAGAATCAACCATAATTCCATGACACTCTGTTCTGTGTTGCTCATATTGTAGATATGCAACCTTCAAGGAGCTGTTTCTAGTCCCCTTTTTAGTTACATGTTATACAAAATTCATAGGAAATAATTAATTTCTTACATGCTGTAGTTGCCTGCAGTAGATGGGGCTTCTGCAGGATAATTGGAGTTTGGGGAGCATGTACAGTTACAGACAGAAAGGTGGTCTTGTGTCTCACAGAAATAAGAACGTCCTATATATATTTTTCGAAATGACATTGTTTGCATCTAGATGCTGAATGCATGTGCCTCATTTCAGAGTAATAAAGAAAGTTTGAGAAACTAGGTTTTCACTTTGATGAAAGTACTGCAGTTCTAAAACCAATAGTTCATTGACTTAAAGGACTGTTCTGTAGAAGCATAGAACTGTGAAGCTATTTGTATTTTGCTATTTAATTGAAAAAGGTCCTCAAGACAAAATCCAGGCTGCATGCATATTGTATTATGTAAGTGCGTAGGAGGAAAGAGTTAGGAAATATGGCAGAAGGAAAGAGATTTGGTAATGAGAAGTGTGAGAGGAGAGAGAACAAATAAAGCAGAAAGTAAGCAACTGATAGTGAAAAACTAAAGGAAGTAGAGCAAAAATGCCCACAGAACGTAGCAACAGAGGAGTTGGAACAAGACCTGAACAAACCCTCAGTCAGTGAGGCAGCACCAGAGGTGACTGAAACAGGGTTCTGGGGTGAGTTTGGGCTGTGCAGGGTTCCTGTGACCATGAACACCCAAGCAATAGCCCCGTGAGGACCCGGGGACCCATGGCAGCCAACCAGATGAGGAGGGGGCAGTGCCAGGAGTGACTGTGGGACTTTTAAGTGGCTTCAGGGAGCACAGCATCCAGGAGTGGGCAACCAGGGACATGGCACAGCATAAATGGTGTTGCCAGAACTGAGGTGGTTCAACCCATTTATCTCTTGTGAGACTTCTGAATAACTCTACTCCTTTTGCTGCCCTGAACTCAGGTATCCCCAGGCTCAGATCTCACTAAGTGTCACAATATTGTCTTTTTGCCTGGGACTGGTTCTCATTAATGCTGCTAATCTCTACAGTGGCCAATTCTCTTCCCTCTGCTGGGCTTTGATCCTGGCGTACTGCAAGGCCAACTGGCTAATGCCTGATCCCACTGAGTGGCTCCAGCTGTGAAGGCACACTGTACTCCAGGGCAGCCAGCTGCCTGCTTCTCCCTGTGCAATAACTAGATTTTCCCCTTTTCTTCCTAGCTGCTTGCGTTGTAAACAGCTCCAGCTGGCTAGCTCCCCATTCTGGATGCCCTCCTGGCTGTTGCCTCAGAGAAGGCTTTGCAATCACCAACACCTCTGAGTGCCATCTCCGCCTTACAACTCTTGCCTGTTCCTAGCAGTACATGGCTCCCACATCACCTGCTTTCTTTTATCCAGCCAGTGTTCTTGGGGCAATATAGGCAGTAGACTCTGAAAATGTGGGCAGCATTGAGGTGCTTACTGGGGCAAGGCTGCAAGCAGAAGATGTAGCAGTGATGATGACTCTGCAGTGCAGTGTCCTCATCTCTCTTGTCCTGGAAGTGCAATCCCTTTTCAAACTCCCTAGCAAGGTTCCTGTTTGCCAGATCCTACCAGCAACAGTTGTTGCCTCTAATGCCCTTTTGTTAGATGATTGGCTGTGCTCCTTCCCCAGAGAGTGGCAGTAACTAAATCCATTCTGGAAGAAGGATGGGGAACTGCAGTGCATACCCATGTTGTGCCTCTCTTCCTAGGAAGAAACGGAAGAGGATAGTGACCTATCGGACTACGGAGAAGAGGTGGATGGGAAAAAGGACTCTCTTGCTGAACCGTGTTTCATGCTTATTGGAGAGATTTTTGAACTGCGAGGAAGTAAGCTGTAAACCTGCTTAATTTCTAGTGGAATCTGTTGGCTCAGAAATCTGGGGCACTTTGTAATTTGGATTTTTCTGCTGTTTAATAAGTGGAAATGTTCTTGTAATCTGTATAGCTAGTTTGTTTGGAACCAATCCATTCTTCAGTAGTTCATGACTTCAGAGCTTTCATTCAGAAGGGAAATTCCGATATAAAATGGCAATAAACATTTAAGTGGTAGTGGAGAGCATTTGCATTTAGTATTCTTAGGTTTTTCATAGAAAAAAAATCTGGAAAAAAACCCAGAAAATGACAGTAGTGTGTTTTTTGTGAATAGGCTGCTTTTTAGAATGTATGAATTCTGAGGAAGGAAAGATGGCTTTATTATATAACATGTCTCTGACAAAGAAATACAATTTTAATATCCATTTTAAGTGAATTATGCATGCATTTTAGTTCTACAATTTGTATACTGGAAAAGATGCTAGAATTGTGGCATTTTTAAATAACGGATTTTTTTTCGTTCTTTGTGTAACTGAATGATGGTAATAAAGAAAACTACTTTTGTTTCTATTTGAATGTGCAGCCACACATGATGCTCCATAAAATGATTTCCAGGGTAACTATTACAAAACACAGCACCTTCCAAAAATGGCAGATGTATCATCCAAATATGGGCTTTATTGTGCTGATAATGAACACCATGAAGGAAAGATTACCCCAAATTACTAGGAAGCACTCATATTTGTTTCCTTTATTTGTAATGGGAAGCTGAGTGCATGGTTTATTTGAGTGAAAACGTTTTCAGAATTTTAATGGAGCTGCTGTGTGTACATTATACTAGTAGCTACAAAAAAGGTGAGAATTTTGAGGACATTTGGGGTTTTGGAGTAGAAAAAGGGTTTTGGGTAGTTGTATGGGTCCATAAACTTGAAATATTCTTAAACATAAAAGTTTACAGTATAACCTAAAATACGTATTATATATATTTATGTAATCTGCAAGATTTAAAAATCATATAGCAAACAGTACCAGGAAAGCAATCAATAAAAATGAGCCCCTTGTACGATTAATGAAATCTTAGGGTTATCACAATGTGTTTACTGTAGGGGTGGGTTGTTTGGTTTGAGGGGGGACAGCGGGAAGGTTTTGGACATGATCATGGGTTCCATAATGTTATTAACTTCTTGGTCATTATTTTTCATTATTTTTTCATGGTTCTAGTGTTCAAGTGGGTCAGAAAAACATTAATTGCACTAGTACAAGTCACTTTTGGAAGAACTATCAACAAGTAAGTCGCTGTTGCTTTAAATGAACCTTCATTGTTGTTCTGTGAAAAGAAGGCTGAGAGCAGAATTAATAAAAAAATAATCTGGACATTCTGTTGTGTATGATGATCTGCATTTGTTTTACACAGCCCAGTTTACAAGTATGTTGGTTAGCGAAAACACAGATATGTGCATTATCTTTGTATTGTCAAGTTCGGCCTGGAAGAGGCTATGAAGTCAGTGTGCCTGTCTATACATAACTTCATGTGAAAAACTGTATCACTGGTCAGAAAAATTCTGGAAAAGTATTCTACCAGCAGAACAAGCTATTCTTTGTCCAGTCAGTGACTAAATTTGCACGTCAGCATGGTTTTTAAAGCCTTTTATGTATGTTACGTAGCAGTAAATTGAACTGGTCTCAGACAGTATACACTCAGTGAGCTTTGAATTGGTTCATTTGTTCATACACTGCTGATAACTAAGATGGACAATGCCTGAGAGGGGACAGAGAGGGACAGAGTGTGTGAGCACAGCATGCATGCAAAGTTGCTATATAGCTCTTTACATGTAGGCTGCATTTTTACATTTATTGATTTTAAGGGTTTTGGCCATACTGTGGCACAGTCCAGCAATACTGTTGGAAGCCTGCTCTCTACATCAGACTTTTGGTGCTGAAGGCTACAATGAGTGCTGCAGCCCCAAGAGGAGGCTGCTATCTCCATTTGTTATCCCTTCAGTAATGTGCTTTTGCTATGTGTGAGGGAACCTTCTGTGCTTCTATCAGAACTGTTTTTATCCTAGCAGGCACATCTGTGCATGCAGCTAGATTGGAGTTTGCTACAATTAGTTACCTGATTTTTACATCTTTTCCCTATGGAGCTTTTGTAGTGCCCATCCTTGAAATGTAGTTTCAGTGTACATTTTAAAAAGTAAAAGAATAAATCTGCATAAAACATGAAAGATGAGCTCTGATGGGCTCCCTTCTACATTTGTTTACAGGCAAATCCGTGACACTGTACACTGGATGTTCAGTGAACCAATGCTCGTGTACTACATTGGTGTATTTCGGGATGCTTTTTGGCCGAATGGAAAGTTAGCACCACCACCGAGAACCAAGAGCGATGAACAAAAGCAAGAGACAAAACAGAGAGCACAGCAAAAACTACTTGAAAACATTCCAGGTGAGATCACTTTCATTCTGCTTAGCCACAGATTGAATAGCTAGTAAGGAAACTGGTTAATCAAATTATTTTTCCTGTTCAGTTCTAAATTATGGTTATTTGCATAAATAAGGATAATTTTGGCCTTAGCCTTTGCCTCTCCTGCCTGTCTGGTAAAGGGCATGGATTCAGATACTGGTGGATGCAAAATCCAGTATTGCTGTACTTCTGTGCATAGTGTTCATCAAGGAACTTTGGTCAAGACTCTCTCCGCTGGTTCTCTCTTGGCAAATACCAGATGGTTCTTCTACCTTGAACTACTTGACAAATAAGGGAGAGTGGCAACACCTCTTATATTTCAAAGTGAAGAGAGATGTCTACCCACGATGTTGTGTTGAGTGTTGCTGTCTGTTTCTATAAGAGATTTCAGAGCACTGAATGTTGGAGCGACCTTCAGCCTGGACAGAAGAATCCTAGACTGAGTGGGTTTTTCAGTACTTTCCTTTACCTACCCTTATCTCCCAAGCATAGGCAGCTTCCTTTTCAGCCAGCACATTTCTCGGTCACCATTCTGAGATGCTCCATCCTGTCCTGTTCACGGGACTGGAAATCCAGTTACATATTTCCCACTCCTCAGAGATCATGTAAACCCAAAGACTTCTAAGTGGGAAGAACCAATATAATTACCTGTAGCACTTGGAAATGCACTTAAACATAGCTTTAATGCTTTTTATCTCTTCTCCATCTGAAAAGAATGAACTATTCTATGGCTTCACCGAGGTATCTCATATACTGCTGTGCATTAGGTTGTTTAGTCAACTTTTACTGCATAAAAAGCAGGAGGTATGCATGCAAAATATTTGTTATTTCATGTGTAAACAACCCTCCATTTATTCCCTATGTTATGTACTCACCTACTTACCTAAATAATATTCCATAGTTGGTTTGTGGTTTTGTTTGATTTTTTGTTTGTTTCTGAGTTTAGAGCCTGTGACAGGATATAGCTGAATGCACCTTAAATTAATGATGAGCATTGGATCACTATTTATTCTCTAATTTAATCCAAAATGTAAATAATTGACTAAGAATCTCTAAACTGCTTATTCGTTGGAAGTATTCTCTGTGAAGACTGAGAGGCAGTTCAAGTACTAAATCTGTTTTAACTGTTGTAGGAATTCTTTGTGGCTGAAGGTAACTTAAATGAATGGTTTAATGATGCATGAGATTAGGCTTGTCTCTGTGAGTTGAACTACTGAAAAGGCATACTATACATCATGTTAAAACACTTCAAACATTGTCACTGAGATGCACACACTATTATCTAACGTGGGTACTTGAGAATAAGGGTATCCTTTAAAGCTGTTAAGTTACATGTCTTTTTAAAACGTTGTTGACTGGGGACTGTGTCTTGTAACCAAGGGCCACTGAAGTGCAGTGGCTTTGTTTCTCCTCCTTTCTGGGTCCTTACGGCTGAACTAGGTGATCTTGAAGGTCTTTTCCAACCATGATGGGGTTGATTCTGGATGGTTGTATTGGCTGGTGAATTTGCCTAGCATGAGTGAAGCAATATAAGCTGAAGTAACATTTGTTGCAGATACTCTGCAGAATCTTGTTGGACAACAAAATGCTCGTCATGGTGTAGTGAAAGTGTTCAATGCGTTGCAAGAAAGGAAGGCTAACAAGCACCTGCTTTATGTGAGTAACCAGAAAAGTAGCTTTTTAACTTCATAATCCTGTTAGTTACTGAGCTCTACTCACTCAGTATTAAAGCCTGGGTAGTGTGTTTTTCAGTGATTTAATTTTAAACTATTGGTCTGTGTGCAAGTAACTTTTTTTGTTATTAAGCGAGAAAAATGCACTTGGTTCTATCACCTGACTGAGTTTAAATAACCAAAGGCTGTTTAACAGCAGCAATGCCTTTGTCTAAAAGAAATCCTCTACCACATCAAACTTTTCTGACTTCATAAGGTGCAAACTAATTTCTTCATACAGCTTTGAAAAATAAATGTATCTTGGAGGGTCCTAGGGAAGAAGAGCTCCAGAACTGGCTCATAATTAGGACATGACAGGCCTCCAAAAGTCCCACTTTTCAACTGTTGGGACTAGTTGGAGTATGCAGATGGATCTAAGTATAATACCCTCGCACTCAGTCAGTCTCTTCTGGCTCATTTTGTGCACCAGCCCGTCACACAATGCAGCTTCAGCACTGGGGCAGATGCAGCCTGCTCAGGAGATGAATGAGATGCATGCTCTGGTGTTTGCTTATCATGCTACGGAGTCTGACAGAACAGCAACAGTTTATACTGAGTGGGAAATCCCCACCTGAAAGCAGCTGCCCTTAGCACTTGCCTCCTCCATGTCATATGTAGGGCATGCACTAACTTGAGGATGAAAGAAAAGTAGTTGTGTGACTGATGAATAGAATCGAACCGACATGCTTCTGTTATCTGTGGTGCTCTGAACATGACAGCAAGGAAGAAGAAATTCTCATTTGGTTGGCACCTGCATCATCTTAACTCCTTTCTGTTTTTCAGGTTTTGCTGGAACTGCTGCTAACTGAACTGTGTCCTGAGCAGAGAGCTCATTTAGAGCAGCTTAATGCCACTTCGGTTTGAATCTGCACAATTGGACCACTAGAGAAATGTCTATGTTCAATAATAGACATGAAACTTATTTTCCTCTTTTCCATAGAGGGCTGAGGACTATGATTATTTTTAGCATTTTTCTTTCCTCTTGAGTTTTTTGTGAAGTAAACAGACTTGAAAAGATCTGATGCTGTAGTAGGGTAGACAAAACAATGCTGTATAGCTGCCAATTTTTATTTAAATTGTTCTATTTGACTACTCTTCTGTTTCAAAAATAGATTGAAAAATAAATGTTCATATATGCTGAAAGAAACCAGAAAATATTTTAAACGTTTATGAAAAGAAATTTTGCTTATAGTGGAAAACTAATGAATGTTGTACAGTTCTAATCTCCTCGCTGAGGATCTGAGCATTCCTCTTTTTTTTCTTGTGTATTGAAAAAGCCTTGTTGTGCAATACTACATGTAAAGCTATTGTGAAAATTTTATCCATTTTGTTTTTACCAAAGATTTCCTGTAGTTTGAAGCATTTGTAAGCAATAAATATCACAACCGGATGGCAGTATTTGATAGTGAGGCTGTACTGACAACTAACAAGTGAGTTTGACAGCACTAGTTTCGTAAGAAATATCTACATTGCTTTGAAGTCTGTGTCAAAATTATGTATTGTAAACTGGTATGTCCTAACAGAATGCCTGTGTTAAATGTTAGTTCAGAGATTAGTGCTTATGAATTGCTTCTATGAATGATCAAGCAGACATTTAATTAAACTATTCAAATAACTTCCCTGATATAACTCAGGGTTGTTTTATTCAAATATCCCAATTTCAAACAACCTTCAAAAATTTCCCTTATTTTATACAAGGAAAGGAAACTGTCTTCAGTGGGTTTTTTTGGTTTTGGTTATTTTTTTTAAAGTTATGTAAAAGTATGTAAATATGGTCTTAATGCACATCTAAATAATTAAACATCATCCGAAATCCAAATCAGTACTGTCTTTTCAATTCAGTACAGTTGTGCTCTCAGAAAAACCACTTGCAGCAATACAGTACTGACTGTATTGTAAGGTACACACTATCTGTCTTCTACATTTAATCAGTATTTTTAGTAACATTTAGCCTTCTGTTGCAAGAGATTCAAGAAATTTTTCAGGTCATGGCACAGTCCTAAGAAGCAAGCCAAATTCTGCACTACCCATTTACTTACAAAACTTTGTATTTAGAAATGTGCAAGGTTACCATAGTAATGTAAGTTTTACTGGTGGTTAATCAAAGTATCTTTTGCGAAAAGATTCAGCAGGACATTGCTCAGGCATACTCCCAGGCAAAAGGTTTTCAGCTGTTTCTAATACAAACAGAGGCAGAGTAAATGCAAAATAAAGGATTAGGCAAAACAGGCTTCATACTGAGGATGTATTTTGAATGTTTCCACACCAATGTTTGGGGTTTTTTTCCATAGTTCTGTAAGTAAACTTTTCTAGTTTTACAAGCTGGCATGGCTTGAACTGTAAAACTTAGTGTCTTACAGGCCAGTTTCCAACTTTGAATCTCTGCAGTCCAAAGTAAAATGTGTAACAATACTGAAAATGATAAACGTGCATTAGAAAGCCTGTGAAAGAAAGTATATGCACCACTAGCAAAGATAAGCTTTTAAAATGGCCATGGCCTGGGAGTGGACTGAATCTGAAAACTAGACAAGTTTGGGTTCAAACTTTTCAGAATATTAAAATAAACACTATATATGCAGAAAGAAAACAAACATTTTTATTTGCTTTTGGTTTAATTCCTGTACTATATAGCAATATGGCATGAAGAAAATATATCTGTCCAGGTAAAGTGTTCATTGTAAAACTTTACGTTTTCAATACTATTTTAAGAAGTCTGCCTTGGTTTCATCTCAGTTAAAGAAAGAGTGTGAGCTTTTCTCTTTATTTTAGATAAAATGAATCAGTAAATTGCTTTAAATAAGAATTACAGAAAGTTGAAAAGCAAACAGTAAGTAAGGCACAGTCTGTAATTGCTGGAGATTAAATACATTTAGATACCAGTCATAGTTAAAGGAAATGCTAAATTCTCCCAAGATTAGCTGCCAGTTCAAGGTCAGAAGAAACAGCAGGATCCAGCTGGCATGCCTTTGAAAACAAAGAATATCGGAGTGCTAGTTCATAGCTACAATAAGATTGGATGTTGTCAATATAATATTAATAAAGTCTTTTATTGTCAACAGAAGTATCTGAGATAACCAACTTGTAAAAATATTGAGGAGTTAGTATATTCAGCTTTAAATCCCTTTTTCTGATGCCACGTAAGAAAAGATCTGTATTTAAAATTACCATACTTAATTATATTGTTAATCTTGGGTTTATTGTTTTAATTCTGTTGGCATGGCCTGCGCTGGCTTCAGTCAGAAACATAAATCTGGTTACAGATGATGAGTTTCATTCGCTTCCAACATCTATGTCATTACCCTTAGGGGGTGCCTATCTTCTATTTCTCACCTCTTTCAGAACTGAATGGGTCTATGAATGGTATGCCAAAACCACAGCAGAGCAGTTAATTTAAGAAACAAACATGATTTTAACTTAAAGTAGGTGTAATTGTACAGTTAACATGAGAATTTTCCAGGCAGAAAAGAATCTGGACACCCCCACAACTCCTACTTGTTCTAAAGTTACTGGTTCAGGAAACTTCCTTTTTTATATTACATTCCATTTCTTTTGCTGTTGATTTACAGATGCATGGCTCTAGTCAATAGGAAGTATCTCTTTTTATACTGAGAAGCTAATGACATTCCTAGATCAGTCTCAGGTGTACAGGTAGTGAATAATGAGTGAAAGTTGTAATCTTTCAGTTACAATGGTTTTGCTAGACTTTAGGAGACAGTGGCTCCCACAAAGCCATGCAGCAGTTTAATCCTGATGGACATCTTCAATGCCTTAGGATTTAACTAGGAATACTGGCTACAGTGTTCATAATACCTCAGCTTAGATTCCTTTCCTCATCTCCTCCTCATCCTATCCTCTGTAACACTTTTCACATTAGGAGAACAAAATATTTAAAATGTCTGTATTCAGAAGATCACCTGGTTTGCTAAGACCCTTGTATCAGTGGCTTCCCTGAGTAAGGAACCACAAAAATTATTTGATAATTTATCATTTACATAACTCTACATTCATTTAGATTGCATCAAGCTGGACATCAAAGTATTCTACTTGCAGAAACAAATGGTCACTACATGCACAGAAATCATAGAGTCTCTCTGAAGCACAGGTGCAAACTTGCTACACTCCCTTCAGTTGGTATAATCACCTTGCCTTGATACACCTTTAGGCATCACTGATATTACTCAGCAGATTCATCTTCTAGAGGCCATTATTGATATTTTTCCTCAAGCAATAAATCTTACTCCAAAATTAGAACTTTGGTAAAGTGTGACTGATTTTGTTTTTTCGTGTTTTTTGCCCTCTGTATAGGGAATAGGGAAAGCAGTAGATCCTCAGCTGTTGGTAAAAGTGTAAATATAAAAATAAGCATGAGAACCACTTATGGCCAATTTAAGTATCGTTAATGAAGGCTGCAATTGTTACAGAATCTAACATAGAGGAAAAGTCATGATTTTTCAGTTATTGAATGACAGCAAGTTAAATTTGGGATAGAATCATTCTAATTGTTATAGCTAATTTATCTTTCAAGTTACCAAGCTCTCTGCTGTGGTGATTACCATGGATTTTTTGTTGGTTTTGTAGAATGTGTTGTTTGCTTAAGCAAGTGGACAGATAGCATCCTTTCAGGACAATTTTTAGTAGTTTTCGATATACTTTTATCACTATACATTTGATTGCACAGATTTTTTTTAACACAAAGAATGTTGGAGTTTTTAACAGAACAGCAAGTTTCAAGACTCAAATCCAAGGTATCACTCAATTTCATGAGATGTGAATTAGTCTGTAAGACTTTCTCAACTTACCTTAGAATAGTATTTTTTAGCAGCGTCTTGATCTTGCTTTACACCTCGGCCAAGCTGGAGGCATCTAGCCAAGTAGAAAGCAGCCATAGCAACCCCCTTGGCTACATATGTTGGATGACAATCAGCTGTCTTGGCTACCATATTGATGTCATTGTTTTCTGTAGTCCTATTGTGAAATTTAGAGCGTTAGGTTAAATAATGCTACTTCAAGCAATAGTTAAAGTTGACTACACATGACTTTAACAATGCCTCCTTTCCATTTACATTGTTAACCAAAATAAGCTGAAATTTATATGTATTCAGCATCTTACAACGACTCTTCTATTTGGTATTTGATTTTAAGTTAATCTTATTTGAATACCGTGATGTTAAACAGTAAACAAATACATAACTTTTGAAGTCATATTTATTATAGTTACACTAGTTACAAAAGGCAAAGCGCTTATTTCATGTAACTGAGCAGCCTCATCTAGTGGAAGAGGACCCTGCCCACAGGAAGGGGGCTGGAACTAGATGATTTATAAACCATTCCATGATTCTACAACTCTAAAATTCCAGGTCCTTACTAGGATATTGGCAAGTCATAAGAATCTGAAAATCTTGGACATACTTGAGAACCTCTGGTTATAAAACTCAGGACAATCACATATGACTGTTTCAGCTCAGTTACTGCCTTTCTTCTGCATGCTTGCTGTCATGTTATTTTCTGCATGTTGTTTTTACTAAGAACCATTTTAAGAATCAGAGACACAAAGTGAACACAGTTTTAACTATCAGGCTATAATTACCTAGTATTGTCACTATAATATTAGGTACACTGTTTTCTAAGTGGAAATTGATTTTTTTCTGTTGTCTTAAAGCAGAAACCCGCAAGCTATGTATCCCTTCCAGAAACCAAACAGTAATTATTTGCTTCTTCACACATCATTTTAGCTGTGTTAAATAGTCCCAGATTTGACAGGAAAAAATGAAGGAAATGTGCAAGTCATTTCAGTTCATAGCTACTCCCTATAAATCAGTGTTTATGGAAGATTGTTCTCAACTAGCCCTCTTCAAGCCAGTACCTTCTAAATCATTCAAATGTGTTGATAGCAATGTTCTCCTGCCTAATTTGGTCCCATTAACAAATACAGTAACACAACTGTTCTTAGTAGCAAGAACATTCAAATATAACAAATGTAACCTGTTGCTTCTTTCATCTTTCCTGATGCATAGCATTTTTGCCTTCCATTCTGAAAGATGCACCACAAGATGCTGATGCAAATAACAATACCCAGTCAAGTAAGGCAGAAGTTCTATTTCAGCACAGCTGACTTCAAGAACATATCAAAGCAATGGGTAAGTCAAACTGTATGGAATAACTAAATTATTTGAAGTGAGGTATCAGTAGCTAATCTAGACTCCAAATGCTAGGCAAGATTATATCGTATGTAATCACATAGTGTTTGTATGCTTGTACATAATATAACAAACAATGTAGTTGGTATGAATGTAGGACAAATTTTAGCAGAAAAGGTATTGGTGCTTGATACTAATGGTTGAACTGCTGAGATTTTTGCCTCAAGGCCAACTGCCATTCTAATTAAGCAGAACTGCTTTAAGTAGGGTAGCAGTATCTTTTGGTTCAGAAATTGTCACTTTGGACTGTCCTGTGGGATTGCATTGCTATTTTGTGCAGTCACAATTGCAGCTGATGAAGTGCACTGTTTACTTGTCTGAATAATCTACCATGCAGCATTGACTGGAGGGGATTCATTCTAGGCGAGACAGGCTAGATTAGACTGAATAGCTATCAGTCTACTTACAGTGCAAAAGAAAGAAAAGCAGCAGTTCAGACAGAAACAATCCTTTTCAGCACAGTCTATACCAAAGAGCATTCATAGCTGAATTACTGAATTACCAGAGCTTATACTGTGCCATGGCATATACAGGGTGCAGCTTCTCTAAGGTGGTAAATTGTGGTATGTTTTATTGCCGGGCATCAGCAATTTTGTAAACATACCCCCAAAAGCACAAATACTATTGTGTACAGCTTGTGCAAGTAGTCTATTTGCATCTTATTTCCAGCATATCAATAATCTGATTGACAGATTGAACTTTTAACATACACTGGTGAGCTCCAGAGATTTGTCACAGAAATGTGCTGTTCATCAGCTGTAGAACTGGCAACAACATTGCTCTTGTTCTTCATGACTAGTTCAAGATACAAAAGCTTGACACAGACTGTTTTAAATACTGCAGCCTATAACAGAAGCCGCTATTTCTGCAATACACAAACCACTCCGGAGGGAGAAGGTAGAGTAGTGAGTCCCACACTGACTGCCTGTTGAAAGGCCAGTCAGTGCTGCCTGACTGGAGCTCAGACCAGTACCTCTAGGCAAGCAGATAATCATCAGAAACCACTTGCATGCAGGTCCCTGTTTTGTGGTCCAGGCATAAAAGTGCCTGGGCAGTATGTATCCTCATAAGCAGCAACTGGTAAGAAAGCTCAAGGGTGATAACTTAGCGCTGTGTGCAGCAGCTGCTTCTAATTCCCAGGCAGTGGCACTCAGAGTGCTTACTGCAGGATCTCACACGGTATCAATGCTTGCATTTCCTGTAACCAACAGAGGAACTGGACCAAAGCACATTGAGCCACAGAGCAAGGCAATGATGGATGGGAGACAGTGGGTAGAAATTATATTCAGATGGGGGACATGGAGAGTGGAAGAATACTTGTGCTCTTTGTATTAAAGGTGCAGAGACAGAGATAGATCAGTGGTTTCCAAATCATGTTTCTGTGGCAGACACCACAAGAATGAGACACCTTGGACCTTGATCATCCACAAAAGCAGGACTCTACTTCCCTCCCTACCCTCCAGCATTGCAACCAAAATCAGAACTGAAGCTTTAACCACTGTAGACACTCACATGCAAAGTCTGCAAAGAGAAACTACCAGGAGCACCCAGTGGATACTACAAAAATCAACAAGCAGTGCTTGTAGTGGGTGACTGTGAAGGGGCACTGAGGCTCCCCTCTGCTGGCCTGAAGGGGACGCTCGAGGGGTGTGTGGCTGTCCAGGAGCTGAGGTCAGAGGTGCTGTGGGGAGGGTGCCACAACTTGTCAAGAGTACAGATCCTTTGCTACTCTTTCACACAAATGGCACCACAGAATCAAGGAAGACTACAAAGTCCTGAGGGTGCAAACAAAATGTATTTGTGCCAGGTTACCTTTTTTCCATTTTACCATTTAGATCAAATGATGCAGCCAAAACCAGACATACAATACAAATCAACTCTGGCTTTGTGGCTGGTGCTGTCAGAACCATTTCAGCTTCTATGGCAACGGGACATTCTTTGGTGACTACGGCCTGTTAGGAAGGGATGGGATCCACCTGTCTAGGAGAGATAAGGGAATCTTTGGCAGCAGGCTGGCTAACCTGGTGAGGTGAGCTTTAAAGCAAAGGATTTGGGGGGCGCTTTGGACTCAAAGTGACGCCATTGCAACCAAATGGGGAATAAATCAGGGCAACCAGAGCAGCAACAAATGTTCTTTAGCTGCCTCCCAAGATGTGAACCGAACACCAACCACCTCAAGTGTATGTATACAATACACACAGCCTGGGGAACAAACAGGAGAACTGGAGCTCTGCACCCTGTCAGAGAGTCACACAGCCATAGGAATAACAGAAATGCAGCAGAACAACTCACAGGGCAGGAGCATCACAGTGGATGGCTCTAGGCTGCTTCGTAAAGGCAGGAAGGGAAGAAGAGGAGGAGTCACGCTCTGTGTTAAGGAGAACTTAAACATATAGAAGTCAACTCTGGCAATTTCAGAAGCTTCCTGGTCAAGATCAGAGGAGTCATTTCCAAGTGGGATCTTGCAGCAGGGTCTGCTACCAATCTCCAAACCAAGACCAACAAGGCCATATTTGGGTCACTTAATAAATTTTGGGTAACAAAACTGGTTCT
>JAOXXN010000471.1:39403032-39415139 GCA_026770055.1 Myrmophylax atrothorax
CCGCCGCTGCTGCCTACGTGACGCGGCCGCGGCCGGCGGGGGCGGGGCTGGGGCCACGGCCCGGAACCCCCACGGCACCCCCACGGCACCCCCACGGCACCGCCGGTGCCAGAGCATACACGGCCCCGGAGCCGCCTCAACCCCGGAGCACACACGGCCCCGGAGCCCCGACAGCGCGGCGCGCTCAGCAAAGGGAGGCGATGTTGATGCTGGACTGCAATTCAGAGGTGAGGTTTGGGGAAGGTCGGTCTGTTGTTTTGTCTTACCGGGAGCGCCGCCACGGAACGGGGTTTGCCTGGAGCTGCTGCTGGGAATGTTGCGGCGCTGCCGCTGTCGATCGGTATTTCTGGTTATGAGATTAAAAGCCAAAAAAGGCATGCTTGGAGCTGTTAGTTGTTTTGGGATTTTTTGTTTGGTTGTGTTTTTTGTGTTGTTTTGGTTTGGTTTTTTGTTTTGTTTGTTTGGGTTTTTTTTTTAAGGGCAGTTTCAAAGAACATGAAGGTCCGATGATTTGCGAGGGGGATGTTTTCTACTATAATGCAGTGTGCTTAGATCTGCTGTGACTTAGACTGACATTAACGTGGGGTTTTTCATTTGATTTCTTGTTAATTTCAGTGTGGTAGTTTCAGCAATCTCTTTGAGGCGGGAACCGGTGTGAATGCACCTGCAGATGCCTTTGGTCAGTCTCCAGCTCACCTGGCTGCTTGTGGTGGGGAAGCTTTTTTCTTACTTTGGCAGCTGCAGACAGGAGCAAATTTGAACCAACAGGTAAAAATACATAAGTTTTATTCCTCCCACTTCTAATCTGGTATGTCAGTAAATCCAATTAATATTATTTACATACTTTTTATCTTAAGAGAGGGATTTTATACACAGTTGTGCTGCATGAGGTATATCTGAGGTCACTTATTTTAGAGTAACTTCTAGCATGAACCAGAAGTCCTGTTTCTATTGCATTAGTGATTTAATTTGCTATGTATGATGCAATTTTCACACTTACAGTGCTGCATGTAGGTTTCCAAAGAACTTAATTCTTTTACACAAATGATTATTTTGTCCCTACTTCCAGTAAACATAAGGATTCTAGCTACCAAGTTTAATTTACTTATAAGCTCCAAGCTGGTAGCAAGCTGTTGGTCACAGCAATCCCTGAATGATGATAAAAGATGCTGTTAATCAGTGTACGGAGTGTATTCTGTATAAATTACCTTTTAGAAGGCAAAGGTTAAACAATGAGCATTGCAGGGGACAGTGTTTTTACTCTGTGTTGATGAACACACTAAACATTTAATGGCAGTTGCCAAGTACACGCTCTCTTAACTCACAACAGGCTGTTATACACAATCATTTTGAAGAATTAGAAAGCTTTATTCTATTCCCCGTTCTTCAAATGACTGCTGCGTATAAATCGTGTTTTTAGGACTGCCTTGGAGAAGCCCCAATTCATAAAGCAGCAAAAGCTGGAAGTTTGGAATGTCTTGCTCTCCTTGTTGCTGGTGATGCAAAAATTGAGTAAGTTGAATAACATTTAGTAATTTCAGTAACAGTGTCAAAGGATGTGTATTTTACATGGTACTTTTACTTGTTCAGAATGTGCATGCTACGGCTGCAAATACAGCATGACTACAGCATAAGAGTATTCAAAACTACCATAAGCACCAAAGTAACATGGGTTGTATGCTGTTGTTTAGTTTCATGTTCAATACCTCTGTAATAACCGCTGAGAGAGTATTTCTACTCATAATCTCTCCTTGTTAGTTTTCCATTCTGATCCTCTGCTCACCTTCTTTTTGCCGTTCTGATATGCTAAGCCAGTCCTATTCTGATGACAAATTTATTTTTAAATAATTATACCCTGTTGTATTTAATACCAGCCCTCTCTATAAAGCCCTGTGCTATCCTTGACAAACCTTCTTGGTATTGATTCTCTGTACTTACTTTTATACATGTCTAAATTTGCCACTTAATCAGTGGTTGCTCATAGTATGTATTTCAGTTTAATTGGTTATTGTTAATTCTGTGTTTCAGCTTGTGCAACAACAGTGGACAGACAGCAGCAGATCTTGCACTGGCTTATGGCTTTCTGGAATGTGCCAAGTTCCTCATGACAATTCAGCACACTCAGACAATGAAACTGAAAGGACAGTCTGGCTGCTCACTAAGTGACAAACGTGGCTTGCTCAGAGAGGATCCAACTGCACAGAAACAAGAAAGTAAAACCAGCAGATCCATAAGCAGGAAGAGGAGGAGATCAGATGGTGTGTAATACAGTTGGTTTAATACAATTCAGAATATTTTTCTACATGTTTTTAGCATCTAAGTAAACTGTGTTAGACACATAGCAGTTAGATTTAGAAGCCAACTAGTAAGGATGAACTTGCATAGGTAGTTGTTGTGGTCTTCTTGGAAATTTACAGTGCATGGGGAATACCACTGAAAAGGCCACTTTAACAAAGGAAAAGAAAAAATCATAGGTACTCTTACTGGTGTACTGATGTAGTAGCTACAGACTTACTATTATTTATTTGTACGACAGATCTTGTCTCCTAGCTGCCAGAAGAAACAGCTTGTTATCCCAACATGAAATAAGGGGAATCTGGAGTCTGAAGAAACATGACTGGATGATACATTGGGCAGCCAGATGTGTATGCTGGGACATTGTCTCCTTCTGAGAAGGAGGAAAGCTTGTTTATTGTTACTTCTTACAGAAGAATGTTGTGGTTTCCCCCCTAGCCCCCCATTAGTTGTATTCATACAGCTATAAATAAACATGTAAGCATGTAACAATTAATTCTCTTGATTTTTTTCTGTGTAAATATGAGAGCAGAATATGTAAAATTCAGGACATGTAGCCATTTTTCTCCCACTCCCAAAATGCTGTCATTGACCAGCAGGAAACAATTGGTTTGAACAGACTGACAGCACACAAGACAGCTGTCTGCGTAGAACCTGAAAGGCAGGGGACAGTTCATCTTTTTGTCATGAAAGAATTCCATAAAATAAAGGGATTGGGCATTTAATCTACAAATATTTTAGCATAACAAAAAAAGCTATATAAACATAAAGTTGCCTTAGGGAAAGGAATAGTGTATTAGTTGCCTAATAAAAGCATTTGTAAGAAATACGGTTCACAGTGGACAACTCATTTCTAGCAGTTTCATCTAAATAAAATGATTTCTTAATTTAAATTACTCCAGCAATGTTTCTATTCCATCTGGGTTTTGATTGACTTAAAGCATTCTTTTGATAAATAACAGGACAGTTTATCTAGATCAGCTGGTATTCTGGCTTAGCATGTTCTAGCACAAGAGTGAATTTAAATAGCTTTTGGTCGTTGAGGTAGGCACAGGTTATAATAGGCGTCCTTGTTCCAAAACTCTGGGCCCTTCCATCCACACCAGCCCTGTTGAAGAAAAAGCAAGATACCTTTCAAATCTACTATGGATTCTGCTTTTCCTAGCTATTCCTATTGGATTTATTTTATTTTAAAAATCATACTAATCTGAGCTGTATGAGTTCTTTTCAAATAGGTATAGAATGCAGGGATAATTTTCAGAAAGTTCTCTACATCCCTGGAAACACATTAATGGAAAGCATTTACAGAGACCTCTCCCTCCTCCTACTTTCCCAGCTTAGTTCCTAGAAAGTATCATCTCCTGCATCCCACGCTCCTCTTCCCACTACCTTCTGCTGCTACAGAGAGACTCACATAATTCTCACAGTTTTTGTTTCTCATCCTGATTCCTTGCCTTCTTTGGTAATAGTTGGTATTCCAGGCCCAAAGAGAGCTCTTACTATCTGAAACTGTGCTGTTCATCCTGATTCAGCAGAAAAAACTCCAGTCAAACAAAGCTCTTAAGTTTGCAGAGTACACATAATTATAGGTGGTGTTTTTGGAGGAAAGAGCTACAAAATTACAGTCCACTTTAGTTCCTCCCCAGCCACTTTTGATGAGGAAAGTGAGTTCTGCATGTGTTCTATCCTCCTGCGCCATTCTTAACAACTTGTAGCTGTAACAGCCTTTGGTCCTCCATGTTCTTTGGAAATTTTTTCTTTCTTTATCCATGTCAAGCTTGCATGATTACAGTGCAGCAAAATGTTTCTTAGAACAGCTTTTTAGGTTGTGTGGGCCCCACCCAATACTATCAAATAAAGATTCGAAATAAAAGTAACTGTTTGCAACTTAATAGGAAGAACAGAAATCATGTAACACCTATATGAGGATTTATCCACTTTCACAGTTTACATTTCTGAGACTATGTTTACTGTTTTGTAATGTGGTGTGTTATCCCTTGTAGTGGCTTTAAATGTGGAAATAACATTACACATTCTTTAGCTCTTTAAAGATTTTTTTTGTTAAGAGTTTTCCCACATTTTCAAAACAGTTCAGTACCTGCTCCTTAAGCATAGTTCAAGGCCTGATCGGAGAATGCTTAGTGTTGTATTTTTAAAATAAATCATTATCTTCTCTGCTTCATTTACAGCATTTTACAGGCTGAGCAGATTTTTCTGTTTCATTCAAAATACCAAACACAGTTATTGTATATACTACAGGATAAAAGAGGTAGATGGCTTAATTCAGATAAAATGAAGAACAGTTGCTGATCTGATCCACCTTCTGCAAAGACATCAAGTTTCAGAAACTGACAATAAGTAGCATATAATAGTATGCAAGTTAACTGAGATCAGCACTTGTTCCACAAGGAAGGGAGAAGCCATATAATGACCAATTTGTATTTGGCTGCACATTATTTGTTTAATACCAGAATATATGTATATACATAAATATGTGTGTATATATGCGCATTGAGCCTCACCTTTTCCAAAATAACATGCAGATCTTCTCCTCCAGTGTAATGTGGGTCTAGAATCAAATATTTTATTTGCCCTGTAACTTCATTCCAAGCCACTCCTAATATTGTGTGAGCCAAAACACCTCCACCTAAAATAGGAGAAACACAAATCGCTAAATTTTTTTCACTGAAATTGGTTAAATGTGCAAGGCTTAAATAAAAATACGTCATCACTTTCTACTGACAGATTAGCTTAGTTACCAAGATGATTCTGAAGCTGACCTACATAAGATTTTTCACCTCATTAAACAACCTATCTTTACTACAACTAGGGAAGATTATTTGTAGTACATACAGTAAAATAAGTAAAGAATTTACTTTTCAGATTTCTTCCAAGTCAGCAAGGCAGGTTAAATCCTCAACACTTCCGCCAGATGAAGTCAAGTACATTTCAAGTATCTGTTTTGCACTTTTTTTAAAAAGAAAGTTAAATGTAGAAAAGAAATCTGGAAAACTTCCTGGTTGCAAAACGACTAAAATTAGACCAGAAATCAGAATTTCTGGATAAGGCTTATCTGCTGTTTTCTAAGTTACATCAATAGATATTCGGGGCAGCGTAGTAACTTCTGACTTCCCTTTCTCTAGCTTACAAACAGGAAAAAGGGGGTATTTTGATGAGATGGGCACAGGTTAACTCTTGCATGTCCTGCAATGCACAACAGACAGGAATTGCAAAATCTCTGAAAGAACACAAGCAAAACCAATGCCAAAAACCCACCCCAAAACAGCCAATCGCCACCCCTCCAACAGCAACAAAAATTAAACCCACCACGAGAGCATTACAGGAAAGGAGAAGTTACAGACTAAAAGATTTTTCAATATAGGATTCTAAATTCTTGAAATTCAGACAAAAAGGCTGCTGAAAGGCAAAGAATATTTCACAGAACCATAGATTAGTTTGGGTTGGAAGGGACCTTAAATATCTTCTAATTACAACCACCCTGCCATGGGCAGGGACACCTTCTACCAGACCAGGTTGCTCACAGCTTCATCCAGCCTGTCCTTGAACACTCCCAGGGATGGGGCATCCAGAACTTCTCTGGGCAACCTGTGCCACTGCCTCACCACCCTCACAGGGAAGAATTTCTTTCTAACATCTAATCTAACCCATCATCATACCAAAGTTTGAACTTCTGACACCTCTAATTTGAGACAGTAACAATATATTATGGACTGCCAAATACAGATTGTAAAAATGGCTAAAATTAATTTATTAAAGCTGAAAATAATGATATCAATATTACAAGTTTTATAAAGCACAGCTTGGAAATAGTTTGATTAAAGTTACAGTATTCTTAGGAATGGCATTTCTTCTCTTACCAACATTTCAAATTATTAAAACTGGTCTTAAAAAAAATTTGGATAATAACCTTCTCTTCCAGGCCAGATAAACACTACACTTCTGTGAAGGGAAGTTTGGGGGAACTGTATAATCTTCTGTTCCTCCAGAGAACAAAGTCAGCTCTTCAGTTCTGACTTAACAGCGGTTTATAAAAACACCATTTAGATTGACTTTTGTTACCATGTGTAATACTAAGCTTGTGAGAAATACTGAATGAGAAGATACCACACAGACTAAATTGTATCATTTTTGAGGCTACCTTGGGAAAACTGTAGTTTTTAATTAATCTACAGTTTTAATTAACTTTTGTACAGTAAATTGAATGGGTTCTAATTGAAATGAGATTCAGCACAGGGAGGCTACGCACTTTCATCATCTTTCTTCAACACTCAAGCACTTACCAATCATAATTGGAGTTCCCTCAGTCTTGAAATGATTAGCAAGCTCTCTTCCCTGCAATGCTAGTTCAGAACCCTGGCTAGGTAAGAAAAACCACAAGAGATTTGTCATTCTCACTAGGCTTAATTCTCTCATTATCCATTATACTTGCTAACTGTATAGAAAACTGATTAGAAAGTCACTTGGTTTACTGTGTAAACTTCCTGAGATAATGTGAAAAATGTTTTCTAATGCAACTCAGAGATTCTGGTTGGACCAATGAATCTGCAGTAAGCCTGGTTGCCACCAGGGAGCATCTGGAGTCATCCAGCTTCTAAAAAAAAGTCTGCTGCATGTCTCCCACACTGGAGACTGCTGGTAAAACCCAACAGGTCCCTCCAAGTGGCTGAAAAACAGACTGGCTACATATGTCAACAAGGGGAAGCCTGAAGTAACAGAGCCTCCTAAGAAACAACAGAAACAAGGACTTGATAAAGATGTTTATAATTACATCTTTTAAGGTAAGTTTCCACTGTAATTGCACAAGTAATTGCAGTATTTGTGCTCAAGTCGGCTTTAAAAAAGAAACCTCAAATAACATTAACAATCTGTTGAAAGCAACACTGAATTTGACTTTTTTATAGTCTCCCTGTTTTCTTTTTCAGCTATAAGGACCAGCCACTGACCAAAGAAGTCTAATGTAAGAAAGATGTGCACACAGTATATGCACATATTCTAGGATTTGGAGCTGTAGATACATGTCTGATGGAGACACACACCCCTTACAAGACTAACAGTACTCCCAAAAGCTGTGACCAAAGGTAGGCAAGGACACTAATACAAATATTTTTAGTATCTTTTCATTATAGTTCTTCATACAGTGGCTAACTTTTTTAGAACCCAAAGGAAGCCTGCATGCCTACTTCCCAAGTTCCTGGAGAGATCTATTAAATGCAGACAGAACACAAAACCCAAACTCTGGGAAATGGTGCATTTACGATAGTGGATCCAGTACTGGTGTTACTGGTGCAGCTGTAAAGTTTTATTTCCATAGAAAGTTAGAGGTGCTAGCTGGAAATAAGCCCAAGACAAAAATGCCATCTGCTGCTAGTGCCCAGCTGAAAAAAAAAGCATGACATTTTCTTCTTCCCACCATGGTAGTGATGTTGGTTTTTCATAACCCTTAAAAATCCCTGGTGCTCCCTTGTTCATTATGCTTGTGGTGCAAAGGAATAGGCTGCATTCCATATCAGTTTGCTTATCATTAAGAAATTTTTAGGACTAAGCAGACCCAATGGGAGCTACATTTCCTGTGGAAACATTAGATTGTAGCTTTATGAAACTGGGTGGTTTGCTTATCATTAAGCAATTTATAGCAAAGTGAAACTGGAACCCAAAGTGCCCAAGAAATTTAACATCACCTTTATCTGTAAGCACTTGGCACAACTGAAGGCAGGAATACAGGGTTTATGAACACGGAACCCCTAAAAGATTTATCTCTCTAATTCTGCCTATTCTCCCATGCATTGTAATGGTAATTTGTTTTTTAAGGCGTTCAGTCTTTTCAACAATTACTGAGCAACTTAACAAGTTTAACAGATTCTTACCTGACAAATAATATTTTGGATGTTATTCCAAAAAGCTGATTCAGAACAAGCTGTACCTCAATTGAGCCAATCCATTGCCGTGACCCAACAAATGCTGCAGGCTTGTCTCCAGCATCAACCAGTGCCTTCACAACACCATGATGAAGATGAAAAACAAACATCAACAACATATAGTAAGGAATTGCATCACATTTTGTGAATAAAGTTGGTTTATATAAATGGAAATATGTTCTGAACCTAGCCAGTCAAAAGCAGACAAATGGCTACCAATTACATTCACTGTGGTTCTGTTTTGGAAATGTCCCTTTAAGCAGTAATACAGAACAGTGTCCATAAGCACAAAATACAATTCCAGGTCCACAGACAGACTTCAAGCTGGGATAGTGAGCACTGAGCTGTCTAATAATGGAATGCATCATTTGTTCATTGCAGAAGCCATTTCAAAGACTGAAGGGCTTGGATTCCTCTTCAAAGCATCTCAGAATAGGATCCATAAAATGGTGCTCTGAGGAAGAGGCCACTGAAACACGCCAAAAATTGTGTTTTATTTTAAACTCTTCTCTGTTCTGAGGCTTATCTATTACATGCAACACTGGAGGGGGTCCTTTTCTACTCAGGATACAAAGCCCACAAAGTTCCCTGCAGGCTACTGCCCTCTTCTAGATGCCTCAAAATACTACAGGAGAGCACAGACTTCAGGAGCTTTTAGGTTTAGGTGTGGACTGAGCAATGCAGTTTTACCCTTAGTAGTCACATCCCTGCTAGGTATTATGGAAGTTGTTTTATGTACTGGATAACGTTGCTAAAAATGTTCAGTAAATTAACAGAACACAAGAAACTATTTTTAAAAGATTGAAGATAACTAAGGCACACAGTATTAGCTATCCAAGCCTACGGTTTTATTTCAGTGCTGTTAAACGAGCATATTCAGGTATACATTTGAGTTCAAATCAGAAAAAGAAGTCAAGGAGAGTTCAAAAATCAGTAAAAGTATACTGTTCTCACAGGCAAAGTTGCAAAAGGTGCCAGTAAATCAATGCCTAGCATCTTGGGACTAATCCAGCTGTCACTAACACAAAAGTCAGTTTTAAAACTGATTTTACTATGACATACTGGGTTCTTCATTCTCTTTTAATTTGGCAAAAACACTGAAAATGTCATAATCTCAGCTTCTAACAGAACATTAATCCAAGGAAATATTTAAAAGACTATTTCAAGGAGTCTGATTTGTACAGATAATGTCATTCGACACTGATAAATATTTGGAGACAGATCTCCTATAATAAAACTTGTTAAAAATAGCAATTCAGAACCACTAGTTCAATTTAAGAGATAAATTAAAAAAAAATCACACAAATCAAAGTCTAAAATATATGAACTCGATATTTTAAAAATAATCCACACAAATATTTCTAGACAAGTATGTGTAAAATAATGAATCTTCTTAAATGTTCTGTACCTGTTGGATTTCCTTGTGTGTTGGTATAGGTCTATCAATGTAACCTTGGTGCTTGAACCAAGAGCAGATTGTCTGCAAAGACCTATAGGCACAGCCCCAACCGCTGTCATCAGTCCGATCCTGCATATAGTGGTGATAACTGTATACACCATGTACTAAATAAACCTGCACAGAAAGAGAGAATACAAAAGAATCTGCTCATACTTGCATTAGTTTTCATAGAAGTCATATGACCTGTCACTTGCACTGTAAAGGTTTTCAGTTGGGGACTGCAAATCTTTGCAAGAATCAGAGGGTCATTATTCACACACGATTTCTCAAGTTTTTGTTTCCTAAACATCTCCGCTCATACTTTAGTTTCTTGTCCTGGTTCTGAGAAACTTTTAAAATATGTGTTAAAAATGTGTACATCCTTTTCCAAGAAAATCCAATTTCTTTGGGACAAATATAGCAAACTAAAGCAGTGCTATTTTGTGCAGAGAGGCCCTTTGATTTAAAAGGCCAGGCCAATTATTTCATTTTCTCATCAACACAACATTGACTATTACTTCTTTTATTAACAGATTTCAAGTAAAATAAACAGTATTTTCTGACAAATGTTTCAATTTAAACTTACCATACCAGACTCCATACCAGGTGAACTAAGATGTAAATGTGGATTTCTGAGATACCCATCTTTATATGGTTCATCTGGAAAATGATAAGCATTTGCTCTCTTGAAATATGGTCTGTCACAAGGTAGATTGTATAACCCATGCAATTCCTACATGCAAGTTTGAATAAAAATAAAGAGCACAATTCAAATTTTGGATTACAAGAAAGATAATATTGTAAGTAGCAATAAAGACATACATAATTTTGAAAGCATAACTTGGCAAATTATTAAATATGCTTCATTAAACATTCCCATGTATGTTTACTACCAGATCTCATGTCTCAAAGGAAGCTCATGCAGGCTTACCTCCTATCTAAAGGGCCCACTGTTACATGTAGTCCTGTTACATAGTGCCTGCTGCTGGAGCCCCACTGAAGATACCGTGAGTGACAGGTTTGTTATCAAAGTATGATAAAATACATCACAGAAAAGAATTACAGTTTTATCTATGTAGTAGTGTAGATACACACACTGAATTATAACCTTAAGTGATACTGAACACATACAAGTACCATGTACTGAGACACAGTAAAGATACTAAGCTTATGGCTCAAGCAGATTGAGTCTATTTTTAAATCTCTTAAGTCCTGTTTATAACACAGCAGCCACATTTAAAGAGATATGTCTTACTTCACAGAACTTAAAAGTGAAAGGAATGATGAGATCATCCAGGATAATGTGTGTAACTCAGGTAATACATTTTAGGCAGATGACCCAGCACTGAACCCAGCTACAGGAGCTGTGGTAACACTTCCCATCAGTGGGCAAGAGTGAACACCAGAGAGAGAGAGCAGGGAGACAGTGTGCCACCACTGCCTAAGGCCTCTGCAAATGTAAGGCTAGATTAGGTTTTATATACCCAGTAATGCTTTACACAGAAGAAAATCAGAAATCCCCACAGCTTCTACACCTCTAGCTGGCAGAATATTTTCCCTGCTCTCAGTACGTGCAATTGTGTGACCTGAATTGGTATTGGTCTCAAACTGAAAGGACTGCCCCATTATAACATCTTTCCACCTCATTCTCCTTTTTCTAGATGTACCAACTCAGAAGGCAAAACCAAACAAAAGCTAGCCAAGTCTAGTCAGCTGTGAGCCACAAGAAGCAGCCTCCTCCAAACAAACAGACAAAAACCCCACAAATCCACAAGAAAGAAACCAAGACAAACAAGCCGCCCCCAACACTAACCCTTTCAGGACATGTGTTAAAGCCTGAATGTAGTAACATGCTACCAGTAATCTGATATTCTATCATAGAAGTGGAGAAATTCAAAGAATACTGTACTGGAAGTATAATTTAGATAAAGTATATCTAAACCAAATTTTATGTACTTTCAAAGTTTCTATTGTTCCCTTACCAAAACGAGATCTGGCACATATTTTATAAAATGACTTCTAATAAACAAAGCTTCCACATTCTCTATGCTGTTTTGGTTATAATAAAAATAAATTAAAAAAAATAGCATTATCTGTTACTACTTATTCTATATTGACTGTATGAAAAGCTTTACCACTGCTTCAATTACAATAATTAAAAATAAAAATAAAAAATCAGGTTTTGTTACTGTTTGTTGGCTTTACCTTTCTGTAACTTTCCAGTTGATCATCTGAAATACCTGTAGGATATGAGATTGTTACGAGGTGGTCTTTTCCTGGTAACATGAAATGAAATTGTTCTGGTACCACAATTGATGTTCCTTTCACATATTTCATGATACATCTTTCCATGTCAGTTAATTGCCCATGAATTGCTTTCACCAGTAGATTTTGTACCCTGCAAAGTACAAGGGAAAATATTAAAATACACAATACTT
>JAOXXN010000471.1:39425963-39439603 GCA_026770055.1 Myrmophylax atrothorax
TTTTCTTTTTCTTTTTCTTTTTCTTTTTCTTTTTCTTTTTCTTTTTCTTTTTCTTTCTTTTTCTTTTTCTTTTCTTCTTTTTTCTTTTTTCTTTTTCTCTCTTTCTTTTCTCTCCCTTCCTCCCTCTTTTCCTCTCTTCCTCCTTCCATCCCTCCCTCCCTCTCTCCCTCTCTCTCTCCCTGCCAGCCTTTCTGCCTGCCTTCCTCCCTCCCTCCCTCTCATTCTTTTCATTTCTTTCTCTCCTGCTTTCTTGTTCTTTTCTGTATTTCTCTTTCCCTCCCTGTTTCTCTCTTCCCACCCCCCCCCGCCCCCCTCCTTTCTTGTTAAAGCTTCTGAAATAGTTGATTGGTTGAAGTTAGATATATTTATGAACCCAATATTGCATAAACCCTAAAGATCTGGCAGTATTTGTTGGTGAAAGAACTAATTCAAACTCCATCTTTTTATTTCACATTCAATTTAAAAACTGGTAACTTAATACTTGGGATGTGGAGGCTTTTCAGAGAGCTTGCTGAGCCCAGACTTCCCTGGCCACCAGGGCAGGAACAGAGAAGAAACCTCTCAGCAGAACCCTTGTTGCACATTCTCAGGCTTCTGTATTAAAATTAGTTAACTAGTTTAGTGTGGGAGATGTTGAAGAAATTTCACCTTTTTAATATTCAGTCATGGGACTTGTCATTCAGTGCTTATGCTGAAAAGTTTAGACGTGTTTCTAGCATCAGGAGATCATAGTTCTGCAGGCTGACAAAGACACTGATAATTGTCTATTTGAACATTATTTTGGACAGGTAGTTTGCAGTTATGTAAGTAGGAGAGATAAGTTGGGGCCATGACTTTCAATCCTTAAGAACGGCACAGCTGTAGTACTCAAAGTCTTCATGCTCTCTGAATAGTTCTGATGTGTTTTTGCAGAGGTACAAAGTTAGTGAAACCACTTTACACCTGTTGAGGAACAGCTGAGGAGTTTAGTGTCTGGGATTAGGCCAGCAGTATTACACAACAAAACCCGTAAATCTTATATTTAGCTACTTACCAACTGAGAAGTAATTTATTTTTGTTTTTATTTTTTGTGGTATCATAGGGGGGGAACCAAATTGTGGGTTATATATGCAATCCATAATTAATAGAGCATAAAATATGTCTCTGTAATCTGTCCCCTGTTTAAAATTTTGGAGAATTTTATGGATCCTATTTTAAGATTAGTGACAACATTTTCTCCAAAGGTATTTCTTCAGTGCTTTTCCATGAACTAGAATCAGAACCTTTTATTGCAATGACTGATGGAAAAATCTGCCCTTAAAGTTTCAGGAATGGCTTATTAACAGTTAATTGTTTTGGTCTTTGTTTCAGGCATTTCAAATTGTTCTTCAACTATGCTAGCTTAAGTGGGATTTTTTTTTTAACATTGGGATGCTTTGTCAAACATAACTTACAAAATGTTTGTTAAGTTGTATGAAATATCTGGGACACAGCAGAAGTCTTTGCTTCCAAGTAGTGCAATAATAAGAAGAATGAGCTAGTGATGCAAGAAAAATTCACCATTCGAATTGAATAAATGGAAAATTAATCAGCTCCTGATATAAGCCATCCAAATCATGGAAATTTCTTAGGATATTGCGTCTTCTTTTTAGTGAAGATACAACAGTGAGTTCAGACACTGATACATGCAGGAATTGACAAATATATCAAGTTAGCATTACCAGAAGTGTGTGTGTGAATCTCACTCAGGAAGGGAGATAATCCTGTGGAATACTACCAGTTTAAAGACCAAAGGAGGCTTCTAAATAATGAAACTATAAGAAAACAGGGGCGGTAAAACCTACGAAGAAATAATGTCCAGCACCTTGTGTGATAAAGACTATTTTAAAAGTAACTTTCAAGACTTTCCAGCTGCTCGTGTTATCCAGTGACTTGGGACATGAAGGCTCTTCAAAGAGCTTGTCAGATCAGGACTTCACTTGCCACCAAGGCAGGAACAGGGAAGAAATCTCTCAGCAGAACCCTTGTGGCACAGTCCCAGACTTTGTATACAAGTGATAGAGATCCCCTGTGTACCCCAGGAGATGGTTTTGACATTAGTTTCTGAATGGGACCATGTGGATGTAATTGTGCTCATATGATACCTTGAGTGGCACACTCATTCCCCACCATCGGCCTTAAGAGCTCAGGGCTGCCAACCGGATCACTTTTAAACAGGGAAGTGCTGCAGCAGGTGAGTGTGAAACCTAATGTTAAAGGTTTTGGTAGAAAAAGGAAAAAGTTGTGGGGTGGAAGTATGTAATTGCTTGGTCACTTAATGGAAAATAATTTCTGCTTTGTGGATAAGTGAATTAGATGTGGAGATAAAAGCTGGTCTTGAATAGATAAATAGCTCTTTTGTTTCTTTTTTAATAAAGAGTATTTATTCCTGGGCTCAGGATAAAAGTTCTCATAAAAGAAAAAGATCAATTTCAAAATGTATTTTTTTTGATAAATCTGTAAGTTAATATTTTCACTTACCTCTTACAAGGTAGTAATTTTAAAGGGGAAGAGACATTCTCTGAAGATGAAGGTAAATTGTTTTTTCTTGACGATCTGAGGAGAGTTGTCCTTTCCCTACTGCTTTTTTTAAAAAAATTTCTTTTTATGATGATTCCAATAAGCAGGTATGATAACAGGCTAATATTTTAATAAAATCAGAACTGGTATCTTTTTAAAAAACACTGAATACATTCTGGACCCTTAAAATATTAAAAAGATACTGATTTATTTTATAAAACACTTCAACATAATCTAATGCAAAGCTTTAAAAAATGGCAGATATTACTACCCTTTCAGTATGAAGGTGCAAGAAGTGCTAAGGATTATTAGTATTTTTCTTATTTGGTGTTTGGCACTGTTTGTCTCTTTCCTAAAAACAGCTTTCACAAAAAGAGCAACAGTTATTCAATAACTGGTTTTAATAAAGAAAAGGAAAAAAAGAGGAAGAGAGATGTATCTGGAAACAGTCTGTCATTCTCAATACTTGTGATATCAGATGCCAATCTGTATTGAGAGTGCATGACTCAGGTATTTATTAGCCCATGAATCTTCTTAGGGAAATACGGGCTAAATATGGAAGCTAATGGAACTTTTCTATGTCCCTCATTATGATAGAAATGTTAGAATCAGCTACACGGTAGCTGTCACTTCTTGATTATTGTTATTGTGAGAGGATGAGTAGACATGTTCCACCAACCTTTGAACAGGTGCAAGCTAGACAGGTTTATTGAAACACGATAACAGTGAATATACAAGTATGTGAGGCATTTGGATCCGACCGGGTGATCATAGAGACAAAATCTGTTAAGTATTTGGAAATGTCAGTTTGGTTCTCTGACTTGAGAGGCAATGTGAGTCAGAGCTGCTGTGTCAGTTTAGGTAAATTGACCTCTTTGGGGATGTCTGAAGTATCAAGGGCAGAGGCATTTAAGATACTAATCCAAAAGAGGGTTCTGTTATCACAACTGTGGCAAACTTGCCCACTTTCATGTAAGAGTCTGTATGAATGTAACTATTCATATTGTTCTACTCTACTAATGAATTTTTACCATGCATCCATTATCCTCTGTTATCAGTTAGTTAAATATAATGTTACATACTTAATATTTTTGTCTGACCTTGACACTTCGGGGAAAAAAAGAGATTGTCCTACTTTCAGATCACCGTGGTATGTGGTATTGTGGTAAAAACATGAGTTTGAGCCCTTTCAGCACTCAGGAGGAGGCCTTGTTTCCAGGAAATTTAATTGCTATGGAAAGCCTTTTGGCAAGCAGCAGTGAGATCCAGTGCAACACTGTGTTCTGAATGCCTCAGAAGTTTTGCCTTTTTTCCTTACATGCCATATTAGAGCCATGGTTGATTTGACAGCTTGTTATTGGCCCAGATGCTACCAGCATAAAGCATATTCTACTCAGTCCTTACTTCTGCCTAGAGCAGGACAATAACTGCTACAATTTTTGCTAACTGGCATCAAAAGGCCCATCTGTTTAGATGTGTTTTTCAAAGAACAATGTCACAGGGTCATTAAAACTCCACAGTTAATAAGACAACTGACCTCTTTAGCATTTTTGTGGACTTGTAAGGGAAAACAGCACTGTGTGTCAGTGCACCATTTCTAAAGCACTACACTTTCATGCTCTGTCAAGGGTGAGAGTAGCTCTGGATTCAAAAAGGCCAGTTGTTAATAAGCAAAGAGCAAGTATGTAGGGAAGGCAATTATCAGAGCCGGGTGGTGTATGTGCTCACAGAGAAGAATTTCATAACAAGCCAGAGTAAGAATGGAAAAGGTTGGATGAATTATGAGTCAGAGAAGGTACAACAGATAATTTTTAGAATTAAAATCCTGTATTAGGATCAAAGAATCTCTAGAAGTCCCTGAGATTGTGTAGTCATAGAGTAATTTATACTCAATCAGAAGTTAACAGGAACTAGTCCTGTTAACACAGTGCAGGATCCTTACCTGGTTTCTCATTTTTCCAATTCATTTGAGTTTAGGGAAGAGAGAAATTGTTATGAGCCAGCTAGTAACTGGATTAGCTGATAAAAGATCTTGCTGGTGTCTTGGTATATAACTAGTTTTCACATGTTTAGCTCTGTGTGTTATTTCTTTGTGCTTATTAGTTATTTATGCATTTTCTCTCACTTTGTCATTCTTAGAGCTTCTTTGTTTAAATCTCCTTCAACCTTGTGTGGAAAAATGTTTATAAGTCATCATGCCACTTTCCCTTCCATACTCTGCCTTGCCTGCTGAGTCTGAATTTTAAACTGTGCACTACCAATTATTTTTAATTCTCAGTACACTGGCTGATATACTTGGACCATCTCTGCTTCTGAGTGTTCTTGTAATATATACTTTTCTTATAGGATGAGCTAAGATGACAATGGGAGAATTTAACTTTGAAACAACTATAGATTTCACCTCCTACATCCTACTTGTGTGCAGTTTTGAACTGGCTTACTCACAAAGGGGCAAGAGATCTAGAGCAGTGAACAAGAGCTCTCTGTAAAAGGGACCATGATCTGGAAGGTAAGGGTGTTCTTGCAGTGAAAGTAAAATAAAATTGATGCAATTTGTAACAGTAAAACAGGAGAAGTAATGCCATTCTCTGAAAATATTAGAAAGCCAGAATAAAAATGTCTTAGGTAATTGTCTCCTATTTGGCAGTTTTATCCCATTCCCAACTTTCTTAAATGTGCAAAATGTAGAATTAAAAAGGTTAGAAGTCTAGTGATGATAATTATTTGTGATACTGCCAATGGCATTCATTTATAATTAATGAATTGAATGAGTTCTGCACAAGTGGAATAGTTAATATATAAAAAGAATATTTTGCCTGTAAGTAGAGCAGAAGACTGATTGTTATTTGTGCAATCATAGATTCTCTTTGGGGCTTATTACTTCTCACAGAAAACTACCTGTGCCTGTGCTTTCTGTGTCTGCACAGTCTGCAAGCACCATGTAATTACCCTGGCTGCAAAGCTGGTCCTGGGAAACTTAGATTCCTTTCTCTGTGCAAATGGACTGAATATTTCTGTGCCTTGTGCTACTTGTCAACTGTTGCTACTGACACCTTACAGGTTTTGCATAAAATCAGAATATTGGTCTCTTTTGTAATACAGAAACTTGGTTTTGGCTGGAATGTGTGAAGACAATTTGGCTGCATGTATTCCCTGTTTTGTTTGTGTTGTTGTGGTTTTTGTTTTGTTGCCATTGAACATTTTGTTCTGGTCATATCTCTCTAGTATAACTGGTCTAATTATTATTTAACTACTTAACTTTATATAAGCTGCTGGGTTTGGAGATTATTAAAAACCTCTTAAATCACAAATATACTAAAAAGATTTTAAAAAACCCCAGAGAATGAGTCATCTGTGTAAATCTGGTTTTGTACAGTGTCATGAAAAGAAAAACTGTGAAAGCCTTGAAATAGATTTTTCCTCTAAGAATCCTATTGGTATTTAGTGAATATTTTGTTTTCTGAGAAATAAATAATGATCTTTAAGTATTCTACTTTTTCTGTGTTCTGTGATTTATCACTCTAATACTGCTGTAATTTTGTCAGCACATGAACTGTATAAAACAGGGTTTCTTTAAAGTTTTGTTCTGGACAACTGTCCTAGCCTGTGCCAAAGAGTAATATAATATACAGTCTTTCAAGACTCTCCTAAAACCTTTACTGGTCTTTGCCCTGGTGTGCAGAGAGAGGGAGGATTAGGTAGGGTGCGTGTAACTAAAAACACTCACTGAGTATGCTAAAACAAATGTGTGCTTTACCATATATAGAAACAAAATCCTTAGTGAACTCAGACATTTGGAACATAATATTATTTATCCAGCATATGCTGCGGAGGCAAAGATTTTAGTTGGTGGCACTGACCATAAACTGAAGACTTGTACGCATTTTATTTCAAAATTTCATGCATTAAGGAAAAAAGAAATAATCCACTTGTTGGAATTTCTTGTTAACAATTTTGAAAGAAGCCATCTGAAAATCTTACTGGGATGAAAGGAGTTAAAAAAAGAAACAGAAGCAGTCAAATCTGCAGAATATGTTGCCTTTACAGATAAAATTTGATGGATACAGGCCAACACACATGTTTTATTTCCCACCATTTTATTAAGAAATATATGAACCCAGTAGGTTAATGATGGTCTTGTCCTTGTGTAAAAGCCCCCCTAAAAAGGATTTTAAATCAAGTGCATGTATTTTACAAGCAAGTCAGGTCTGCACAGCTGCAGAGTTGTTAATATGGTTTATAGAAATTTGAACCAGAAGTCTTGAGCAAAAAACTGAGCATTGAAACATCTGAAAACAAGTCCAAATTCTGAGACTGGATAATCAATCTGTAATTTGATTTCTGTTAAGAAACCTTTTCTCTATAAACTTGGAAGCAGTGCCTCAAGCTTTGTGTGCTTTAGAAGGCAGCATGATGCAGTAGGAGCAGATCAGTTGGTACTGAGGACCTGGCATTTTTGTTTATACATGTTTCAGGAATGGTCGATTCAGTTCTAGTTTGATTCTGGGGATTGACTTTCCATTAGTCATTGGTGTGCATCAACAGTGCTCCCAGGCTCCCCGTAAACAACTTCTGGTTGAATTTCATCCTAAAGGAAGCCACTTTGTGCGCTCTGAAATTGTGTGATGTGAACCAAAATGCAGTCAGTGGGACATTTACAGTAATGGGGGGTTTATTTCAATAGTACACTTTTGACCTGAACAAAAGTGCTACTCTAATTTTTTAAGTGATGACATGTGGTTGAAAAAAAAAAAACAAAATGAAAGAAGCTATTTAGTTGATGGACACAACACAGTTTCTTTTAACTGCTTTAGAGAACTTTTTAAGGTTTCAGATTGTTGGCAGCACTGCATTACTTAGAAGACCAAATTTGGCATGAAACAATCGATACAAAAGTACCATATAAATTAATCTGTGTACTTTCAGAGGCAATTCCTGGCCTCCTCATTTGGACTGTTACAGTTTCATATAAGTTTTTAACATCTCCCAGAACAGCCCTGCTATTTATGCAGCAGTAGCATAGCTGAGGAAAGCTTTTCCCACCTGTTGATCAACATCTGAAGAGTCGAGATAACAAGCATATGAGGTCACACTTCCTACCTCTCTCTCCATCTAAAAATAAATGCCATGTCTGCCTTTGACTTGTAATATATATAAGAAAAGTCTAGACGCAGCTGAGAGGCAGAGTAGCATTAAACTATCATGATTGACTAGCTATGCCATTCTGAAGCCAGAAGATAAAATGGATGGTTCCTCAGCTGGACACTTTTATTAAGAATTTGTGCCAGGAGCCACTGAAACCCTACTGAGATAAAGATTTCGGCCTTGAGCATGCCATAGAATTGTATCTTCCTCTCTCATTTAAAACTTTATATTCAGTTCTTCCAGACTGAAGTGACTATAGGATGAGGTTTCCTATTTTTTTCCTCTATCAGGATCAAGGATTTCAGAATCTGCATTAACTGAAAATCATATTTTCCTTTATGTTATATTGATGTAAAGGTTTTTGGATAGGTTGGTACCTGCAATTAGATAGGCTTACCTTCTAATTCTTTCCAAGTCATATCCAACTTCACACCTCTCAAAATAGCACTATGTGATGTTGCAATACCACTGAACTTCCCCCAAAGTTTTAGCATCAGGTCATGTTCTATGACTTCTTTGTAACATAACAGTTCTAGTGTATGCATTTCCAAGAGTTTCCCCACATTTGCAATTGGTATTTTTGGCATGTTAAAGACAGCAGTTTTAGGTCTTCAGTTTTGAAAGCACATGATCTCACTCAGTTTTAGAAAGCCCAGGTTTATATACTCAAATGCCTAATATAAAAATTGTCCTTTGTTCTTGCCAGGGATTTGATAAGTCTGAAGCATACTGCTCTGTCAGACTGAAATGCCAAACTTATGTTATTGTCAAGTCACTTCACTTGACACTCCCACTTTCTCATTTTCCATACCAGTTGAAAAGAAACACAGAATATTTGTCATATGTAGTAGATTTATTTTTACTTTTAGTTACTCTACAAAGACACAAACATTAAACAAACATTTTAAAACCCTAATGACATTTTAAGTTTGTAAAAATAGACATTATGTGCACTCTCGCTTCCAAAAAGATTTTCAGATTTATAGGCTTTATCAGTGGGAAAATATTAATTCTACATCTAGTCTCCATGATATCTGAAGAGCAGAATTATGTTTTGTGCACAAAAATAATTCAGGAAGTAACCTAGAAAAGGATGCAACACTTTTTTTGTCTGCTTTTGATATACAAATGTAAATAATAAAGGCACTGACACACACATCTTTAAAACTTTTAAATTATGAAATAATACTTTAAGATATTTTGAAAAGTCTTTGAATATGTGAACATTGGATTTCAATCTTTAGGACTTGTGAATTTTTAAAATAAAGTATGTACAGCTTGTTATTTTGATTCTATATTCTACTTATATTTTAAGTTTCTTATATTGTAGAATGAGAAAGTTATATACAGTTTTTTGCCACTGAGTTGTTATTTTTTGTTAGTCTTGTAGACTGGATATAAAATTTTGTAGATTTTTCTACTTTAAATTGAGTTCAAAATACCTCAATAAATAACTTATTACTTGTGTTGATATTATCTGAAAATGCTAAGGTTTGGTTTGCCAGGTAGGTGTGTTTATGTAGGTGGCAGCTACCGGAAAGCAATTACAAAACTGAATTCTTTCAGCCCTGTTTTCCCCTTAGGATTTCACCAGGACTTTTGTAATAGATTTTTCCTTTGCATAGTTTAATTAGCATTTAGTTGTCCTAGTGTTAATTTTCCAGCAATAAAATATTATGATGTTGTTTCCCCTTTTGGAGATGCAAAAATCCAGTATAATTTTCTGCAGAAAGGTTTTAAAATTTACTTTTAAACTTAATTTGTAATGAGTTCCTATTAAGAGTGTGGTGGGTTTTTTTCTAAAAAACAATGCATGTGTGTGCATGCCTTGGAACAATTTTCTGCTAAGTGATGTGATAGTTGATGTCATTACAAATCATTAAGACAACACAGAATTTTTGTTTTGCATCACACTAACCAGTCTTTATTATACTAGCCATTTGATTATGTGACTTGACATCTATTCTTTATCACAGTTGCTGCATCAGAAAATTAAGGCAATATAACCCCAAATTCAAAGCAAAAAAAGCAAAACCTATTCGGGGTGTACATTAATGCTGGTTGAATAATAGATAGCTGACATGAACAACTGCTTGTTTTGTACTATCCATGTAAAATAGCTGCTTTTTTAATGATCTGTCAAGTTTCTGTGTTTGTAGGGGTCCAACCTGTAAGACTTTGATGCTGTCGGTGTTTGCATAGATACTTAATGTATGTTAAAAATAGTGTCTTGATAACAGCACTTATGTATATGTTGTAGCATTCATGTAAGACCTCAGCTGTTTAACTTCTTGTATTCCAGGAGAACTTCAAAGACAATATTGTAGCAGAATTTTGCTGGTGTAATACGCTACTGCTGGCCAATAGGGGCTTCCACCTCCCCCAGGATCCCACAAGGAAAGATTTAAAAGCTGCTACTTTGGATTTAGGCAGGAGTCCTGGCACTTGTACTGCAGTTCTAAGCTGGTAATGGCTTTTTGTGTGCATGCATGTATTTGTGTGTTAACCTAAGACTAGCATTTTGGGTAAACAGTGACTGTTTCATATCCCTCCGGTGGCCTCATGCGAGCTCGCGCGTGAGCCTCACAGTACAGCTGGCCCTCCACGAAGAAGTAGCCTTTTTGTTTCAGGTTGAGATTGCAGTCAGAGCACACAAAACATTCTGGGTGCCGGTATTTATCACGTGCCTTCACCACTGTTCCTCTATATGGGAGCAAGGAAAAGAAAAAATCCCAATTAATTCATATGAATTTAAAGTGAGAAGAAACTGCAGCAACCTGATCTAGTGGAAAGTGTCCCTGCTTATGGCAGGGGGGCTGGAAATAGATGATCTTTAAGGTCCCTTCCAACTTAAACCATTCTATGATTCTGTGATGCAGTATGACAAAAAGTATGTCCTATGTATTTATTTTAAGGCTTTTATGTTGTTCATCTGGTGATTTTGGAAGCTACTATATAATCCAATGTTGGATGCTGAGTTGGAGTGACATAAAATGCTGTAAAGTTGATCACATAGTTCATTAGTGCATTGGAAAATTAAGAGTTTGAAGAAACGTTAGTTTGGTAACAAGAGAGAAAGTACAGCCTAACCTAACAAAAGAGTGACAAAATGAGTTTCAAACCCACATTCCTTTTCTTTTGTGACCCACTGGGTTGGCAGAAGGGTGCTTTGCACTACCAAGAAACTTCTAAGAATTCACAGCCTGAGCCAAGACAGCACAGATAACTTTGGGTTTCATTGTGTGTTAATGCCTGTCTTGCAAAAGGTCCTCAAAAATCTTAATTAAAACCTTGATAGTACATTTTCAAAACTGAAATAATCTGTCTTGAAATTGCTGAAGGTACAGGTTTATAATTTGAAATTTAGAACAATATATTTTTATATCTCTGTTCTCTGGAAGCATTATGGGAAAGCACTCCTGTAACCTGCAGTGGTGTTTGAGGATGACATGTGCTTTAATGAGAGATTTTCTAAAACAAAAAAGAAACAACTTACAGAATCCCATTCCCGCATTTGTCACACAGTGGCACTTTCTGGACACCAGGCATGGCAGTGGGTGTCTTTGTTACAGGTGCTTTCACACTTCTCGTACCCACAGGGCGTCCATCTGAGAAACAAAACATGTAGGCTAATATAAAAGCATCTGATGCAAATAAGTACTTTTCCTGTAAATATCCTTCTGAATGTATTTACAGACTTTCACTTATATCAAGAAACAGTGCTGTTTCATTATACAACTTTAGTGGGCCAGATGCCACCATTTTGGAATCAGGAAAAGTGTTGTGTAGCCGTAGCCAAAAGGCAAGTACAGAAGAGATTATATATACAGTGCTCTCTGTCTTTGACATCGTCTAATTCTCTGATAGTAGGTCTTGAATATAGCAGGAGAGAGAGAAGGATTGGGATTTAATGTAGCAACATAACATGATCAAGACCTATTGTTAGAAAGCTTCTTATTTTTGTAACTAACTATACAACAAATTACGAAAGATTAGTAACATGAGATGAATACAAAAAAATAGCAAAATACAAGAAAATACTAAGCAAAATCCCACAATGATATATACAGAAAATTAGATGTATTTATCCCTTCTCTGGTAAATATTGAGACATAAACATTAAAATTTTAGATATTTGTCTTTTAGGTTAATTTTTGTTGTATTTTACTCTTTATGTTTACTGTAAATGTAACAAGCTTGTAGCCTTTAGTGATTTTATTTTCAAAACTTCTTCATTTGAAGGAAATATGGCTGTAAATTATATTTTCCTCTTCAGTTTTTATTTGGAGTGAAGATGGAACGGGTTTTGAGGAGATTTTAAGTGTTAGTTTAAATTCCTCTTTTCCTGGATGTATTTTCTTTCTTAGTGTCAGGAGTATAAGCGGCGTGTCCCAAAAATTTACACATAAAACTCTTTATTGTTCAGTTGAAATCAGCTTTGTACATTAACGACCTTAAAAGCTGAGAGGAGAGTCTGAAAAAGGTCATTAACACCTTCATTGTATTCACAGATGAGATTGCTAGCTATACAAACCAGGGGGGGAAATGGCAGGAGACTGGTGTGATAGCTAGAAGATACAGAGTGATTTGGGCTTTAAGAAATTCTTATATCTCTGATGTCTCTAATTTCCTTCTCAGATCCCCCCTTCCCACAAACATTTGACAATTATTTGAACAGGTAGAATATGTCATTATTAACCACCTTCCTCGGAGACTAAATTCTGGAGCACCTTAAAGGAGCCAGACTGGCGAGGCTGAGTGGGCTCCTCCTGGTTGGCATGCAGCATCTTGTACACGTCAGACTGAGACACTGAGTTGGGACACGGGTCGCTGCATCAAAGGGAGGAAGAGCAGACAAGGCAGTTTAACAAACATAATTTTTAAGCAATAGCTCTACCAGGAAACAAACATAAAGACAATGGGTTTCAACAACCACCGAAAGACTTTCTTCCTGCTAGCATTTCTTTATATAGCCTCCTTTGTATATAAAAAGTGCTGAAAAAAATTAAATTGGTGAAATTGTTACAAAAATCAATCTACAAATTCATTAAATTATTTCCATAATTACTGTTCTGTCTCTATTGACATTTGGAAATAAACTGTTTAACCTCAAAAGAGTTTTATTCCTGTAATGAACTGATGTATTACCAGCTACTCTTTGGAATGGTATCCAGAAGTTCTCTTTTCACAGCAGCTGGCCTCAAGAATATTGTTAAAATCACAGCTCATACCTTTAGATAAGGTCAGCCAAAACCTAAGCAAACAAATCTTTTGTGAAGATATGACTTCTAAGGTTTTTTTCATCAGATAGGGTGAACTTAAATATTTCTATATAAATATGGGGTTCTTTTGTTAGTAGCAGCCAAATTCTTCAAGCTGCAGAAGAAGGCTCATTGGTGAAAGTGATTATTGCTTATTCAAAATATTAGTAATTAGCTTTAGTTTCCACTATATATATTATGAATAATTAACTTAAGTACTGTTGTAAAACAGAAAAATAAGTTACTATTATGCCAAAGTAAAGATAAACCAACATGACTGGTGAATTATCCCTTGAAAAATATGAATAGTGCTTTAAAACCTTTTATTATATAATCCTAATTGTTTATCCATATACATAAGGCTCCTACCTGACTTTTAGTCATGCAATGGATAAAATTCATAAGTCAGGAATGGATTAGTAGGTCTAAAGTAAATTCTGTCTCTTTTTGTGTGAGAGGGAGCTGTAATAAATGAGTTGTCCTGAATGGGAGTTAAGTGCCTAGAACACTATAAACATTTACAAGCTTTCCTATCCTTACTAACCTGAATTTTGACAGTTGAAATAAATTTTATTTAATAATATTTTATGAATTACTAATGAGATAAAATTATTAAATGGTTATTAAGATAATTATAATAGTAATAAACAGTTTTGAAATTCGGATAGAATCAAATTCTTGATTTAGTAAGCTAAT
>JAOXXN010000471.1:39451050-39474393 GCA_026770055.1 Myrmophylax atrothorax
CAGAACCCCCAGGTCCCTTTCTGCCTGGCTGCTTTCCAGCCACTCTGTCCCAGCCTGTGCTGCTGCAGGAGGTTGTTGTGGCCAAAGAGCAGGACCTGACACTTGGTCTTGTTGAACCTGATCCTGCTGGATTCAGCCCATCTCTCCAGCCTATCCAGGTCCCTCTGCAGGGCCCTCCTGCCTCCACCAAATCAAGACTCCCCCTTAACTTGGAGTCACCTGTAAATTTGTTAATGGTGGGCTCAATTCCTTCATCCAGATAATCAATGAAGATATTAAACAGGACTGGGCCCAACACTGATCCCTGCGGGACACCACTAGTGATTGGCTGCCAACTGGATGTAACGCCATTCACCAGCACACTCTGGGCCTGGCCATCCAGGCTGTTCTTAAGCCAGCACAGGGTGCATCTGCCCAAGCTGTGGGCTGCCAACTTTTCCAGGAGTATGCTATGGGAGGTGGTGTCAGAGGCTTTGCTCTTACATGACCTTGACAGTACAGGTTGCCATTGTGCAAGTATTTGTCATCTAGAATTAAAGAAACTTTGCAGTGTTTTCACTACTGATACACAATGCTGCTGGGACTCATGGGTTGTGACTAAATAGATGATAAAATTTAAAGTTACAGTAATTGTAGAAAAAAAGGCTATGTTTCTTTTTTTTTCCACAGGGAGACCAGAGTGATGGATGCTCTTGGATGGAAGAATTTAATCTAAAATCTAAGTCACCCCAGAAATGGTTTAGCATATTTGCTTGTAAGCATTGCTACTTTTTTTGTGTCTACTATTTATTAAATGTACTCAGTGCTCCTGATTTTCCTAGGAAGGAATGAGAGATATACTAAAATTAAAAGGCTGGTTTTAATCTAGGAGAAACAGTTTTCTGATTGCCCAATGGAAACTGCTTTTCAATAGTCTGCTAAATAACACTTAGTCAAGTCTTGTGATCTATTTTTAAGTAACTGTCTTTTTTAAGAATGCAGCTTTTATGCAGAGGGGTTACTCTTCTGTCATACATGCCTGCATGGTTTTCACTATAGCTTTTTTAGTGAATTTGTTCCCTTGCTATTTATTTAATATGTATCATACTATTCCACAAAAATATGCAATTAAAATAGTTTTGTTTCTTCAGTATGGTACCTCCTGCTGCTGAAGAGGTTATGTTATTTCTGATTACGTTTTCTATATCACTTAATGCAAGTTTTTAGATTGTAAAGAAAAGAGAGAAACAAAATACTGAAATGCCATATTCATGTTTGGAAGTATCTCTGGGAAAACAGAATTGTAGAAGGTGTTTATCATACAGGATTTATTGACATGGAATCTGCACTTACATTTTTTTCCACAAAATAAATACTTTGACACGCTTGCTTTGAACCTGGCCTTCCAGGATCAGCAGAATGCTCTTCCCTCCCCCATTTTGAGAGAACATCAAATGTTCATGCAGGTTAAAAAGGAATGAAAAATAAATAAAGGACTGGATGTAGGCAGTAGCTAGCTAATTCACTATCAGTGGTACAGAGACTTTGAATCATAGTAGCATTTTGGTTTTGAGCTTGAAGAGAGAACAGGATGTCATTGTTTGGATTTTCTTTGGTCATACACAACGATCAAGACTTAGCTGGTCAGACGTGACAAATTTGCTTGTTGACCAGTACAAGGGTCTTGTACAGATTTGTAAACTTCAGTTCTGTGGTGTAGTATAAAAATGTATGGAAATAAAGAGATCCAGCATTAATGGATCTCTCTATTTAACCAAAATGAATTCTGTGATCTGATGATTTCATCACTTAAGATATTTGACATTTATTCCTGACTGAGGAACTTCCTCTTATGGTGAAGAATCTCTAAAAGAGTTAAAACAACTTAAATTGTTGAGAATAAAAGAACATATTTTATTTTCATAATAAAACTGTGGTGATAAGTACACTCAAAGAAGAATGAGAAAGTGTTGTAGCTTGTTAATGTTTTGTTTCAGTTATAGCTGAAAAATCAAAACCAGTTTGTCACATAAAATGGCATTCATATATGTCATAATCATGATGTTTGCATTAGCTTAAACTGGCAGAAAATGGAGGAAGTTCTATTCAAAGAATTTTAATGACAAGTGAGGTAATTTAGAATGTGAAAAGGCAAATGGAAATGGTCAGGTAACTTTTCACAATTCATACCTGTGGTTCAGCTTCCAAATTTATCTTGAAGGGATGTGCTTTGCCATCTTCTGAAACTTGTGGGGACCACAATTTAGTTCCTGCCCTAGAAAGAAAGAAATGCAGAATTTAAATAATTTGAATTCATATAGGCTTGTGTATGTCCCTGTAAAAAAAATGCAGCTTGGAAATTTTCAGGTTTTTCTATGCTTTTTTAATGTTTTGGCATAAAAATGCTTCAGTGATATGTAATCAATATATATAAAGTGTATTTACTTTAAAAAAAATTATGTGTGCTATGAACAATGGGAAGTAAATGGTTAATAGTTTCCAAATGTAAAGGTAAGTGGAGATTTGTGCCTTTCTGACCTGAGATGACCAAACTTTTTATGATTTTTTTTTTAATGGTTGATAGAATGAATGTTGGATGCTCAGCATATTTTGAACAAGTAAGTGAATATGTTAGTAATAATCCTAAACCAGGACAACTTCAATTTCTTTTTTATGATCACAATTTCCATGCCAATCCTGCTTTCAATGTAGAAGCGTGATCTAAGTATGCAAAGTATGTTCTTTCAGTTAAGTAGGTAGAGATTAAAAAAACATTTACAATTCTGTTTTCATTGACAAAGTGAAATGTGACAGTAAATTTTGAAGTAGCATAATAGTATTGTCAAATATTAATACAGTATTGTTTGTTATACATACACTTATCACATCTTGAAAATGGCTTCCCAAGATAGTTGTTAAATGGCTTATATTGGTAACAGGACCTGGAATTAGCAGAAGGAATTTTCAACCATGGTGTGTGCTCTCATAAGTAGACAAAGACTATTTCAAAAACAACCCCAGTTTCTGTATTTGGAAAGAAATATTGTGCTCAGCTGTAATAAAGAGCTGTGCTTCCTTGAGGGGCTCAGGTCAATCAGGGCTGTCCTCATTTTAGGGAGAGCTGAAATAGTGTGCTAAGTGATTTTAATTAAAGGCTGATCAAAGTCAGCTGGAGATGCAAAGCTGCAGGTTGTTTCTCTTCCTGGCTCTAGCTGAGAGAAAGGAACACAAAAGTTTCTGGACTCCTGCAGCTTAGGTAAAAAAGTTTCTTACTTTTGTTTTGAATGTTGCTTTGAGAATTGTGTATTTGGTTTAATATGTTGTGACCAAAGGGATTTGCTTTAAACTCGCTCCTTTGTCATCCTTTATGAATGTCTGACCTGATGTTTTCCCTGACTGGGAGGATATACTGCAGCCTTGTCTGTGGTTGGGAGCCAGAGGCAACGATAAGCACCTGTGGCTGAGGGAGTGTTGGGGCAGACAGGTCACTAAGCAAATGACAGCGAGATAAGGGTTTTATTTTTTCTCACAAAACATGAGGAACTTCTTGCTTACTGATGGTAAAGCCAGGATTTGTGGAGTTAGCAGTTATGTGGCAAGTAACTTGAGGGAAGCCATTCTTTTTGTACCCATGAAGATGCGTTCTGGGGAGTCTTGCTTGATCTGGAATTTATGAGGTAGGTCTGGTTGCTTATAATTTTAAAGATCTTTTGGAAATTCTTCAAACTGTTTGAAATAGTTACACCACATAATAATTGTACTGTACAATCAGTTGGTTGAGTAGTATCTTCTTTCAGAAATAAGAAGACATGTACACATACCTCTCTATTTTCAAACAAAGCTGGTGTGTGGCTGCTTTAATTCTCTCCTGGGCATCATTATGTGTCATGTTCTCTGTGCCTAGACCATCAATAGCTACAATAACATCACCAGGGCACAGGTTGGCAGCTGAAGCCTTGCTTCCAGGTGTAATCTGAAAAGACCAAAATGTAACTGCTTAATCACTGTGCATGTCTGAAAATTGATAGAGAAAATAAACTTCACTGTGCTATCTTCCATTGAATGGGGGAGGAAGGCCTGTAGGCAACTATATGATTGCCTACAAAAATAGTGAATTCTTACTTTTGCCAGACCCTCTGTAAGTTCTGTTGTCAGATCACCCATATGGATGCTTCATTTATCATAACTTCAGTTTAGGTGGAAATTATCTTCACATTTCTGCATTCATTTCCACTCTGATTTCTATAGTTACTGTAACTCATCTTTAAATTTTCTTTCTCAACTGCCATTATATAATCTGAAAACAAAAGTTATATTTTCCTTTAACACCACTAGCAGAAGAAAAGAGTCACTAAGAAATTGTATTACTTAATGTTCATGGGCATGATGTGCCATTGACTGAATAATATAGAAAGCAATGTTTAAGGACAAGTACAGCAGTTTGTGTTTTCTGCTAGCCTGGCCTTTCATGTTGTATTGCCAAGTATCAGAAATATGCTAATAACATCGAAATAACATTTTTTTCTTTATTCATGTCTAATTCAGGACCTGAACTCCTTAAAGGGCTTAGCTTGAAGTCCCATTGCATTTAAAGAAGTGTCCTTTATCCTTCAGGGTAATCCATGTGGTTATTCATACCTCATCTGTGTACCACCATCAGTGGCATTCACAGTTATAGCCCTATACTTATCTTTCTATGCTTGCCTTTATTTTTTCTTTGTCTAGTTGATAATCTTCTATATGATTGTTAAAGTAATTGAAACACTAATAATTTTGCTTTAAAACAACTATTGTAGAGAGTCCATGACCTTAGATGTTGCTGAAGCTTGTTCTAGAATTGCAGGTCTCTATTTGGAAAAGGTGACTTTTCATACCACCACAACACTTACACATACCACACACACAACAGGTCTTAGGTCACTGAGTAAGATTTAGGTCACTTAGGTGTGTATTTCCATTTTAGGCAACTTTTGATTACCTAGATAGCAACATGAAATTGATGGATGTAGCACATAAGCTTCTGGAATTCAGCTCTTCTGGAACAGCAGAACAAAGGAGAGAGGTTGATTCATCCAAAGTAATGTTGGTTGGCTATTTATAAGTAAATGAATCCTAATGTGATGGACAAAAATATCAATATAGTGTGATTTACAAGAGCAGTTCTTTTATCTGTGGTACATGTTCTGTAAAAAAACTATTGGAGAGAATTTTTCTCACTATGAGTTCTGCTACAGTGAAAGCAAGTGTTACCTTGATTATTAAAAGTAATTAAGGAGGACTGGAAAACATTCTATGAAGACATTCTTCAGTTCTGGTGTTTCTCGATTTTCCAGCAAAGGAAGAGACTAAGCTGCCCAATGTACCTCCAGGATGTTCTGAGCCCCAGCTCTGGGGAAGCTGGCAGACTTGTCTCTGAAGGTGACAGTACTGTCAACAAAAATGCCAAATAGAAACAATCTTTTTCATGAGAGTTTGCTTTGTGGGTCCTTTTTCTGCGTTCCAGCATGTAGGCTTATTTTTGATGTCACTGTAACAAACTGCAATGCATGTATTATTATCAAGTCAGGTAGACTTTCCAAAAGCAAGCTGGAGGCTTTTATACCCTCACTCTTCAAAAGAATGGGCTAGTGTATTGTGGGTTTAACAAAGTGTTAAGGTGCCTGATTAATCTGTTTGCATAGGAATCAAGGAAGTTGCCTATAAATTCAAAGTCTGAAATCTCCAAAATTGTCTGTTTCTCAAACTTCAACAGCTGTAAGCGTAAATGAACAGCACCAAGACCACTTAGATCATTGCAGTAAGACAGGGGTTAGAGGTATGATCTTGCTACTCCCTTCAACCTGGAATTGCTCCTGACTTTGCTTAGGATGTGAATATGTCTACGATGACAAACTGCAGCAGAATTCCTAGCGTTCCAATGTGACTGTTGATGCTCTAATACCCAAAATGGGCAAACCCAGCCGTTCTTGGTTCCCTCTCAAGGGTAAGCTTTCTCGTATAACCCTTATATAGGTTACTTGGTAGGTTATGCTTTGTACATGTCTCAACAAATCACCTGCTGTATCTGTGACACACTGCAGCAACATACTGAGATAATGATCCTGCCTTACAAAGTAGCATATCTGTCTAGTACAGTGCTGTTAGTAGGACCTACCCTACTTGTGTTGCCGGTAAATCCCCTGGATATTTAAAGTTGTCACCAGGTGGAATGATACCACTTATAAGTTTGAATGGGTTTACCAGCATTTGATGGGAGCAAGGAGGGGAAGGGCCAGGAATCTGTATTTCCTATTCTTTGGCTGAACAGGTTATTGCCAGGTTCCTGGGATGTGTCTCTTGGGCCTTAATGCCTTGATGGGTGTTCTGAGCTCTGTGTGCCCAGGCCTGCTGGGATGTAGCTACCTGCCCTCGTACAATCCTTCCCTTCATCTGATCTTCCTGGGTTTGATGGAAGGAGCTGGTGTTCTGCTGCTAGGGTGGGGTAGGAGGAATATGGACGGTGACACTCTTATCCCTTCTCAATATTTTTAAGGATGGAAAATCTTGACTGTTGCTTTTAGGAAGGGGGACTGACAAAAGTACAGCAGCCTACATTTTATCGAAAGGGGCCAGGTTATTCATTGCAAGATTACATTATATAATGGGTATAATATTGATATTGTGGGTGCCTCAATAATGTAAGCAATATTGTTTCTTAAGGGCTTATTTGTTACACATTAAGTGTGTATTGTGAACACTTAGACTTGTGTTATGGACTGTAGTGTTTGCTGCTTGCTCACTTCGGCTTCATGAGGCAGATTCTACCGTTGCTTTGGGAAAATTTTTGTCTTGCTCCTCAGGACATGCCTGTATGGCATCCTTTTACTCTTGTATTTTAGGTAGCTCAGATTTGGATAAATACAAGGATATGTGTTGATCATTCAGATGTTGTCACAGACTATTTAACTACATGTGGGTCAATGTCTACTGTGAAACTTTGAAGGAAACCTCCCCGCATCTGATAATAGACTTGTAAAGCTGATCATGTTACACTGCCATAAATTATCAGGCTCTACATTATCTGAAGAGAGCTACGACTGTCTGCAGACAGAGCGAATAAATATAAAATTGGGTTAATATGAAAACTAGCATTGTGATTGGTAAAGGTCTGTATTAAAATAGAATTTCAATCTAGAGTTGACAGTATTTCACCATTTCCTCCAAACTGTGTAAGTTTCAATTGTTCCTGCAATGTTTTATTAAATAGGACTTAAATTCTAGGATTTCATTCCTCTAAATGCTTTACCTAAAATGTTATATTATTCTGGGTAGAACAAATTAAAATTATTCAGTTTGATTAAGACTATGGTTTTGATCAATTTCATTAATGCAGTTTGCATCTGTGCAAAGTTCCAAGCATTTCAATAAATGCTTTCAGTATTTGTAGTTAATTCATTGTTTCTAACTGTAATAGAATTTAAATATGTCTGGTTTTAGTCCCCTTCTATTTTTCCTCTCTCCCAGTGTTCTTGATCTGTGGTTTTTGCATTTGCTTGATACAGTCAAAACATTTGAGGTGACATCTGTTCTTTAGACAGGTGGATAATGGTCTCTTATGTTGTCTGTCTCTCTTGACAAGTCCTGCTAAAAGCTTCCCTTGTTAAACAAGAACTATAGCCAACCAAACATAACACCTGTCCAACATTTTATTAAAAATGTATTTTAAAATAATTTCTATTTATGGTTTTAAAGGCTATTTTTTTTTGATCAGGACAGTTAAGCCAAATGTGAATGGGTTGTTGTTGATACCTTTTATAAAAGAAACACTTATGCCCCAAGAGACAAGACTTATAAATCCTGTGAAATGCTCACCATTCCTTAAGGGGTATTGTATGAATACTTATTTTGGGACTCTTCTAAATGTATGCTGTGGCAACAAAAATATTAACTTAAAAAAATCTACAATTAATATTCTTGAACTTGAGCTAAGTAAACTTAACCATGTATTTTTTTCTATACAAATATTATATTTCATTGTTCTACTTGCAATGGGATTTTGAGCATCTCTGTAATATGCCAGAAACCCATGGCTTTCATCTTGTGAGGCACTTGGTAGGTATGAGTCAACTGCAAAGTAATTTATTCCTTAGAAAGTTACATTTATAGTAACATCCTTTGCTATTGCAGTTTTAAACTTCATTGTACTTAATCTAAACACAAAGAAAATACAAACCAGACACAGCTAAAATATTTTTCATTAGAGATAATGGAAACTATTTTTCTTTTAGAGGCCCATAAAAGGCAATGAAGGTCTCAAAACATCCAGAGATTTTTTTCTTTCTTTTTTTTTTATTTTTTTTAATGCAATGTTTTTTGTCTCCTGTTTCTCCAAAGGTTTTGCTATGTCCTATGAATATTTTTTATGCAAACACATTATCAAATATAATAGCATTCTGATTTACTCCTGCTTAAAAGAAATAAAATATCTTATACTTCTATAAATCTGGAATAAATTATTAAATTAAGTTAATTTTTACTAGTTAATATGTGAAGAGTTAGTCACTAAAATTTCTACAGACTCTTGTTTGGAAGCATATCCACTGCAAGGCATCCCCAGTAGTATCCATCCATCTTCAATGCTTTTGACGTTTGCTCAATTCCAGGCATAGTGTACATAGTGAGTCATAGTGCAGGGCTTTCATGAAAAAAAACAAAAACAAAAAACAAACCCCAACTCCAAACAAAAAAAAAAAAACCAGAAAAAATGGAAGGAGAACTAATTTTGCTCTGATGTGTATTGAACACAATTTTCAAAATTATCAAGATATGTATCCTGTCTTTTGAATAGATTCATGTCTGTAGATTCAGGGCAGCTGACAGTGTGTTGGATGCTACATTCATTGAATAACTGGTTTCTTAAATTGCAACTAGTATCTCAAAATCCTTGAAAAAATGGAGGCTCGGATTCTTGCTCTCCATTGGTGTTGGTTGGGGGGAGGAAGGTAAACTGTCTAAAGTTTCTAAATATAGCAGAAAACATCAGATAACTAATTCTTTCATATTCAGCACTGGATAACTTTCTAATAATTCACTGATCTGACATTTATGGAAGTAAAAACCTTCACATATGTAAAAACAGCGGCTATTGCCTTTGCTGGCAATGAATAAAAAAATCAGTGAATAATCAGAAATTTATTTAATTAGATAAGAGTCAGATTAATCTGCAAAGCACAAACTTCCAGACATGAGGTGCTGCCAAGCAGCCTGCTGCTCCAGTGGTCTGAATGGCTGGTTATGAAAAGGAAAAAAGTATGGTCTTGCCTTTAGTCAGCTTAAACATAATTATGAATGCCTGGGAAATCATGCCAGAGTTTTTCTGCTTCCAACGCACTTGAATTTAATTTTTGAGGCATAAGCAGAAGTGCAGTTAAAGTTTCTTAGGCCAGTCACAGAAGCATGTCACACAAAACTTGTAAAAACTGTCAGCATTCAGCTGGCTCTCTTCAGAACTAGCAGCCACTCATTAGTATACTCACAGCCCTTTCTGCATCTCTGAGCTCCAGAAAAGGGCAAAAATCTACAGCAACTATTAAATGGAATAAACAGAAAGGAAATGAAAAGAGTACATACCCTTGTTATGATTAAGGGTTGGTTAAAATCTATTCCTCCTGAGAGCCTGAATCCCCAGGGTGACGGTCCTTGGAGAATAACATTTTGTGGCATTGTGGACAGTCTTTTCCTGGTTACTGTTCGTTTCCCTTGGGTCTGTGTGAGGAGCTGAGCTGTAGGAGGAAGGTTGCTGTCAGCAGAGCACCTGTCGGACAGAGCAGCTGACCTTTTATACCTCTTAAGAAGTTTTACTCATTCCAAAGCTGTGGGCAATGCACTTTATCCCTTTGGGTGACGTCAGCTAGTCCCACAGCTTCTCCACCCACAAAGGGGAGTATCATACTCCGACAAATAAAGCTTGAATGCTGGAAAGTTTACAACAAATACATGAGCTTTATCTGCTGTTTCAGCGTCCCCCTCAGCCAGACAATCAGCAAGTTTTGGGATGCAGCGTCCTTCTGGTTTCTTAAAGCCACCCTGTTGCTCATTTGATATCATGCTAGTTATGTTGCTGGCACTTGATTCAGCTGTGCAGTGCTTTGACTTTGTGCATGACTCTGTTTTCATGAAAACAGAAATACTGATAAGGAGAGTTCCCCCTTACGGTTTTGTTTTAAATCTTATCTTATTTGTAATGTAGTAATTTATTGCACTAAAAAGTCCTTCCAGCCCTCCAGCTGCATTTTTTAGATAGTCACTTGAGACCATGGCATGCGCCAGTCCTAATGCCTTGAAAAATCTGGACTGATGTCATACATATTTCTCATACTGAGGAAGAGAAATGCAGTATTAGGTGATGATGTCTGTTTTGCTTTGTAGAAATCTTAGCTTTTTTTAAGGTAGTTGTCATGTACTTCTGGCTTGCCAGTAGATAGTACTATTCATCATGGAGTTTTGTAATTGTGTTCTAGCCCAGAATGTTTCAAAGGTCTCTACTGTTAGAGTGTGTTTCATGCCATGATCAGAACAAAACAAATAGTAGTGACTCTTTCAAAGTAAATTATCAGAAAGGATATCTGTATCACAAAAAGCTTGCAGTTTGACAGTCATTGTGAGCTTGTGGGGGCACAGCTTGCTTTAGGAATGTGAAGGAAGATAGGCACATTTAAAGAAATAAGGCAGGCGTTTACTTCAGTGGCATCTCAGTCTTGGTAGCGGAAATATTTTCATATACTTTGAAGTTCAGGAAAAAAATCCACTCATTGCTTGTGAGTAGTGCATACACTCTGGTATGTCCTAACATGTTTTGATATTGGTTTAGTATATGCCTTCAGTATATTGACACTACGTAGTTCATCCTGATGGATTACATTGTGTGTGTCCAAGATCAGAATTTATCCCCAAGTAGCACTTCAGTTTCTTACCTTTTCTGCTCCTCCCTGATACCTGTTTTGAGTGAAAATCCCTCTTACATTTGCTACTCTTTTTTTTTTTAATTCATCTTTTTCTAGTCAATCCTGTAATGTGTTTTGATTTGTAGCTGGGAATGAATAATATTTAAAGAGTTCTTTCATGTGCATTTTGCATTTTTGTTTTCTTTGATTATTGGCAATCTCAAATAGTGAATCCTGCACTTCAGTAGAAAATCATCTGAAAATACACAAATTTCAGTATCAGGCCAAACCCATAATCAGGCTCTGAGTTTCCAGTGTCAAAAACTATAATTGTATAATAACCTTTTCACTGCAGAGATTACTTCCAAATTTCTATGCTAAATTATTGACTTATATCTTAATATGTATGCTTACTTTTTGGTTGTTTTTTTTTTTTTTTGTGGGTGAGTTTTGTTTTGTTGGTTTGTTTGGGATTATTATTGTTGCCTCTTTCTTTCTTTCTTTTTTATTTTTTAAGACACCCAAGATTGGGATTGCTTCTGTAAAGTTTGTTCATGTTTCTTTTACTATACTGAGATTTGCTCATATGTCCCTTTTAATCTTTTTTAATAGATGCATGAGGAGGGCAGGTTTAACCTTCTGAGCAGGTGATTGCTATTAGTTTCAGTGGAAATCATATGCATATATGAAACTGAACCCTCGCTCAAAGATTTTTTTTTCCCCTGCCTGGTTTAATGGAAGGGTGACTTGCTTTCCAAGGTGCTGTTGCTCTGGAGAGTAATTGTTAGATCCTGTTTTACTGATGTTTCACGGATTGAGCTTTTTTTTATTCCTTTTTAGAATAAGGGAAGAAAAACCAAAGATTTGAAAAGCAATACTAAATTGATGCTTATGACATAAGGCTGTTTCCTAGTTTCTTTTCAGTGATCTTTTCAGTTTCTTTCTTTAAGAAAGTCTTTTATCCATTTGCATAGCATGGATACCTTTTTTAGTTTATCTCCCTATAGCACTTCTGTTTTTTTCATACTATACCAATATTATGAGCTGAACTGGATTGAGCCCAAAGTCTTTTATCCTCTTAAATTTATATTCCTTTCAGTAAAGTGAAGGGTATTTTCTTTTCTTCTGTGTGGTTTTATGGCATCATATTTTCTTTCATAATAATTGTAGGTAGGAAAATAGATTTCTTTATAAATATGTAGCAGTGTGACATTTTTTCCCTTTTCTTGTGCCATTAAAGCTTCCATATTAGAAAACAAGTATTTTTAATAGATTTTCTTGTTTTGTTCTACTATATGATCATTTGTGTTACAACATTTTTACCTGCAAATATACATCCTCTGAATTTAATGACTCTAGTATGAGTTTATGTATAAAGTAGCTTCCTCAAAATATAATGAAGTCTTCTGGTTTGTAGTGTGACTATCCAATTGCTCGAAGGAGAATTTTGCTCTCTAGATTAATCTTTCATTTGATTTTTCTGCCAAATGTTATCTTTCTATCAAATGCAATCTGAAAGACTATAACCATTCTTTTCTACCCTCTCCTCCCCTGAAAAGTGGAGGCAGGTGGGGAAGCTGTGTCAAATTTCTTCATATCATTCAATGTTTTGAGATATGGTAGTTGGGGTTCACAAATTAGGCATTGGAATAGTAGCACAGTGCAAAAATCCACCATTCCATACTATGCCACCTCACTAGCTTTGGACAGTCAGACTCCTGTGCCCATGGCATGGCAGTTTTCCATGTTGCCAGCAAAAGGCACTCTTCCTGGTTTACATCAGAATATTTTTGGATGTCAGTTTCCTATTTTCTCTCCCAGTATTTCCTGGTCTTGATGGAAAGAAATGTTGTTTTCCTGACAATCTGGCAGACTGAGGGTTGATAAAAAAAGTTGTAAGGAGGAAATGTTTAAAACCAATTAATTCTTCTGTAAACTCATGGAGTGCTCTGTTTCAGACTGAAGAACTAGAATAAACGCTGGTACAGGCACAAACAAACAATCAAAAAACCCCTCTTCAGTGTCTACATTTTATGCCATAAACCTTCTGTCTTATTTCAGATCTTAGTCTATAACATAATAAACTATATCCGACTAGGCCACTGTTTGTGAAGTTTAGATAGTAACAGCCTAGGATACTAAATGGAGCCTGAAAATCACTTGCATATGTGGAACAACATGTGCTGAAACTGGCTTTCCAGGGGTGAAAGGTCAGACTGTTCCAAACTGCACAGCCTGTTTTCTTTTTCAAAACTCATGGGTATACAGGAAGTGTTCTTATAATAAATACTACTTATTTTAAAACAGTTTCCCAAAGCATTAAGACTGTTTATGTACAGACTGTAGTTATTCCTAATTACACTAAGGAGCAAGAATGGTTAATAATTTGGATCCCAGTGAACTTTTCATGTCAGCTTTTGGTTAGTGGATGTCTGATAAATCAGCAGCACCCTTAGTTTTTCCTGGCAAAGGAGAAATCCTGTCTCCTTTTCCTAAGTGGTATGACAAGCACCTCTGTTATTCTTCACATGCATCTGGCAAAGAAAGGAGGAGTGGGGCTCTGGTGCTGTACTCCCCTCCCAGGCATTAGAGATTTCCAGGCTGAAAATACATGTGAAGTGGAGAAGGACATTCCTACCTGCCCCGCCTTTGAAGCAGCGATTTAGGTCAACTGCCCTCTCATTTTAAACTTATTTTCACATAGCTCTGGTGCTTTTCTTTGCTATTTATGTTCTGAGTAGCAAAAGCACAGCATAAGCCTTTTCTTAAATTTCTTTGTATACAGGCTCAGAAAGCCAGTAATCTCCTGTCTTTTCCCTCCCAAATCATCTGCCTTTCAAAGGTGGTAAATTTATTCTGAGAATACTGCAGAAACTGAAATCTTAAACCTCACCTTTTTCAAGAAGCTTCCTACCTGCCAAATGGGGATTAGGTGTCTTAGAGCCCTTTAAAGCCTACATTAAGGATCTGTGCTAAACTAACAAAGCAATAAGTCAAAAGTAAATTTTGTTTTTCCTGAAATGTAACATTTCAGAACTGTTTCATAAACTGTTAAGCAAACAAACCAGAAATTGAAGTATTTTAATTTCAAAAACATCTTTAATTACAGATGTTCTTGGTTTTCCTTTCAGTTTTCATCTTACCTGAGATTTGTGTACTGATTTTTTTTTCTTGTTTTCCATTTAATTTTCAAAAAATGGAGGAATTGGGGACATACATAAAATAATGACTAGTGTTTAAAACAAATCTAAAGAGTATATTGAATGGAATGAGATGCTGATCTCACATTAAGGCATTGCAGTACTGTTCACTTTTTAAAAATGCATGTCTATAATTTATATTTGCAACTCTATGCTTGCAAACTGAGATATACATGTATTAACTTTCAATCTGTGTTGCTAAGACTCCGATTATTTCACTGGTTTCCTGAGGTGTTGCTTCTGTCATAGTATTTCTCCTTTGCCTATTTTACAGGCTAGGGACAAAATCTGTTGTCCTCCCTTGGTCCATTTGTGAGCCTGATATAATGTCAGCTCATATTTTAATTATGGTTCCTGGCAAAAAAGTTACATAGCAGTTCTCAAATTTTGTGCTTTATTGCTGCACTTCTCAAATTTTGCAATTAATTTTATGAGATTTGAATGTTTTCTGAGAGGATGTGTTCTCCTGTTGTGTATCCAAAAGGGTTTTTCCTTCTGTTCTGACGGTCTGTAGAAGTTCTGATGGAGAATCTTAAAGCTGACTGAGGAAGGAGTTGTTTTTCTTTTCAGCTCATTCACTCCCCAGTAGGTCTGCTCCCTTTAATAGCTACAGTCAAACATCACCTCCAAATTTGGCAAGCTGATGCTTTCTTTGGTTTAAAGTTAAAGAGCATTTTGGCACTGGAAATGAAACAAACTCATTCCAAAAAGTAAAGTTGGAATGAAGTTAGCAAAGCTCTGTGCCAGCGGATAAGTCTGTTATGCTTCATGAAGAAACAAGCTGGCACTTAAATAATCTTGTGTGCTTGCCATTCAATATCATGAACAAATAATGCCAAGAAGTTGTTAGATTTATAAAATTTCTTTTATGATGCATATTATAGAGCAACAGTCAGGAAACAGTCAAAATACTTCATCAGGTATGTGATGGCATGTAATGAAAATATGCCTCTTCAGACACCCAGCATTGTCCCTATGTAAAGTAAAGTCTCGTTTTGTATTTCTACAATAATTAGTCCTATTTCTTGATTTAATCTGTGATTTTATGCATTATCTCTTTAATCTATTGCATCAACTACTGTTATGCTGTTCTTAGGTGTGTCAGCTGAAAATGGGAGGTATGCCTGTGTCTGTGTAGCCAAAATACACGTATGAATGTTTCTAGTTTGCCACTGGCACCTAACTGTACACCTTTTTGTGCTGTGTTGCATGATCCAAGTCAAGCATTGGCAATGCACAGAGGAGAAGAGGCTATCTGACAGTCTGTTTGGAGGAAGTAAGGTGATGAGGATCAGGGAAATAGGCAGTGGAGGTGATGAAGGTAACATCAGCTCTTCTGAAGGGCTATGTTAAATTCAGAAAATAGCAGTAATATCAGATACTTGGAAGCTGTTGGCTGTCTGTGTTTCAGATATGAACCACTCAGCTTCTGCTGTGTATGTCTTGCTTAGACATTGCATCCTTTCTTTTCACACATGTATTTTGTAACTGCTATTCAAGTCTCATTCATGGGATGTGAATGAGTGTATCCACACTATTCAGAGACCAAAGCTGGCCTGAAGTGCTGTGGTATGTCCCTTCTAAGTAAGTTATAATTAACCTTATTCTACTCCTTATCTAATCCAGATAAAAGGTTACAGGAATATAAATGTATGGAGATTATGTATCATGGTACTGGAGAAGGAGTTGATTCTTTTCAGGAGCAATTGATGTGACAAAAATTTCAGAGAATTTTGCAAAACTGAAAACTTTAAGGACGGATACATAAATAACCTGTGTGACTTGAGAAACCTGTCAGGCATGAGGTAGTAGCGGCACTTTTGGAATAAATTAGCATTTTGTCTAATAATTATTGAATGACAAGAGAAAGCTTGTTGTTCTTGGAGTGGTAAAACTGTCAGCTCAAGGTCCTGTGTGTGGTGTATCTATGTCCCCCTTCTTCTAGTTTATGTTTGTCAATGAATGTTATATCTGGAAAAAGATCTGAAGTGTCAAGAAAAGAAAAGTGATTTCTTGGTTAAAAAGAAAATGCATATCCCTGTATGGTCATGATTTGTACTTTATTCCTGCACTGAGATTTAAATGTATTATTTTCTGTCTGTATTTTTAAAATTATTATATTTTGATTTATTGAGAATGCCTTACATTGTAAATAATAGATAATAAATATCTGGGAATGCTATAACTATCTACAAAGTATCCTTATGGAAGGCAGAAGTAAGGGAGGCAAAGCTGCTCATCCTGTCTGGGGCGGCTTCTGAAGTTTTGCCCAGTTTTCTTTCTAAGCAGTTCTTTATAGTCCATGTCTTTATCCTTGGCTGTAAAATAGTGCTCTTTGGTAGGGTTCTCTGGATATAGCAGAGCAGAGCAAAGTGCTCATATGCAGCTGTACTCCAACAGTGTAAATGCCAACAATATGTATCTGGTATTTCCCTCGGGCTTGCTGCAGGTTTTGAGGGGCACGTAGGCAACAGGAGACCATAAGGATTTGGACTATGGTCCATGGTGGTTCATCCTGTATCACTGTAGTTGACATGATTTTCTGTCAAACACTGATAGTGAGCTTGTGTGGATTTGTGTACATGAGAGAAAGATATCTTTAGTAATAAGTATTTACAATTTTTCTGTATCAGTCTACTGACAACTGGCACAGGACCTCTATCCAGGAAGCTTAGAAGGAAGGGGAAAAAAAAAAAGTCCATTCTGCCTTAAGCCTGAAAGAATACATGGATTTTTTTTCTAAGTACAGAGCAGTCAAGTGTTTCTTCAAAGCACATGTCAAGCTTTTAGATCAATACCTTGACCTATTTTGTGGTCTCCCAAGAGATGAGACTTCATACACAAACAAATGATGAGATCACATGTAAGGCCACAGTCACTTGTAGTCCAAGTGCCAAACCTTCTGAGTACTTTTCTTTCAGAAACAGGTATCAAAGTTTCTCTTAATATACAATTGTTGTCTTATGTTCCATAAAGTACTGTATTCAGCATCTATTTTTTTCACCTTGTGGCTTGAGTTTAGCATTTTAGCAGCAGTTGCTATGGAAGAGGTAGCCATGTTTATTGGGTCATGACAAACAGCAACAGCTGAAAGACAAATCTTGTATTCTGTTTTAAGTGTAAGATGGGCCCTGAGCCAGAGATTAGCAGCTTCAGAATGTAGCCAGCCACAAAGCTGGCCCCTTGCTCCTGACGCACACCGCAGTTACTCAGGCGCAACGCTTCAGTGTACCTTATACTGTGTTTTCCTCATCACAATTGAGTTATTTCTGCTTGTTAAAAGGACACTGGTGGCTTGTCCATGTTCATTAATTAATTTCTTAATAGCAAAAGAAAATATTGAAAAGAAATAAGTAATTATGTATTTCACACTTTGCCCTGATTAGACATTTTGCTTGTGTTTGTTCAGTGAATGTAGGGGTAAGTGCACAGGATCAAGAAATGTTTGCACAAACTGGGTATATCATGAGAAAGGATGAACTGCAGCAGGGACAAACCAGCAGAAGCTTAACTAGCACAAACTTTACCCTTTATGAACATGTAATTTCTGGATCTGAAAAGGGAGATGTGAAAACTGTCAGATATGCATATCCTCAAGCAGTCTTAAAACTGGTATTCATACATCCCCTATTGCTATACTCCAGCATGTGGGGAGTTAATATCATTCATACCATAGCTGGGAATTTTTGCTCTTGAAGTTTGCTGTTACAGTAGAAATCCAGGCCAGAATTTGAGTGTAATTCCTCAATGGCTTTTTGAAGGATAATCCTCACTCTACAAGATGTAGATAGGTAAATCATGGTATTAACAGGTAGGGCTTTGAAATGTAAGTTAATTCTCCAAAGAAAAATCTCTGGAAATAAAGACCTGGAAACTGTCTTGCTTACAATTTCTACCAAACTCACTTCAGCAAAAAAATGCCCAACAAACCAAACACCAAAAAACCTGAAAAATAAAAGCCATTCAGAGGTGCAAAAATTAGTGTCTTTGAAGACTGATTTTTTTTTGTCTTGTCTATCCATTGCATTTTAGTAATTTCTGGTTTTGCAGTTTCCAAGCTTGAAAGTAACTTGCTAAAATCTCAAGCAAGGGAATGACAGGATTTTTAAAATTTTTAAAGTTGGGATCTTCTAACCAACTCCTGTCCATGTGGTGTGGGAGCTGTTAGCCAACATATGTTTTATGCCCTGATGCAGGAGACATATCTTTGGAAGTTCCGTATTTTCAGCAATTCTGTCAAAATGCTGAAGTGTTTTGGTAGACTATTTTTCAGTACTAGAATGTTTCCTACTTCCATGGCTGGCTGCCTTTCCTTCAATAGTCTTTTTGCCTCTGAGGCTGACAGGAAGAAAAGGGGTGGAGGAATAACAGGGAAAAGCAGGACAGGTCTCCCTTTAGGTGGTAATTGAGAGGCCCAATAGAGAGCCTGGAGGATTTCAGAAATGACTTGACTGACATCTGTTAGGTTTGATATAGATATTTGTATCTTCCCCTGTTGATCTCACAATTCTTAGTTTGGTCTCATTGCCACAGTTGCCTTTCTAAGGCTTTCCTGGGGAGATATCATTTGTGGAAGCACAGGATGTATGTGGTAGAGGAAGAAAGCTGACAAGGCTGGCTCTGTGAAATGGGCCAGGTATCCTTCTTTCTAGGGCCTGAGAGTCTCTCTGGTCTTGTCTGCCTCTGATGTCCCAAACATCTCCACTCTTTTTCCACTTCTCCACTAGTAACCACCTCACTTCTCTGGTTTTGGTCTTTAGTGCTTTTTTTTTTGGTGTTTTTTTTTGTTTGTTTGTTTGGGGTTTTGTTTGTTTCTGTTTATTTGGTTTGAGGGTTTTTTATTTTTTTGAGGGGAGGAGGTTGAAACATCTGCTGTTTCTCTATCTGAGGTACAAGATGTGCCTACGAATGTATGTGACACAATTTATTTTAATCTAGTGGGTTTTTTAAACAATGTTCAATACCCTAAAGGATCAAGAACCTCTTAGCATAAGTGCTGTACAAATAAGCTACAGAAGGCTTTCTGTCTTGAGGATTCCTCTCTCAAAGCCTGCACTGTTTGTGGCCCTGCAATGAAATAGATAAACAATGAAAGAGTATGTTGTAGAAAAACCAAGAAAGTTTGGATAGTTACCAGTAATTTCAGGGTGCTGTGCAGGGAATTTTTCAGTGATCTGTGCAACTGAAAAGTCAGTTTTCTGTAATGGCTTAAACCCCAGCAGTTTTGCAATTAAAGCTATGATGATCAGAAATTATTATCTGATGCTGACATATGTTTGGCCCAATTCCTTTCTCTGACTGCTCTTCTTCAAAACTCCTTTTGACTGAAATTGTAGGTACAAAATTTTTGTGTCCCTCTGTAGTAGTATGCTTGCTTCAGAATGTAAGTGTGGATTGGTGGCTGGTAGTGAGGGGTTTTTGTGCATCCTAGAGGTTTTCCTGTGGTTTTCATGGCATATGTTTTTCATACTTTCTGCTTCAGATGATATGTAGTGCTGCTTTGTGTCTTGTACCTCAGAGCTGGCTACAGGAGCAGATTAAGTGTATCTATAAATAGTTCCTTGAACTCTTCCATGGCATAAGTATTACTCTCCACTACCCCAGACATACTGGGCACAGTGGTTTGTCTTCTTTTATGGTGTAAGGAGGGAGGGATTCATTCTCACCTGTTCAAATACTTCCAGTTACGTGTGATAAACCCCCCTATCTATAACAGATGAATCTGTGGTAGTGTAAGAAAAGCCTCTGGTGGGTATTATACCAGCTGGTATTTGTACATGTTTCACATTACAGTTTGGAGCATCAACCCGGGGAAGCATAAGTTGGGTCACTGCATGCTTGGGGTTTATCTAGCAAATCACAGTGACAGAAGGAGAGCGATGACCCACTTAGAATAACATGTTCAGTCTCTTCAGTGTTCTCCCTCTGCAGTACTCGTTCCAGTCATATGCTTAACTCAGTGCTGAGAAAAAAAATATTGGTGCAAATGACTGAAGGCTTGATTATTTTAATGCAGCAGTCTATTTCTTTGGTCCTTAAGGGGCAGTAGTTGAAAATCTTGAAATAAAATGACTCCATTTTATTTTAATGTAAGGCAGCCAAAAAGTCATAGAATCATAGAATCGATTGGGTTGGAAAAGACCTCTGAGATCATCAAGTCCAACCCTTGGTGCAACTCCAGTCCATTTACCAGATCACGGCACTCAGTGCCACGTTCAATCTCAGTTTAAAAACCTCTGTGGATGGTGAATCCACCACCTCTCTGGGCAGCCCATTCCAATGTCTGATTACTCTCTCTGTAAAGAAATTTTTTCTGATATCCAACTCAAATTTCCCCTGGCAGAGCTGAAGTCTGTTCCCCCTTGTCCTGTTGCTGACTACATGGGAGAAGAGACCAACCCCCACCTGGCTATAATTTCCCTTCAGGACCAGATCCTTGAAGATATTTAAATAGCAAAGTACTGTTCCAGTCACTTGGAGCTAGAGCTTGGCACCCAAAGTGGACATACCTGAATAAAGGACCCTCTCTTGCAAATGGAAACAGTGTTTTTTGTCAGTGAATCCCCTTTTTTGAGGGAAGTATCAACAGTCACTGTGTGTAACTCTGGTAATTTTTCATGGGTAGAAATAAATAATGACACTATTCTTGGGATGTTTTTAAAGTGTTTTACTGATTTATCTGATGGATGGAAAATGCAGGAGGATTGCTTTGCTATTCATTTATGTGGGTGATGAAATAATGGCTTCCAAGTTTGTTATCTGTGTTGGCAGCAGGAAAGATAAATTGTTGAGATGTGTGTGTCTGTACTGAGGATAAACCTAGCAACGCATTTCTGGTTGTCAGTCAACACTTCCCCCCCTTGCCTTGGTGTCACTTGTGATGTAATGCCATCCTGCTGTAGTGGAACCCTCTGTGCTTCTGATCTGCAATTAAACGTGATGTCACCATACAAAGGCCACTCAAAAAATTGCTATAGGATAGTCGTTATAGGCATTAAAATTATTTAAGTAAGAATGCTTTCTACTTTTTGGTAGTATAAAATAATCTGTTACCACAAATCTTTGCTCCTTTGGGATCCCTGAGGAAACAAAAGTTAAATAGTCAGAGGCATAATTCTTAATACATTATATATAGGATTGACATGGATGCAGATGAAACAGGAGCTGGGAGTCCTGGGTGTAGGTGCAGAGTGCAACCAACCAGCACATTTACACTAAAAGTTCTACCTGCAGATTTGTTCAGGCTCTTCCTTTGTTTCATCACCACATATTAACATAGACTCTTCTGGGTTTGTTTGGTGTGGTTTTTTTTTTTTCCCAATGTTTCAGAGGTGATGCAAAACCCAGAAATAAGAGACTATATGTCACCAAACCCACTTTCTTTTGCCTAAATAGTATCTGACTCAGGGGAGTGCAAGCAGGAATTCATTAATTCTTTTGTTTCACTTTCAGTGGATTTCTGTCATATTCTGCCTAGATATGGGTAAAAACATTTTTAATTTTCAATGGCATGTGACTTCACTATATTGATGAGAGTAATATATTGGGCAATTTTTAGCTAGGACTTGGGAACTAGCTCCTCCACTGCAGGGAGGATAAAAGTAAAATGGCAATTTTTGCATCTAGTCAAACAAATGGGATGATGTTGCTTGATTATCCATAGAGTTGAAGAAAAAAGTCTTATTAAACTCAGCTTCCCTGTTTAGTATGTATGAATGAGGTACCAATTTCTATGTGTTGGTCTGGCAAGCTCCCTGCTCTGTAAAATGGGTGGATTCAGCTATTGGTCTGATTGACATTTTTGGGTGGTAACAAGGGGTGCTGACATACAAAATTGTATAAAAAATTTATTACTGCTTTTCTTGATATGCTTTTGCAACTTTTGAGCCACATATGATTTAACTTCAAGCTAACTTGCCAGCTAATTCCCTTCTCTGGTACCTATCTTCTCTGTTCTGTCATGGGAGCAGTGAAAGAAGCAGTTTCTGGTCTCTGCCTGCACTCATACTTTTCAAAATAATAAAACCAACCAAAACTGGACATTCAGTTGGTTCAGGGCTTCTTTCTTGTGCAATTTTAGCTTCAAGCTAACATAGAAACTATTAGCACTACTGTGGGATCTGTTGACTTCAAAGGATTTTGCTGTTAACCAGAGCAAAGGCAGGATTTCACTGTGTAACTATTCATGCTGTAAGCAACTATACTTAGCAATGACCTAAGGTCCTTCTAGAGCTACTGACTTCATGTTTCCAGCTTCCCATGGGCTCATGCACGGCTTTTCCAAATGCACAGGAAGCACCTCGTGTTCCTGTCCTGGTTCTGTATATCAGCATTTAAAAGGCGACTAGTAAATGCCAGGCATTGCAGAATGACAACATGCTTTGCTTTGGCATGGGTGACAGAATGCGAGACCTGCTAGTGTGACCCTTTGCTTAGTATGGAATACAGATCCCTTAATAAATAACTGCCCTGGACTGCTCATGCATTAGTCTCTCTGGCTTGGTGGTATGTTATGGGGTTTCTTGTTTTAAGAAGCCTTTGCAGCAAATACACAGCTCACTGCAGGGTAGGCACTGAGATCGACTGGATTTTAGGGATTATGTTACCTACTTGTCTCTAATGTAGCAGAGCTTTCCAACAGACTTGATTTTATTGGACTGGCACTGAGTTTTCTTAGTTTGCCAACAGCTGCCAAGTCAGAGCTTTAAAAAAAATCCTAATGGAAATTAAGATGCAGGCTACATAGGCTGACAAGAGAAAAGGAAATTGGTTTGATACCCAAATTTCCAGAAAAATCTGTGAATATCTGAGGCTTTTGTTCTGGTCTCTTTCCCAGATATTCAACTATCTAGGAAAGGTCTTGCCAGGTCTCTCTTCCTCTGGCCTTAAGGACAAAGCACCACCTAGTCCTGTAGGGTCGTCTTCTTGAGTTTATAGGGGCCTATACAAGCATCTGGCACAAAGCAGTACTTCAGTGACGTCCTGAATCCCATGCTGGGTCGCTCAGCAAACAGAAAGGACAAGGCACATAATGTCTGATCGCGTATTCCAGTATTTGGTTATCAGGCTGTAAGAAGAGATGCATTTGGTGGGTTGAAACAAACTTAGCATAGGAAGGATACATCTACTTCAGTGATACTGACTAAATTAGGCATTGTCCAGCTTGAAAGCACTCTCAGCATGGACAGTGCTGATACTGACAAAGGAGTTTCAGCTGGAGTTTGAATAGCAGTCCCACTTTA
>JAOXXN010000471.1:39483682-39521591 GCA_026770055.1 Myrmophylax atrothorax
TAGGTAAAAATGTTACAGTTATGTTACAGGTAAGAGGGGAAAGGCTAAAGGGTATGAAGATCAGGAATGACATTGCTTGGATAAAGAGAACAGTATTGAGGGAACATCATACAGCAGCAGAAAAACCATTTGACAATAAGGCCATTGAATCGAACTCAAGAATTCATTCCATATACATGCAAAAGCCTGTACACATGCAGGGAAGTATAAATTTTTGACTCTTGGAAGCTGTAATTTTAATAAGCTAGAAATGCTTTGAAAGAGAGGAGTAATTTTAACAAGACCAGACTAAATATGAAGAACTTTGATCTCTTACATCTTGTAGCACTGGAAATACCATGCGGTACTGCAGAGATACAATACACTAATGGATTTATATAATAAATTCTGGCACACACAGACCTGTTGCCTTTTTCAGACAGAGCACAGAAGCACAACAAGAAGAAAACACAGCATACTGATAGTATCGAGACACTTGGGCAAAAGCGAAATACTGAAGGACTAGACACTGAGCTCTTTGTCCATGGAAATGCTGTTATTGCACACTGGGCATCCAGTATCATACCCTGTGTGAATAGCTGTGACCTCTGACAGGTGAGCTGCAGGATCTCATAGTCATCACTGGGCTACGAGGAGGTTTACCCATTACAAATATCTCTCTCTTTAAATTAGCCTAGAAGAACCACAAAAACTATGTCAAGTGAAAGTTTAAGAATGAAGCATCACAGGATTTTTGTTGCCTCATTCATAAGTACAAACCCGACATGCTTTTCTTGATAACAAATAGCAACTGTGTTACAGGTAGAAATAAAGGTACTGTTAGTATAGAGTATTTTCCTTGTTGCCACTGTATCTTTTTTTCCCCCCAAGGTTTGCTGCTCTGACACATGCCCTTACATGTACATGTAACAATTATTCCATGTATACCCACTGAAGTAGGTCAATTAGTAACACAGAAAAGTTCAACAGCATAGAGCAGAACTAGTACCTTAGAAATACCAATGACAAACATCATAATTCCTTGCTGTCAAACAGAACACAGCTCTTAAATTTGCATTGAGAAAGCAAGTAAATACTTGGAGGAAAGCATTGTATGAAAATATCCTTGTTTTGTTAGTATCACTACAAATCAGGTAAGTATTTTTCAGAATTCAGTTCTTAAGGGGTGTGTGTCTTGAAAATGTGAGTTCTCAGGGGCAGGGATGAGTTTGGGGGAATGTGAGGAGAGTGATGAGATATCGGAAACCTTTGGTATTTGTGACTGTTCATCAGTAGAAAGCAACAATATAGAAAAACACCCTCCTCTTTGGAGAGGGGTGAATAACAACAACAAAAATGGATGCCAAAGAGGCAGAAATATGTCAGCATTTCTCCTTGGGACATGTCTTCAGAGTTCTTCTTTTGGTGGACACACCCCTCCCACCAACATAGTGCAAAGTGACACTTCCCACCCATAGCTCCTTGTATTCCATTGCCCAAATCCCTGGTCATGCTTTAGATTTGAACCACATTCCAAATACATATATTTATAACATACATGTATGTATGTATTTTCACATCAACAAAAGTCACAAAAGTATCAGTATCCAGTTTCAACAACTCTCTGAAGAACCTCCCTTCACTTGTGATATCTGAGCACTCAGAATGTCTCATGTTCTTTCTGCTGTGGCAGTTGAGAGCAGACCTTAATCATGGGGAACAGGCATAAAGAAAGAGGATAGGAACTGTTCTGTCCTAAGCCCAGCCTGTTAACTAAGGAGCAAGAAATGTTAACAGCTAAAACCTGGTTACACCTATTTTAATCCAACTCTCTATCCTGGAAATGTATTCAGTGTTAACTGCTGAAAAAAGTTTGCCTACCTCTGGGAGGAAATAAAGATTTATCTCATTTTGGAAATTTTGTACCAAAATAATTTTGACAAATTTCAAAAAGGTAAGTATATACTGATTAAGTTTATAAAGGAATCTGTTCCTTAGATTTAAAAAAACAATTCAGATTTGAAATGGTTTGAAAACAATATAAGACCAAGAACTCTGTAACAAGACCCCAGACCTTTAGTTCTTGGTACTCATGCTCTTGTGTCTGCAGGATGGAATCATCCCCCTTGGTTACTTAGTGTCTTGCCTCCTGCCCTGTCCAATGAAGAGCAATACACTGCCTGGGAGGTTCCTGGAGCAGATATTTTAACTCTGGAAACAGATATTCCTTCTATTTATTTTCAGCTGGGATTAACATACCTTGCTCAAACAAGGACAAAGAATATGAGCGTCACCTAAACAGATAAATTACTAAAAGTTGCAGAAACAAGCACAGTATTCTGTTTTACTCTTTCTTTGGAGGCGGAATACACCTAAGCCCATGACAGATCTGTGCCCTGGAAAGAAGCCTTATGTCTCTTCTCTATTTCAGAAAAAAAAAATCAACAAATCAGGTGGATATTAAGTAAATTGTTAGTGTTTTCTGTGAATGCACATTGTAAGATGGGATAGATTAAAAAAAAGGGGGGTGGGTGTGTGTGTGTGCAGGATTTTTGGCATAAACGTAATGATCACCTTTCTAAGATAGTTTCTTTTTACATGACTTTTTCTCCTTTCCCAAGCAAATGAATCCTCTGGAAGTCAGCACTGGAAATTAACTTTGTCTACCTAGAGCAACTTTTCAGTTTTTATTTTTCTACCACAGAGCTGCAATGCTGACACAACTGTAGTTCTGAACAGGGAATATTCTTTGTCCAGTCCTTGCCTAACAGAACTGGTATTTAAAACATGACCCTCTGCAGTGGTGCTTTACTGTGATATTTATGACTGTTCTCTCAGGCATTGGATGGAAATTGAAAACACAAACACAAATCTTACCTGGTTTCTCCACACTTGAATACAATTCTGTTCCTTTCAATTAAGTGAGTTACTCTGTTGTCTTGGTATGGACTGGAAAATGAACTGAAGGCTTTCTGCTACCCTGCCACTGATACCTCCTGAAGATATTTCCTTGTATCATAATGGTTATAGTTTTACCTCATTTCATTTGAAGAAGGCCTATTTTAATACTACATGTGTTATGTTATTTAGTATTAGTAAAGAAAACAGTACATCTGAAAAGATCAAACTCAGTGTTAGCCTTGAAGTTATTTAACATACATGAAGATTTGCAACAATCCATACTCAAGAGATGCAGTTACCTTTAACTGTGGTGAGTCTTTCTCCTGCTGATTTAATGGTTTAGAGAGGAGAGGCGGTGAGAGGGAAGCAACAGACAGGTGTGTTGTAGGAACGGAGTGAGAAGTAGGTGCCTTGACAGAGTGAAGTAGAAGATTAGAAGAAAAGTGGAAAGGAACATCAGTCTCCTGATGCTCCCACAAAAAGTAGAGCTGGTTTAAATGTTTAAGAAAAATGAGAAGTAATTTTACTGTAAAACTAGCTGTGAAGGATATCAAATGCTCAATAAGGAGACATGTAACTAACCTGCACAATCACAAAAGGGATGCTACTTTCATTATTAGTCAGTCTATTTCTCTGGAAGCAATTTCTTTCCTCAGAAATCATAAGAAAGTTGTCATTTGTGGCCATGGATTTCACCTCTATCCTTATGTTTTTCTCCTGTGTTTTCAGATCAAGTAAGGGTTGATGTAACCTGCAAAATCTTTCTAATTAACTAGTTTCACACTAAGCATCTGATTTGCAGGTTGACAGCCAAAACAACTGCCTAAACAGTCTGTTGAAGTAAGTGCTGCACAGAAAAAAAAAAATCTGTTCTAAAACTTTGCCTAGAAACTCCACAAACTGTAGCGATATTGTGGCCTTTAAGGGCCAGCACACATTTGGGATAGTTCAGTGATGTGCTGTCCCAAAGAGGAACTGGGAAGGGTTTCAGGAGGAAGCATTTGTCTATCTGCCAAACATAATCTGATCCGTTATTATTAGTCACATTCTCGTAACAGAGCTTACTATAAATATATCAGCTGGTGAAGCGACACATGTGAAGTACAAACTGCAGAGTCTCTGCAGGAGGCATAACCCTCCCTCTGGAGGCTGCTAAGATCTGGGGCCTCTGACTCCAAAGGGGCAGCACATAATGGGACAGTGAGGAAAACTGTTCACTGGCTTTTCATATCAGAAGCCCAATGGCAACCAACAAGGACAGAAAGGAAAGGACCAGCACAACTGATACACCACAGAAATTACAGTGGTGCATATGCACCTTCTGAGAAGGACTATCCCCCAACACTGACAATTTTTAATCACAGAATCACAGAATGGTTTGTATTTGAAGGTATCTTAGAGATCATCTAGTTCCAACCTCCCCCTGGCATGGGCAAGGACACCTTTCACTAAGTTGCTCAGAGCTCGTATTTTATCAAACGCAATTGCATAAAGCTGTGCCTGTGCACAATACAAACATGTAAATACAGGAAAAGGCAAAGAATAACTATACTATGGTATCTGAAAACAGAACCCAGGTATTTCAGAAATTAAAATACCTTATCAATATTTGGTGAATTGTATCCTTCATAACAATCCATAGAGTCTCCTCCACTTGCTATTGGGAATTCTAAACTGTCATCCTCCTCTATATAGAGTCTTGTCAGTTCTTCTGTTGTGTCTTGTGCTTCTCCGTAGAAATCTGATTCTTGAGCCTTTGACTGAGCCCCTATATTAAGTGACAGATCTTCAGTATAGATTTCCTCTTTGTTTTCAGACATGGAACCACCTTCATACGATGAAGGGATGTTATGGATAGCGCCAACATGTTCACCTTCTCTTGTAGTATCTGACAAGTCTCCAGGTACTTTGATAACTGAAGAGTCAAGTATACCTCTCAAGTCTTTATCTTTTCCTGGTTTGGTATTGCTGCTGGTATGCTTACATGCTATGTCATGAGATGAGCTGGCTGAAGATGAGACAGAAGGAGCTACAAGAAAGGGCAGAGGAAGAGCTGTAGGAGAGCTGAGAGACACCTCTGTATTTGGAATCACATGATCATCCTTAACCTGATGAATGCTATTACCTGGAGAGATTGCTACAGTTTGTGAACTTGGTAATGCCAAAGAATTGAGTTCTTCTAAGTCACAAAGAAAACTGTCTGGAACTGATGGAGAAGATAAGCTGCCCGTGCTTGAAGGTGAAACACCAACAGTCCTTGAAAACAAATCACTAATGGAAGCCTGGAGAATCTTTTGATCAATGTGTGACCAAGAGGAGGAAAGTTGTCTGGAAAGTGGGGACAGTGCTTTGGAAGGTAACTTCAAAAATAAGAACAACATGGAAATTCAAATAAATAAAGCATGACAGAGAATTAGTATATGAGTAAACTGAAAAAGAAAAATGTCTGTGCAATCATCTGGATTACAGGGTACAATTTCAGTGACCATGGGTGTCTGAAATCACTACTACATGAATCAGAGCAGCAGGAAAGACATTTGAAACATGAAACTATATCAGATTCTGACTTGGGGCATAAATGTCAGACATTTAGACAGATCTGAATCATTACATTCATGAAGGCAACCTGCATTTGATCTGCTAAAGTTATCTTATTTATGCTGCTCTATTAGTGAACCTGTCACAGGTTATTAAATCATATAGTTAATATTAACAAAATTTTCCCCGAACCAGTAGTGTTATTTTGAGAACAGCATTTTCAGAAGTACACTTCAGGTGTCGCTAAGTCTTTCTTTTAAAGTATAACAACTGAGGTGTTTTCTAATTATTCAAATTTAATACTTCCACTTTTTCTTAATGCATCTGGGTAAATGTTTAAGAAACATCTTTAATCCATTGCATACTTTTATTAAGGCATGAGCAGCTACAGAATGCATTTGTTTTTCAAATGGAACCCTATTATTTCAAAATGACATCAACATTTGTGAAAGGTACATCCAGTTCATATTGAATGTAGGTAGTCAACAACTCTTTCAAAACAGTGACAGCACAGTAAGCAGCAGTATATTTTGAGTACTGTTACACAATATTGATTGAAGCATCCTTCTGGTAAAAGAAACGTCCTTTTCTAAGAATGAGAGACTGGTGAGTCATACGTACACAGCATCAGTAGATATCCACTGCTTCAGTAAATACTGAAAATGCATTTTTGTTACTATTAATCCTCTAAATTAAAACTGAGTGAAAAATATTTTTCTCATTGTTAGAACTACCCAGAACAATCAGATGTAATATTTAAGTTATCTGGACCACTATAGACTTTAAGTATTAATGTGCTATTAGCAAAATAACTTCAAAAGTCTAAATTAATGCCACAGAATATGAAGGTTAATTTACTTACCTTCTGCTTGAGTTTTCCTGAGGCAAACAGCTTTATTTTAGAGTTAGACAAACCTTTGTTACAGAATCTTCTCTACCAAATTACACAGTATATACTGATACAATGCAGTTCGCTAACCCAAAGCTAGGAGGTTGCAAGCAACACTCAGTCTCTTTCCTTCATCTTTTGCCTTGAACAAAGGTCTCTAACCTGTGGTTGTAAGGCCAACAATACTGACAAGGAGACATCACCATTTTTAGTTTCCCACGGCTACAAGCTGCACTATGTCTAAAGATACAGACAGATTAGGCAAAGTTAAGGAGAGCAAAACTTGCTCCTGACTTGTGTTGTGTATTTATTTTATTGCCATTAAGCCACAGAACATTAATGCAATTGCTCTAGCAACCTAATGATATGTGGTAAAAAACCTCAAAGGAATAGGAAAAGTGGTATCACTGAGTGTGGTGAACCCCAGAACACCTTTAGGACTGTGGAAAATCTTCTGGGTAGTCAGGAACAACGTGTCTTCTTGCGTGGTATTGCCATTTCTGAATACAGTTTGATTCAGAAACAAGACGTCTGTCTAAGAGTCTCAATAGAAGTTTGGGGGTCTTTTTAAACTTATGCTAGAATCCAATGATTGCAAAAGTATCCTATGTGACAAGGAAGGCTTCTTCAAATTTACTCCCCTAAAAAACTAATTTAGTAATAACATAGAAATAGCGGCAGGATGGTTTTGTAATATGGATATAAATGCTCTGAAGCATCACCTGTGCTCCACAAGGGTTATAAGGGTTACACAGATACCAGCTTTAGCTGTAGGATGCCTTAGAGACCAGCCCGCTTCATAGAAACTGGGGGGAAGAATCTCTGAACAGAGAGACTTGCCTTCAAGTACCTCTGGACTCCTGTAACAATAAGGGGCCCTAGCTTATGAATACCTTACTTGGCAGCTACAGAAATTGATGCTACTTCAACAGTTTTGTTGGAAGAGAAGACAGAGTATCTAGCTCTCTGTTGTGACACATTCTGGAAAACCAGGTAAGACCTGTTCTAGCAACCCTCCCAAACCAGCTACTTTTCACCCATAAGCAGTATTTTCAGAGGCTACTGTTGCCTATAAATTATTTTTTTGGTAGCTTTTTACAACTCCAGAGTTGTAAATAAATGTGGAACTTATTTTGAACTTGAAGCATGTAAATGAGCACCATTATTCAAATATAAGAAAGTAGGAAATGGGACAAAACCAACTGAAACAGAGATTAATAGCAGGATACGATGTTTATAATTACACACAAATGCCAGTGCCCATGCTGAAGAGATAAGCAACAAACGTAAAGAGGAATATTAAGAAAAGTTTCCATCTTGAGCATTCAAAATCATCAATAGCTAATTGTAGTTTGTATGTAGAAACTGTCTTAGTTTCTGTCACTGCCAAAGATGTTATGTTTCCTGCATAGGTGACTGTGAAGTCTCCTAAGTGAATGATAAATCTTAACATAGGAATCTTTCTGCAATATCCTTTAATATGATTTGTGGTGGTTAGCTAGACTAGTAAGGAAAACAGTACAAGAACCCATGACACACATTTGCTGCAAAAACATAAAACTTTAAAGGTTTGAATCCAAGTTGACAATGTGATGACAATCACCTCACTCCTAAATGAAACAATACTGCCACTGTTGTATCACCCTAAAGAATGGAACAACAGCCTTCTCCATTTTTGAATAGCAAAAGAAGGAAGGTTTTAGTACAAAATCACTAGCTGTTCTTCTTTACCTTGACAGGCACAGAACTGGTCTTGGCAAGAAAAGTCCTGCATGCTTATGGGGCCATAGGCTTTTAGTACAGCTGTGTTATGGGAGTGTCTTCACACTGCACTATGAAAAGTGGGCCAAATATACACTTAATGCTCAAATTCTTGCTAAGATTCCCAAATAAAAATTTTTCTGTTGATTTGATTTTTCTGCCCAAATTTTACCTAGCTCTACTCTCAATAATGTAACAGCTAATGAAGAAAAGAGCATAAATCCGTGCAGAATGTAAGACATACACTTGGCTATTAAAATACTTTATTAATAAGATAGTAATGCAATTCTACCTATGCAGGAAAGAAGATGTAGTATGCTTAATGCCTAAGTTATATGTTAAAAAAAAATATTGCAAGTCCTTCTAAACCCACTCTAGGAGTGACAGCAAAGAAAAAAAATCCTTACCTTAGTTGAACTTAAATTGTGTATTCTGTCACTAGAATAGCTTTGAGGGATTGGAGGATCAGGATAGTCATCAACACTTTTTGATGTGTTCTTTTTGATGACTTCTACATAGGAAACAGGGAAGATGCCTTGTCTGTTGGTGCCTGGTATTTTACCTTCATACCAGTTTTGATCAACGCGCTTAAGAAGAATTACTCTGTCTCCCTGAAATGCATTATGAAAATGAGTTATCAGCACGTACATTGAAAGTTTATTTTGTGAATAGCAGGTACTATTTTAACACATAGTATTATTTTCCCTGAAGTGCTGTTTCCCATCAGTCTTGAGCATCATCTCCGTTTCCACATTTCTACTCCCATTGATAATAACCATGTATAAAACCACCATTCCAGTAAAACGAGGGGCTAGTCACAGACTCAAAATGCTATTCTTTTACCAGAGGGGAATCTCATGTAGTCTCCTATTTTTGGTTGGGAGATAACATTAACACTTTTCTTTGGAACATAACGATTTTTTAATTGTTGGAGAAACTACTAGCTAACAGTCTAACTATAATATGCAATAGTGACTGCTATGCCCATTTTCCTTACAAGTGATAAAACAATAAAATCTAAGCAGGTGCTTTGTTATAAGTAAAACTGGAATAAGTGGAGGTAGAAAGCTAAAAAATGAGTCCATGGGAAATATGAGAGAAAAAAGCGCTTCTCCTGGGTAAAACAGATGGGCGGCAGCTCAGTTACTGGTTTTAGAGAGCTTAGCAATTGAAATGGAAACTTTCTATTCAAACTTTTCTCTGAAGTGAAACTTCATGAGCTACCCCCTTTGTTTCACATGGTGTGCTTTTTACCATGTGTCTTTTTGTAACAAATCCTTCTCTATAAGTTTTGCATTCTCTTGGGTTTCTTTTATTTTGCTTCTCTAGCTAATATGTGGAATTCACTAAAATTATCTTTAGTGAGATGGAACAAAAGAAAACCAGTGCAAGTTAACATTTCAAAAAAACCCCCAATTGGGCTGTCAAGATTATGACCACCACAATAAATGCAAGAGATAATTTTAAAAAGAAATAAACCATCAAATTACGCCCAACTCATCATTTCTCTAAGTTCCTATTACTGAATTTTTTTTAGACCTCTTTGACATTTACTAATTTCAAGTGAGTGAAAAACATCCATTATTTTCAGTAATGCTGGATTAAGCTCTAGTTGAGCAACAACCATCTTCTTAGTTTTAATTCAAAAGATAAACAAATCACCGAAAAGCTTTTATGAACTCTAATTTTTAAAAGAAACAAATACATGAGGCAGAACTTCCCAGTGGATAAAAAGTACATACTACTTACATCTGAGTATTTAATATCTGCAATAATAAAGTTTCTCTACAGTGGTAATATTCCAGCGTCACACAAACAAACAGTTGTTTTGCTCATGTAGTTACAATACAGAGTAACTAGCAGGATGTGCATAGGAACGATAATAAAATGTTATAAAAAGAGGACTGTTATTAAATGAAATATTTGCAAGAACTGCTACATTTACAAAAATATCTCTGAGCCTTTTTTCTGTATGTTTTATCTTCAGTAATTTCCTATGTATTCTATATTAAAAACCTTACTATCATAACTGTGACAGCCAGGAATAATTATTAAAAAAGCAATGGATAATTGAAAAGAAAACTTGATATTTAGGTGGGCCGTTGGCAGATGATTGCATATGCTAATCTATCACTATCCAGTTTACATGCACAACATATTTATGCAATTTACAGGTAGCTGAGAAAGACTGAAAGCCAGTAAGGCATTATGTTAGGAGTTCCCTAGCATGATATTGCTTTGTACATGGCAAATTATGAATGCGGTGTGCACCAAAGTACAGTATTTATCCAGTGTAGCAGTAGATACTTCAACGGTATTTTGATGGAAGATAGTTCTAAACTGTACCTTTCTAAGTGATAACTCCACATTTGTGTCTGCACTGAAATTGTATTTGGCAACAGCTTCTCCAATCTCTCCAATCTGGGCAGGGGGAGGTGGCCTGGCAGGCTGTGCTTTTTCTGGGGGGGAAAGTTTCTAAGGAAAAAGAAAACCCACAGATTTTCATCATTCTCATGTAGTTTTTGGACTTTAATCACCCAAAGTAATTAAAGAATTAAAACAGAGAACAAACCTCAACATAAGAAATTGGGAATATTCCAACTCTTCCATGATGTTCACCCTCATACCAGTTTTGATCAATTTTCCTGAGGATATAGACAGTATCTCCTTTCTTAAAGGACAGCTCTCTGTAACAAATTTATTTATATCAGATGTTTATAGCTGTACATTGAACTCTTCTACCTGCATAGTTCCTGAGGTCTTTACAGTTTGGAACTGAAACAGAATGTAACAGCTAAACATTTGAAGAAAAAGTGTCATGGCTGTGGTACATTTACTAGTTGATCATACCACATAAAATCAAATTATTCAGATTTATAAATCCCATGTAATACCTGTAAGTTCTATAGGCCTATTTTACACTGTGATTCCAAGGAAGTGTTGCTAGTTACTACCAGAGTATAGCAGAATATAGCATCTGCTGTCTGTTTTTCGTATGGACCACTGTTGTCTTGGTATAGACCATGACACACTCTGCAGAATGCCTGCGTATGTTAAGACAGACAGGAAGGTGTTGAAGCATATAAAGAATTTTTATAAGCCCATTATCTATGACACTATTTTAAGCACTTTAACCTGTGTAACCTAAATAGAAATCATAACAAATGAAAAGCATTCAGTGTGTGGCCCTCAGGACCCATGCTCTAGAAGGCTGAAGATGCACAGCCATTCATGTGTTCCAACAGATACAATGAAGAATATAATAATTTGCAACATTTTTGTTACAACATAACTTCTCACACAGTTTGCTAACCTAGGGACGACTGTGACAGCAAGCAGGGTCCTCATTTCCATGGCATTTCCTGTTGAAACCGGCTCAAACAGCAGTTAAGCTGCTGCAAGTGCTAGAAGGAGTTTGCTTGAATTATGATTCTTAAATGAACAAAAATCTAGTACTTACTTAGAAGTCTGAGCTTTAAAGTCATATACAGCTCTAGCTGGCAGTTTCTGAAAAGTAGGCAAAGTGATTAATACATTCAGGTAATATTACTATATGATAAACACGTTTCAACTTTTAAAAAGGTGATCAAGATTTAAAAAGAAAAGGATGTGCTTTACCATGGTTCTTGCAGAAACAGGCAATTAAATATATGCCTTTCATTTTTTAAAGGCAGTTAGGTGTTTGGGACTTGGGTTTTCTAAAAACAGAAATAGCAGCTAAATTTTAATACAGACTGCTTTTCAATTTTATGTTTAAGAGAACTACCAAAGTAAACAAAAAAGTTAACTACGCCAATGTAACTTGTAGGCAACTAGCTTTCTAGGTACCACGTAAGTTCACAAACTTAATATTCTGTAGTATTTTAGATGCCTTCTCTGTTAAACTTGTTATCTTTAGGTTCATTTCAATTGTAAACACTGCATCACGTCTATATATATATATATATAGGGGAAATTACTCTGACAGTTGGAAATAGTTTGGAGTATTTTCAATTTCTATAATCACATTCCTAGGTTTAAGAAAGTTTGAGAAACACAGGATTGGAGGTGATCTCCTGAGTCATCTGTGCACCTCTCTTGCTATCACGGGCAATCACATTGTATCATTCCTTTCATATGTTTATCAGGTTCTATCACCAAGTACATGTAAGCTCAGTATTGTTTCAAAAATAAATCTGTAGAACAGCCCTACGTCGCCTCACCTGTGTGGCTGACACTTAAACTTTCACTGTTTTCAAAGCTCTGCTGAAAACACGAACTGTGATCTGACTCAAGAGCCTCACTCATCTAGTGTCTGCATCTGACAAGTAACCAGATACTTCAGAGGAAGGCAAGAAGTGAAAAGCAGTATTTCATGAGGGTATTTGGTAAAGTGATTTAGTAGTTGTCTGAAAGTACTTGCACAGATTAGATTGCTGCATTTTAAAATATTTCTCTCTAGGATATTATAGTGATTAGCATGAGCTGATTATGCTATTTCTAAGAGATACTATTTGTAACAATATAAGGGTGTATCTTTTTGTAAGAGGAATAAAAAGGGACTTGTAAATTTTGCATTTTACCTTTATTCCAGGTGTTCTGGACTGGGTTCTTTTCCTTCATCGTCTTTAAAGGCTAGCAAATTTAGCATACCTAGAGCACTGTCTTCACTATAATAAAAAAGTCCCTAAAGTTATTACAGGGATTCTGTCAACTTGAATTTTCTAATACTAATAAAATTTTCCATTACAGGTCTCCTTCAAATAAGATAGCCTAAATTTGAAAGCATTTTTCTGTTCCCTCCTGTTGTTAAAAACAGTCTTTAGGCAGGAGGTGATATTCATATCAACTGTAGCTAAGCCCTTTTCACTCCTGATTTCAGTACAGCTGGTACTGTAACTACTAAAGCAAATGACAGACAAAAGGGGATACTACTAAAAAAACAGTGGAGCTGACTGAACACAAAACACTTTGAAATGTACAAAACATACTGGAATTGAGAAGCCTTTCTACTTTCATCTGTTTAAATTGCAGTGATATTAAAAAGCAGCTTGCAATTTAAGTATTTGATGTATTTTTGAATTGAAGTAATTGAAAATTAACAAGATTCTTTAAAAGGAACACACAATATGGCTCCAGAACATTTTTTACATCTATTTTGTAATGAGTAGGCTTTTTTTGTTTTTGTGTAAATGAAATCAGACTCTTAATCAAACTGCAGCAATATAAACATGTCAGTGGGATGCAAATGGATCTGAATTCAGTTCTAACTGTAACACCATTTAGCAAAATAAATAGTCCAGAGCAAAACCTTAAATACTACCAATTAACATATAGTCCTCTCTTACACTGCCATTATTTTAATAAAAATCAATCAAAAATGTTAGCAATCCATGATGTGCAGATGTTGGCTAATTTTAATGTATGTTATGATTGAAAAAAATCCCTGAAGCCTGTTTGGAACATATTTACAGTTCTAGACCTATAAGTATTCTTAAGATACTGAGTAATATACTTAATTTTTCAATGTGTACTTTCCAATGATACTTTGTCTTACTTTAATGGTCGCATGCATGCTTCCATTTCCTCTTCCAAAGCACTAATACAAGTAATCAGTATATAATTACAATCACCAACTGTTACAGACACTACCTTTTGCTCTTAAGAGAAGTGTTTTTGTCTAACATGCCAACAACAGTGGTTCTCTTTTTTAAAAAAAAAATAACGGTGAAATACAGATGTTTTGTATTCGTTTCGAAACTACAAAGGCATTGTCTTTGGGTCTCAAAACAGTCACATCTGTGCTTCTCTGTTCCAAACACCCACTCTGTGAACTTTGACACAGTCTATCAATGACTAGTAAATTTATGTCCATATCTATTTAGTAATAAATAGAAGAACACAGCTTATCTCACAAACCTTGATATTATTTTAATTTCTTCACCTTAATGAAAAAGAATGTTGTCCTGTCTAATTATAGGAAAATTAACTGTACCTTTGATCTGTATTATTACAGTGTCTTAAAACCAACATAAATTTTGTCTCAAATGTGCTACCAATTTTCCATATGGGTATTGTTGAGTTATTTATTGTTGTTTCACTACCTCTTTGTCTGTAGTTCCTCTTCTCTCCCTTGGAGTACATCGTCCCACATCAGTGAAAGCAGAAGAATAGCTTCCAGGAGACTCCTGGTCTACTGAAAACAGAAATTATGTGAAACCACGATAAACAAAACCATTCAAATCTGTGATGCTGCTTGGTTTCATTAGGGGGGGTGAAAAAATATTGAAAACTATTATTTTACCTTTAATAGAAAGAAAAGCACATGATATGATGACTAAGTGCACCTTTAAAGAAAAAAAAAGATACTAACTCTTAAGTAAAGGCAAAGGCTGTTCTCTGATCCACAGCAGAAGAAAATATATGAGAGAGGATCAAGAGAGCAAAATGATGCCTCACTGTACAAAGGGATGCACCCCTACTGGGCCAAGTGGAAGACATGACAGCAGTACTGGGACTTCATCAGGTTGCATGACACTGTTTCGGAATGCCAACAATATACACATAATCACATGCACAAAACATGATTCAAGCATGCTTCAATGAGGAAATAGTGAAGTAACATTGTTTCCTCCTAAGTGATCTAAAATGCATTTCTACATTACCAGGGGCACATGTTAGGCAGCACAAGGGAATTTAAAAAGAAGTTATTTCATAAAAACAACTCTATATTAAGAGATGGAATACAAATCACTACTCACCAATCTATGTGGCAGACTAGTCTAAAGCACAGTTTACCAATGTTTAATACAGGATGGTGAATATCTTTTCATGTTTTAATAAGAATAAAATCAAAATCTTATACACTCTATAGCTCTGCAAGTTGCCCATGTGAAATAAAAATATAATAGAACTATTTCAGATCAGAGGATGAAATAACCTGCCTCACAACTTCTGAGAAGTACTGTTTTAGTCTCCTAATGCCACAGTGATACTTGCTAGTGAAAATATGTGATGGATGCTAGCCTTCCTTTGACTTCATTCCCACAATCTGTTCTTACTGAGCTCATACATTTCCAAAGGAGTACAAGTGGAAAAAAAAAAAGAACTGAAAACATCTCATCCATTATGGCGGGATCTTACAGAAGAAAGATGTAAATCATCTCTAGTCGCCTGTTAGCTAAACAAAAAACCCTGAAGCTATTGATAAATACAATGGAGAGAAAAAAGATGAGATAACTGCATTATTTATGCCATTGGTTGCAAGCATGTAATTCCCAACAAGGTTATTACAGTCCCAGTTTTGGACAGGTTTCTTGATATGGCACATATTCCTGAATGAATATCTATGCTCACTGCATAAATCTAAAGCTATAATGCCTCCAAACACATCTATTATATTTTTTTCTTTAATCTTTATCAGAAAGGGAAGGACATGGGAAAGGAGTGAAAATGCAGAAGCTTTCAGTTTCCTTTATTTCTCTGTAGCTCCTTATGTAGTCAATGTTGGTAGTTTTCAGTGGTGTTTTTGCTATGACCTTAGGGTCTCTGTGTGGGTAGTGGCTGTAAGAGACACACAGAGATCCAGCAAACAGGAAACTATTAAAAGCAGAGCTCAGCCATGTCTCATGTTGATGGAAATCAATGGAATATTCTGCTTTATTCATGTTCCACGCTACCTTAGGTATATTAATGTTGACAGATTGTATCACTTTCCTCAGGCCAGAATCCTTTACAGCTACAGAAGCTGTTAGAAGTCCACTCTAATATGTGACCAGTGCAATTTCCAACAGCTTCAGTCTCACCATGTAGTACTCTCAGCCATCGCGAGGCCTCAGGTATGACTAATTCAATTCTGAACTGTGTTATATAGCCCTTTTTTACCCAATTATCTCTTCTACATATGTCTATTATAACTAGTTAGGAAGAGATGGTAACAACCTCAACTCCAATTTCTCTTGAAATACATATTTACTATTGTGCTACTTGTAAAAGTCACACAAAAAGATGTGAGAACAAAGACAAGATGGGTCTGATCAAATATTGCGTAATTTATATATTAAAGACTTTCCAACAACCATTCGGGATTTCAAGAATAGCTTTGTAATGTCATTAAATTCTAAAAATGTTCTGTCAAAGGACTCTATGTCTAGAAGCAGCAATCTTTAACTAAGAAATGGTACCATTTAAAAAGAGAAATAAACGACAGGCCTGCCAAAGAACACAGCTTTGTGCACTCCTGCTATGGATCTAGTTTGTTTCTTTTAATATTAGAAGGTTAAACTTCAAAAACATTTTAGGATCAAGTAGTATTTTTTTGAGGAAAAAAAAAGAAGCAGAGCAACAAACAACTTTAAGAAGTAACTTTAACAATAGATTTGTCATACCCTGACAATTTCAATCAAGTTTTGATTATTGAGAACTTCCCTTCTAAGAGGATAGAAAATTCTCAGATACATTAAAATTCTATGAAAAAAACTAGTTTTGCTGCCACAGAAATTGGAAATCATATTCTTTGAACAGTGGAAATGGAAACTTCCTAAAATGACCTTAACATCTATTCACAAAAAGTAATATAAAGCAGTAGATTCATAAGAAAACAGAATCAACTTTCTATGATACTGGCAGAATTAACAGCATTTTTATCACTTAGAATTAACAAAATTACAACATATTTTAGATGCAGATTTCTTAAAAATAATGTAGGAAGCGTTGTTTGCATATTGTTTTCAGTTTGATCAGCATCTTAAGATGCATGAATTCCCCTTCTGTAAAATATTTTTCTTGGGAAAAAAGCCACCCACACTGCTTAATAACATCATTGTAATTTACAGAACTAATAATCAATTAGTTGAAATATCCTGTTACTTCAGTTGCCCTGATTACTGTTTTTTGTGAATAGATAGCAAATTTATCTATCTTCAACACCTACGTGAAAGTGACACTCTTCATTAAGAATTTTGTGGGATTACAGCTTCTTACAGATGACACAAAAATGGAATGAGAAAGGGTGGGAAACACAGGGAGTAAGGTTGGACAAGTCAATCACAAGGATAGAGGAAGAAAGTTAATCCACCTTGGAAACACAGTGCACTATCATTGTTGTTAGTTGCATCCATGTCTGGAAAAGAGGCACTAAGAGGTAATCTTCCACAATCATTCTGGTACAGTGGACAATGGATAGCACCATCTTGAGGCAGTGGATGAAAAGGCTGGTGCATGGGACTCTTTTTCAGAGCTTTAAGAGATGAATTCCTTTCTGGAATGTCTGGAAGCAGCTCAGTAATAAGTCTGTGTAATATACTGTTGTCGGGCAAGCTTCCCCGTCTTTTTTCAGCTTTAATTTGGTCACAGATGTCTTTAAGTGCAGAATCAAGTGCTTCAAATACAGATGACTTGCATTTTTTCTTTTCAGTTTGTTTTTTAGGAGCTGCACTTTTTTTCCTCCGGAAAGGCACTGGACTGACCAGGAATGCTATCTTAGAGAGGCCAGATTCTGCTTCCTGTCTCCTTGGATCTCCAGTGGTTTCTTGCTTAGCCCTTTCATGTTTTAGCATGGTGGTGAAGCGGGTGTAGGATGCTGGGCATCGCCCTTTGCAGGAGCTGATGAGATGCCTGTGGTGGTGGTGATGGTGGTGGTGGTGATGGCCCGATCCATAAAAGCTTTCCGACGATGTGAAGGAAAAGTGATCAAAGTCACTTTCACTACAAAAGGATGAACCCTCTATCTGGATAAAGTCACTGACATCAGAAACCACTCCATCTTGATCACTGTCTGAAAAATCTACATGTGATCGCTGTGGCTCATCACTGGTCACTTCAATATGAATTGGCACCAGGGTTTTAGACTTGTAGCTCTGTTGTACCTGAGAGGGATGTCTGACTGGAGTTTCTTCTTCCAGCAAGGATTCGATAGAAAATCGCCTCTGTGGACACATGCCATTTTTGGGAGGCTCTAATGTAGCAGTTGACAACATTTCATCACCGAGGTTCGGCATTGATTTTGACTTCTGAATTAATTTTTCAAATTCAGATATTCTGGTTGGCACCATGTCTCTGGGCACCTCTTCAGTAGAAGACTCTCTCCAGCCTTGAAGAATACCTTTGTGCTGTTCGTTTTCATACTGCAGTATTCTGGATTTCACAGAACAAATCACCTCAGAATTCATCAAGTCCTTACGATTGATACGATGCATCTTTTTGTACATTTTCAGGAAACCTGGAGCATCATGTGCAGATCTGTGACGAATTCTTGACCTACCACTACCACGGCCCTCAACATATGGGGAGTTCCAGTTCATTGAGCAAACTTCCTTGGAGTCCTCCTCACATAACAGAGAGCCCATGCTTTCAGCCTTGGCCTGTGCATCAGGAAAGCTATCACGATCATCTGTTAACAGATCATCACAGCTACGGGATTTTCTCTTTGGAGAAGCAGTTTCTTCCGTGCTGCTCCAGACTTCTGCATTTTGGCGAGTCATTTGCCAACCATTCTTGTAGCTGATTGCCCTTCTTGAATCATTTGGAACAGCTAAATGTTGTCTGTAAGTGCTACAGTAATCTAATTCATTTGAGGTGTTGTGGTTGTGCACTGAATAACTTAAAAGGGATGGATATACTTTGCTAATATCCCCACCTTTAGAATCCATAGAGCAGCATGGTAAAAAAGAGACATTTCCAGAAATTAAAAGATTCAGAAAGTTGGAATTAGCATCAGTAAGTATTAGAAGGACTAGAAAAGAGATAGCAATTACTGCATCTATCAAATTAAGTCAGTATATAGTTTCCTAGAGCCTGGGACAGCAGAGCTAGTAATTAAGTTATTTTCCAGCTGTAAAACTGCACTCACAACAATTTGAATGACAAAAAAAATTCCTTATGAATTATGGAGATGTTATCCCCTCTGCCACCCCCATCACCAAAGCAACGGAAGAAAACAAGAGTTAATACTGATTTTTTAGCAGGTCGACAGACAATAAAAGCTGCCAAGCAATTAAAGATGAAACCAAACAACAACTATAGACCTCAGTCAAATATTAACTTTTCCAGCATTCTGAAAGAAGCTGTTCAGAATTTTTAAGCTGTATAATGCTCAGAGAGTTCACAGCATCTGCATATTCTAAGACAGTTCAGATAAAGATAAATCTTTATATTAAAGATCAAATAGGAAATTTCTCCCAGTTTTTCACAGGTAGCCCACTTTTCCCCTGTGTGATAGGACTGAAGGGAGTGGTATTTTCTACAGCTTATGGAGGGCAGAACAAGGTGGCTCAGGAACTCCTATACAGGTATAAAGGAAGATGTATCAGTTGACTGAGCCTAACAAGCATGTAAAAGAATTGATAACTGTTAGATTGAATTCCACAACAAAGCTGGAGATTTCAAGCAAGTTTAAAGACATATTTTATCCACATATTAGATCTAAAAGTCACTATGAGAAAAATTTGGAACTGTGGTCTGTAATAATTGCACGGAACTTTCAAAAATACTATCAAATGTCAACATTCAGTTCGCGAAGAATGCTTCAAAAAGCTCAGTCTGCTTTCTAGAAAAAATTGTATCTGGACCAGAAACCAAAACACTTCACTTCAAAATTCGTGCTGACCGAACAGTTTATAATGTGCTCCTTTTTAAATAAATTTGTTGATTTAAAGAAATATTAACAATCTGTAGGTGTCATAACGCTGGGAGAGAATGGAGCGACACTGCTAGGTCACCTTCCAAAAGTCAATTAGCTATGTAGATATTCTTAAGGGAAGGATTTTCAAACACAGCAAGTGTTTAAGTCATGGTAAGTGCCTATTATTGGTGGTGGAGTCAAAGGTACATGCAGGGAAATGGAGTTTATCAGCTTTTTACTCCCTGGCCTGGTACACAAAATGGATGATTTTATCCAATTATAAAATTACTGCTATAACACTGCGTTTAAGATACATTTCCTTTTCAGTCACTTCACTCGTGATATTCCTCACTGCTTTTTTGCTGCATTCTGTTGCAGCCTGGATAGTATGTTCTTTGCAGTGGGAATTTACAAGAGATTTACTGATTAGTATAGCTACAAAAAAGAGCCATTAAGTGAATAATAATAATAATTTAAGTAGAAGGAGACATATTGTATACAGTATTACTCTCTATATTACTCCCATCATATGTTTTACTGGAAACCTTTTGTCTTTCTAGAAAAATCCACCCAAACCATCAAACCCAAATCAACAACAGATTCTGGGTTTTCTGGAGAGATGTGAAAAACAGTAGTAGAATGGTGAGCTACTTGCAAAAAAGAAGCTATTTAGATTGTATCAGCTGTACTAAATACTTCTAAAAGTTTACAAAATAAAAAATCAGACTATGGATGTTTGCTTGATTAAATTAGGTCCTGAAAACTGTCAATGTCTAAGACATCAGCTATAGATTTAAAAGGTCTACTATCCTGGACACACATGTTCAGTCTTATAGGTCATTTGTCTTGTTTTACTTTCTCAATGTATTAAAACTAGTTTTAAAATCACAATTATCTAATAAGAGAGCAGTGGAGTTAATAAAGTTTATGCATTTATGTATTGTGGTAGAATTCACAGCCTTCATTTAGTCAATTTTCTTTTGTTAGAACAAGCAGTTGAAACTGGAAAATCCTTGTTACAAACCCAGATTTTCAGCTTAAAGTTACACACATAAGAATAACCAAGTTAGCCTTTCATGAAAGGCCCAAAGCTGTTGCTCCATATCACATCTCCTGGGGAAACACACTGAACAACAGCAGGCAGTTGCACTTTCTACCAATGTGTTGTATGATACACCCTCAGTAACAAATACCTCCTCTTACCTTTTGCTCTGGATGGAGAAGAAGGAGACGAGCTAGTTAAAGGCTTTCTAAGGGTGGTACACGGGCCTTGTGTGTCTGTACCGCCCAGGTTAGGTCTGTTTGCATTCTGATCACTGTGTGCCCTCTGATGACTCACAGCAGGTTCTGACTTCCTTCGCTTTCTGTAGTCACTCGCAGTACTTGCAGAACTACAGAAAAAAGCAGTATCAGAAGCAGTCTAACTCTGAGATCAGAATTCAGGAATTTAAAATGTAAGCTCATAATTATATTACTGGTTTATAAATTAAAAAATGCCAGAACAAATACATCAAAAACACATAAAGGGAAGAAGTGCTGGTCTCACAAATCTTACAGCATATTTCAGAAAAAGACAATTTGTTCTTCGCCTGATTGTTTTAAAGTTTTATGCAAAACCACTATTGCATTTTCTTTGAAATAAACACATAAAGTTTTTTAGACTATTTGTCAGAACTAGATTTTCAGTGCAAAGATAGGAAAAAGAGAGAGACCAAGACCAGTCGAGGCAGCATGGTCAGGGAAACACAGCACTGAGGGTCCTGCAGGCAGTAAGCTTGAATGATTAATTACTGCTGTTGAAACAGAAGCTCAGAGATGTGAATGGCAAGACCCAGAACACAGTGTGATTTATTTTGAATGTAAACAGTAAGTCCTTGTAAAACTAATAAAAAAATCTACACATCAGTATCAAAATACGAACATTTTCTCCATGCATCTCTCTATTTTGTCAGTAGCTTGCAATGTGAGTGTTAAAATCTGACTTTTCACACCATCTGTGATTTCAGGTCCCAGAGGAGACCCTCAGGCTGGATAATTTGTGCCTCCTGAAATAATGGATACTATTTCTTACCTAGAGGGCCTGTCCAGGCCTCTGTCTGTTGAATAGTGATGGTATAAGGAAGTCTGTGAAAACAAATACATAGATCTGTTACATGTCTGTATTTGAAAAAAAGAGTGACAATTTTTGCTTATCTTTGATTACTCTTTGTTACTCTGTGACAAATCCTATAAAAACACACCATGATGATTAACATCCTGGGCACTCTGGCATAGATACTGTGATATTTCATGAGAATAGTTATACAGCTTTTAAAAAGCATTGCTTAATTTAATTTCCTATTCTACTTCAGTAACGTTTTTTCCTTTAAAGCACTGCTAAATAGTGATCCAAAATCATGCTTTTCTATGCACTTTTCAAAAATAGATACAGAAGAGCTGAAACAAACCTTTGCTGTAAATAACATAAAAATCTGAAAATAATTCCTTCATGTGCAAGTGAGGTCTGCAAAGATTCTCCTTCCCCTGTAAAGTTACTCACCAAAATCCCACAATCAATTACAGCCAGAAACTTCTGTAATGCCTATGATGTTTGTAGCCACACCTTATAATCCTGGTAAGAGCAGTTCTTATCACAGAACATTAGTCATTGCTTATGAAATTACAGAAGTAGCTACTGCATAAACCCTGGAAGATGGAATGGGGTACTGCTCCATAATTTAATTATTAATACAAAGTCAACCTTAAATCCCTACAAATTTTAAATCAACCATTTCAAGCCTTCAGTTAGAATGAAGTCATACTACATTCTGGTAACTAGGTATGAATCTAGAATGACCTGCATGACCCCTGGGGTATTTCTTCATGGTTACAAAGCAGTGAGGTCCAAGAGTTAAACTTGTTTCAAATTCCTGCCATGTCATTTCAGAGCTAACCTGATGGACTAGAAATGGAACTATCATACAGATTTCTAAGCTGCAGGAAGTATTTTTCCCTCTATGAAGAGCTTTCTTTACTTTTTTCTCTATATGGAAAAGTCTTTGTACTGAAGGGCTACAGAGGTAATAGCACTCGTGGCTTGTAGAAGTGCTTCCTTTTGTGAGGTTTTTTCCCCCCCAGTGTCTTGAATTGCAAGTTCATGAACAGAACTTCACCCAGATTTGTTAGCTGACACTTGGGTATAGCTCTAGAAGTCACCCATACTCTAAGAATACTTGGGAACAGATTTCATAGGACTGTATACTTTAAATGACATTCAGAGTAACTGTTTAAAACACTTTTATAGGTGGGAGACTATAAAAACAATACAGTTGTTTGGTTAAAGTTCAGTTATCAGTCGGCTTTAAGACCTGCACCACATACCAACTGATCCCATCAGGACACTAAATGAAGCTTTAACTTCTGTGAGAATCACACAAACATGACACGGTATGAAAAAAATGTTATCTAAAATGAGAGCTAAGATACTTCTGATTTTCTCAGTACTTTTTAACTGTAATTTAATTTACATCCAAATGAGGTAAAAAACCTTCTGACTTCTGGAAAGAATGGCAGCTAAGGTGTGAACAGTTAAAAGATGTTAATAATTCGAACACTTTAAAGTTTCTTTCCACAGAAAGTAAGTTCTCTGGAACTCATTTAAAGTGACTTTTGCATAAAGTTTAAACATTTTTTTTCTTTTTAAAGTAAGTTCTTTGCTTTGTGAACAACCATTCATATGTTTCTTCTATGTTACTGCTTATTACTACTAAATTCTCACTGTTAAATACTGTTACATTCATAAACTCCAGTTTGGATCAGAGTAACATACTGTACAAACACAAAGGTAGAACCCCTCCTCAAGTCATTATTCACCTGTATCTCATTTACAGTAGAGAATGACAAGCACACAACCCCCAGTGTGTGCACTACAAGAGGCAGGAGCAAGTGGCATTAGAAAAGTATCAATGACAATTTGTCCACCTGCTAGGGATTACTATTATGTTTATTCTTTGTAAATTAACATGTCCTCAAGCATCACTCATCTGCAGTTTCCAGTCTGTGTATGAGAGATCTCCATACAATCTGGGAATTAAGCTGTTATCCAAGAGGACGAAGGTGAGGTAGAGGGATGTACATCCCATTCTCAAGGAACAGGGAAGAATGAACCAGTGATGTCAGGAGGATGGTTCTCCCACTGGGGTAGATCTGTTGTAGTAACAGCCTGTTGGAAGACAGGCCACCAACATTACTGATCGTGTGTCCAGCTTCTCTCTAGTGTTAGATGTTTCCATCAGTAAAGGTTTGCCGCATTCATACAATGGTGTATCCCTCTGCCAGGTGGCTTTCTGTGCAGTGGTGCCCCACATATGCTTTTTTTCCATAATGGGAGAGTACACAAGACTGTGGCACATGATCAGGTATCTTATTTTTAGTTGCTAAAATTGCTAAAACTGACTTGTTTTTCAGCAAATAAATCTGAAGTTATTCCTTGTAAGTTTTAATTTCCTAGCAAAACATATATTTCAATTTTTATTTATTTTTTTTAAATCATCTGTCCTTGCATTGTTCTTGGGTGACAAATAAACTATTTATGACACTTCAGAATGAAAACTGATCTGTGTATTTGAACATAAAGAACAGAAACAGCTAATTGTTGACTGAGGTATTCAAAGTACTGGAACCTAGCTAATAAAATCACTGGATTTAAACACTAGAGAGAAGGGGCACTGTGAAACAAAACCCATACCATCTGCTGTAGGAAAGGAGTAATGAATCAAATCTCCTTTCCACAAACCTGAGTTTTGAAGCCAGTAGTGATATGGAGGTGTGCTGGTAATCATGAGATATTCTCAAACAATAATTCTGCTATTAAAACCTAGGAAATTACCCCTGTTACATTTCTCAGTATTAGGAGTATGTATTGGGCTCATGATGAGTGCACTACTGATCACCTGTTCTGTCCAAACAAAATATCATGCTATTCATTTCAACACATTCTGAAGAAGCTATTTATTCCTGAGTCTTTAGTGTTCATGCAGTTCGTATTTTTGAGTTCTTTTTTACATCCTCTGAAAGCTGAAAAGTACTCTGTGCCAACTCTTCCACTATCCAAATTCAACGATTTTAACATACATAGCCAATATTATGAGGTCTGCCTGCAATTAATCCAGACGCAGAGTTGCTCACACCAACAGCTCGTACAACCTCAGAGCAGAGAAGGCCTCAGGTCAGTGTTGCTTCCCAGCACTACCCACAAACACATATTGAGCCTGCTACGGAAAATTTCAGAACTAGCCACAACTATGTTCCCCATCTTGACCAGTCACTGCCACAGTCTGGAACCAGCAGAGGAAGGACACTTGGGACCACAGATGAGCTCTGTTAGAACTGTTGCATGAGGTGATACAAACATTGCAGATACATTATCATTTGCACAGGTGCCAATCACTTCCACTAGCAATCATCTGCAACATGATAGCAGCCAAATGGCCATGAGACAGTGATTACTTTCCACCACTTGTAGTGGCCCAAGGACTACACAGATGATGTAATTCCCCGAGGTGGGAGAGATCCCCACTGCCTCCTATGGAAGGCAATGTGTAAATCACACAGTGGAAACCACACCAGAGGGAACCTCTTTATCCACAGCAATCCCCAAGCCATAAACAGTGTGTCAGTGATCAGCTTAAGATGTCTACAAACGTATGTCATGCCAAAATTGACCACTGGGTTACTTTATGGCTTTTGCTTTTAATCCTTTAAGATTCTTTCATCACCTTGAATGTAGCTTGTCCTTTTACCCTTTATTTGATGTCGCCTTTGAAACTTTTTCTATATGAAAGATACTGTATGTTGCACATTCTACAATACTAATTTTTACTATAGGAATATGTTATTTTTTATAGAGTATGTGCAGTTTATACTTTCTATTCACAAGCAGAGCTTCACAGATATGGCACACAGGGAAAGGTGAACATAAACAGTGGATGTGCTTGCTTTTTACTTCTTGTTTTACTGCTTGTAGCTGTCCTATCAGCTCTTGGGCATTTATTGACACACTTTCAGATGGTCTAGCTGAACACATTTCCCCTACTCCTTGATCTCCAAAGCTAATCCGTCATCTTTCAGGATATTCAACACTGCCTATATGAATAAAAGCTGCCTCACAAAAATAATTAAATATTGGAGATGGCAACTCCAATCTCCCAAAGACAGACTTGGTTTTATTAAAAAAATGAGAAATATAATTAAGTCTATATTTTAGCTGTTTTCATGCATCAAGGCTTCAATGGTGACTGAAAATAAAGTTAGGAAAAGTAGAAAAAGGGTGTAAATAACAAACAGGCTTGTTTGCCTAAAGGTTCTAATACTTTATCAAGTTATTTTGAATATTGTCCTCCCTCCCTCCCCATGTCTTCCAGAGAAATATTAAGTTACTGTAGTTTTTGAACAGGATTTATCATATTCAGATCATTAAAGTTTCAAAATTAAAGCCAAAGAGAAAACCAGTATTACTTAATAGCCATTTTACCCAGACCTACTGAAAATGGGAATATTTCAAATAGTCATGTTCAGACTTTTAAACTGTCTTCTTCAACATACAGAGAACTAACAACTAGCAAAGGCCTAGAAGCATATTCTTTCAGAGAAGTGGGCCCAGATTTCACAACTATGAGGTTTTTATAAATATATAGAGAGCTTAAAACCAAACCAGAGCAATTTGCAAACAATTAACAATTTAAGACCAAGTTTTAGAGACAGTACGGAAGATGAGAGTGAATCACGAATATGAATGAAGTAAAGCCACCATATGAAGTAAAGTTGCCATTACAGGGTTCACCCCGATTTTTGCCCTAACGCTGTAAAAATGGGGAGGGAGTGGAGAAGGAATGGAAGCCTGAATCTCTCCCACTCAGAGTAGGGCAATGACAGCCCACTACCTGATCTTGATGTATTTTATTTGTAGTAACAACAGCAACTGTCAATCCTGCAGGTATAAATTACAACAGGGTTATTAATTGTGGTTTTACCTGATTAGCACTGTAGCCATAAATACTTAATTGGACAAATGACAGCTTAGCCACAAACGTTATAGACATAGAGAATTTGAAGTCAGATATTTTAATTAAAAATACTCCTGTGCGGATGGATTAATTATGCAATGCACTTGCCCAACTCTGAAAAGTGGGAATTTGTCAAAGAGTTAGAGACATATGGACTGTTGTGTAATTCTGAGTGTTAATCTCTGAGAAGTTTTGGGTATAAGGACTCACAGTTCCTAGGATAATAAGATCAACATCCAAATGCACTAGTGATCTGGAAAGATATGAAGACAAAGATACAATGATTGTGAATTAGCAATATCTCATAGCTATCAGAAGGAAACCACTAAATTTTAGCAAACTTCAGACATAACTGGTGAGCATTCCAACCCTTCTTCCCAAAAGAATCATCTGAAAAAGAATCATTCATTTACCTCATTGGAAACACCAGAAGAACTGTCTTGAACATAGTCCAAAAGCTTTTTAGGTGGCTGCATCATAAAAGCAGAAGTGTAGAGATGAAGTGAAGTAGAAACAATGTCAGCAAGGAATGAAACATGTGGAAAAGGTGACACAGTTAGAAACTAAGTGTTGACAGCATCAGATACAAAGAGCGACACACACAGAATGGAAGGATGAATGTGTTTTATTTTTTAAATTATCTTATTAAATGTTAGTAACATTAGGTGGTAAAATTTACAACTGAATGGTTGAATAAATACCAGCAGTTTTTAATACTGATGAGACAGAAGAGTGTAAAGCACCACAGTTACATTCTGCTGGAGAAATCCTGAAATATTTTATCTTAAAGATTATAATTATCAGTAAAATATGGTTGACATATTGTTCATAAGAAGAATGTATCTGGACTGTTTCTGCCCACCTAGAGGGAAGAACGATAATACATCTTGAATGGCTGGATAAAAGGAGATAAAAAGTAATCAGTGAAAATATGATACATTATAGATCACTGAACAACAAAGTAAACCCAGATATATTTAACTTTAATTTTCAGATGGTATTTGATGGGCAATTTTTTAAAATGTTATGATTAAAAATTTAAAGTTTTAAAAGCATGTATGTGTTTTGCCTTTTCTTCTGCTCTCACTGAAGTACCTGGGAGTTCTGATTTTGGCTTGTGGCTACGGAAAGGGACTAAGGTACCTGGTCCCAGAGTGCCCTCCAGAGCCCTGTGGCAAGTGCTTAGGCTCCTCACGTAGCCTGGCACACCACTAATTACAATTCTGAGGGACCTCCAGAGAATTGCTAGTGAACAGGAAAAGAAAGGAATGGGAATATTTTAAATTCTGACTCATGTCTATTTGGAATTTCCTGCCAGTGGGCAGATGCTTTTGTTTTCTTGACTAAAAAATCTTGGGGAGGATCCTGGGGAACTATGAGAATACTTAAAAAGACTGAGAGAATGATTTGGTTTACTTCTCTCATTTTTCTGAGGAGATCTGAACTCCTGTTTTCCAACTGTCTGGATACTCTAGCAATCCTCTTAAACATTCTTCTGGAACGAAGACATTTGCTATCTTTTCCCCTAAAGATGTTAGAGTGTACAGGAAAGAATTGGAGCTCTGTGGAGCCAGAGAGGGCGTGTGCAAAAGCAAGAGCAGGTGTGTCTCCAATGTAGTTGAGGCATTGTGTGGGGAGGAAGTGAAACAGAGAACCCAGTCTTGCTTCAAGGACAGCATTCCTGTTTTACCCTTGTAAAAACACATATAAACAGCCTTTGATGCTTACACACAATTAAGTCTGTGGTATTTGCAGAAGAACTGCAAGTGCCTAGGAAACTGAAGGTGGAAAACAGAGATATTTCTGATTTTGAGGTTTTTCAATCAGATGGAGCTCTTCACATTTACAATTTTAAACATAAATACTTGCAGCAGGACTAAGGCAGCATCTGTTTGTCCTTTTTTTTGGTACTGGCTGTTTGGGAAAATTGGAGCAGAACTGAAGGTGTCCGGCTTGAAATCAGAGCAAGCCAGTATCTCTGTGTTCAGGTACAAAATATGTATTTTGCATGTATGCATATAAGAGATGAAAACAAGGAAAAAAAGTAACAGTATTTACTGCCATAAGAAATTTGTATATGGTTTCATACGTTTAAATTCAGATACATTCCTTCAAGTAAAATACATTATTTGTAACTTAGCATCCCTAACGCAAATTGACATGTTTTTCTGTTCCTAAAGATTGTTAAAAAATAATCCAGCCAAATGCAAAAGATTTAGGGAGACTAGACAGCATCCCTGTTTATCATGCAATTTATCTTGTTATTGAATATTTACACACTACTATATGTCTTACACATGCTCCATATTAAATCTTATTAATGTCACTACTCTGGAAAGCTAAGAGACTATTTGAAAACAAAAACCCTGATATGCATGGGATGACTTTATTGCCCTTTCTGAAATAAAAAATTGTATTATTTTTACCGGCTATGCTTGCCGAATTTGGTAATTAAAATTTCTCATTCTAAATACATCTTTACCTAATTTGTAAACATTAATATTCTGTCCTCACTTACCGGACGTCCAAACTCCAGTTCTGAAAAGAATTTATACCAGGGCTCGTTTTCTAAATCTATGTCATCTGGGTTTATGCGATCAGTCTGGAGCAGTTGTGAAGGAAAAGGGAAGGAAAAGGTACACACTGAGCAAAGTGCTAGAAATGCCATGTCACTTTAACAACAAACACACAAACACAAAACAAATATGGGGAAAGAAATGGAATAAAATCAAAGAATGAAGATGGGATTTAAGACAGAGAATATTCTTGTTCAAGAGCTGTCATTGACTGGTAGCTTTAAAACTTTTATTTTTGTTGATGTTCTCCCAAGGACTGGAAGATGCTAAACGTTTTAGAATTACACTTCTAATGCTTGACCTTTTCTTTAAACATCACTGCATTAGTTAAGTAGATTTAATGCTACTAAAGGTTCCTTGTTAAGAAGATGGTTTAAATGATTATCATCTCCAGCAGAGGCAAGAAAGACATAACTTTATCTGTATTGCTGTTGGTCATTCCTCGTCTTCCCACAAAGCATGTTAATTCTGGATCTTGCTGTCTTGAAGCAAGCACTGAGCAGAGATAAGGAATGTGCATCATGCAAGCATCACTATGTTAAAAAACCACTTCAGCATATGAAAAGGAACTTGTATATTTTAAATTCTATGGTCAAAACTTAGGGAAAAAAAAAATTATGCACTCCTTAGTATTTGTTGCAGCAGTACTGTGTAATGTTTTAGCTTGTATAGCCTTGTTGACATAATGAAGCATTTTTTTCCACAGTGAAATACATTGTTTTCATCTGAAAATTCTCACAGCAAAGGGATAAAGCAGCAATTGATAGCATTAAGGAAAGTCTTCAGTGAACAGAAGAATAATTGACAGATTTATTCAAGTAGCATGAAAACATGACAGTGCAAAACAGTACAGCTCTCAATGGGCTATCTAATCAACTGTAAACTTCGCTGCATTAATTACTTTCTAAATAGCTGCAGTTTCTTTGTAGGATCTGATGCTGGCTTTCATGCAGCACAGAATTACAGTGAACTGTTGGCTTAAAGATCTCTGAAACAGAGAAATCCTCGTTAAAGATATTTCTGAATTTAAAATTGGATTCTCCATAACTGTAATTATCAAAACTTAGGCACTAATTATAGAGTAGCCTAGAAAGCAATCATCAAAGAAGATGACAGGGTGCTGCACATAAAATGATACTGGTGATCAAACATCTAACATGTTTTCCTTCAGAGTCAAAGGAAACACACCAAAACAATCACATACAGCTACTTCTGTTTTCTGCAAGACATAACATTGTGCTCTTGTCCATTTCAGATCGTTAAACATCTTACTGCACTTTACTTGCTGCCTTCGATGTTACTGGGACAGACTGCCCATTCTGCTCTATTGAAAGGTCAACAACCCTTTAGAACTTGGTGCTGATGTATCTATGAACTGTTCATGCAGTATCTGGACTCCAACTGTTGTTTTATACCCTTATCTTCACAATATCCTTTAAAGTACGTGAAGTAGTATTGCGAATGGAGAGGGAAGTGAATGTCACCGATGAATAACTTGTGTTCCACAGCAGGGTTACGAAGTGAAGCTGCTCTGGAGTTTTGCCCTAACATTTCCACCATCTACAGTAATAGCTCATCAGCACTAATGACAACTGTTTGAACTCAATTATAAAGTAGAGAAACACCACTGAAAATAATTTCATGAACTGACCACTAAAAATTTGTGAATTTTATAGAGACTATGATTACTTTAAAAAAGATTCTCTTCTACAAAGGCATGAGGGCAGAACATGACAGATTCACAATGCAGAAGATAACTTTGTTATTTATCAACTTGATTCCCATTACAGAGAATGACTGGCATATTCAAAGGTTTTTTGCTTACCTTCAAAAAAAAAAATCCACAATTTAGATCTGGATAATCTGAGAAGACAGTACTAAACAGTTCTTTTTGATCCTTTTTCCCATCTAAGTTACAGTATGTTGAAATATGGCAAAGTGTTAATATCAACAAGTGGTGCATCTACATAAAATAAATAAATCCTTTGAAATGCATATAGGGTCGAAATTGTGGAGCTTTTTGGCACTACAAATCCAGGCCTACTGACAATTCCTTGCTTGGGTAGTGAGTATCAGCCTTGTGAGCCACAGGGTGCCCTGAAGAGCATCAGGCCCACACACCTACACACTGATGGACTGGTGTCCCTCCTTGCAAGGAGGCAGAACACACTGTCAGATAGTTGGGCTTCCACCCAGCTAGCCAAGGAGATAAAAATGAGTATGAGAGCTGGCTCCCTTTTCATATTCAAATATTCTTGCAATTAGCTGCTAGCTTAAAACCCCTTGCATAAAGCTACAAATAGTGCACTTTATCTAGTTTTTAAGATTTTCAGTTCTTCTTGTGTAGTAGTTTGCAAATAAAACAAGACAGTAAGTTAGCAAAGCTAACTCCAAGCACACAAGTCCTACTTTAAGTCAAGGCTTAAACTGCAGAGGGCAGCAAACAAAAAGAAACTGAGCACTAAATACTGCAAATTCCCCGCTGCCTGGCAGATCTGGAGAGGACCCTGCATTCCCTGTTCTACCAAGATCAGTGCGCAGGCCATTGATTTTCCTTGACTTTTGGATTCAGTTTTGCTGACGGACCTTTTTCTACTATTTTCCCTTCTAAGAGACTTGAACAAATCACTTTGACTTACAAACTGCACTTGGCTTAGTCTCAAAGTATTTCCCAAACTATGGGAATAGAAGGCAAAAGCAATAAAGGAAAATCCCTTTTTATGACTTACAAGTCAAACCAAGTCAAGTTCCTACACTCTATCCTTCCTCTAGTCATTTAGTAGTATTTTGATTGTGAGTTGAAAATATACTACTAAAGACCACTAAGTAACTTGACTCCTTTTGCCATTTGCATCAGATGGTCAACACAACATCGCATCAGCAAACTCAAGTGTGGAAGAACATGATCCTTGAAAAAAATTACATCTGTAATGTTACATGTAAATTTGCTTGTGCTTGATTGGATACACACAAATAGACATTCACAGGTAATAAATAAAAGTGTGCACTTAAACTTTTGAGTTAAATGGTTCTTATATGCATAGTCAAATCAGTACTTTGCATTTCCAAGTTCAGACACCACACTGAAGCCTGTTTAGAACAACGGACTGAGATGCTCACTGTAAATTCAGTTTTGGCATTTTATTAGCTCTGAAGAGTTTGCTTTTACCCATTTTTTTTTTTACTCCTTTTAAAGAGCTGTGGTACCTCCAAGTCTACTATCAGATTGACTTAGTCTCTCCTTATTTTTATGAGAAGAAATATTTTTTTAATGACATACTAAAACATGCCAAGCAGAATATTCTGATAACCAGCTTGAGATGTCACAAGCAATCAAACATGCATATTTTAAAGAAAATTTCAGATTTTTTACTACAGTAATAATGAAACCAAACAAAAAAATCAACGGAAATACATCATGGAGCAAGCCCAGTCTATTTTTTTGGTCCTTGACAAAACAATGTTTTTTAAATTTATTTTGATCATGAATTCCTCTTGCATATAAACTCAGTATAAAATTTGTATACTAAACAGACATTAAAAAATCCAGAACTAAAATTTAACCTATCAGTTCTATCTGACTAGCACACATATACTTTTATGCTAAGACTAAAACATTTAATGAAAATCTATTGCTTGTACCAATTTTATGAAGTCTTTCTTTACAGCAACACTACGATTCTTCTTCGCATGCTCTATTGCAAAAATAGAGAAATGTACATGTACAAAGGAATTTGTTTTCATATACTAGGTAGAAAATAATAAATAATAAAATTTAGTAAGTTCACGTGAATAAGATTAAGCTATTACACCACCATTTACTTATTCATGGAAAGGAAACATCCAATTTAGGAAACAATCCATGGTTTGGATGACATTGGAAAAAAAGTACATTTTATTGAATTGCAGACATTGGAGATGGAACTATACATCAGAACAAGCTATGTACCACCTTACCCGTGTTACAAGATTAAAAGAAATAGTAATGCTTTAAGGGCTTATTGAAATACGAAAAAAAGAGCTTCATCATCATGTCTTGCCTTAATATCACTTACTTTTAGCTGTAATCTCAAAAGACTAATCCCAAACCTCTACTTTTAGTTGATGTTTTGTACTGTTACAAGTTCAAATTATGGAAGAAAACACGTTAACTTACTGTTTCATGACAGAGGACTGCTACATAATACAGCAGTTTGAAATTACACTCATCCTTTTATATCCATAACAAATCTAATCAGTTATCCCTAACCAATCTATCCATTTAACGTATATTACGAGGTCAATCTGCTGAATGATATTTCCCACTAAATTTCCCATTGAATCCCAATTTCTTACATTCTTCCCATGTTTCTAATCTCCACATTCATCACAACTGTTTCCAATCTAGTACCTACACCAATAAACGGAATGCTGATCTTTCAAACCTCACCTGTCCTGTTTATTACGATATAAGGTAGCTGTAAATATTTTATATTTTAATAGATTATTTTGCCATCAAAACTATAACTTGGTAAATGTGGAAATTATTTAATTTCAGAAAAAAATTCAGGATTTGGAGTGTTAGAAAAATTCTCTTTGACTTCTTGTTTCTGACAAAACTAATAAAGTATGAATGTCTAGTTCAGATACTAAAAATGTCCATCTTATGCAATATTAGTGAACCATATTTGTTTTACAGTCCATATTTTTATTAATACTTTATTTCAGTATCATCAGAAAAAGATTTTAGACATCAGAAATCAAATCTTTTGAGATTATCAAGATGGAAGACTTAACTCAAGCAATACTGACATCTGAGAATTTGGAGTTTTCATCCGAATTTGGAATTGATGCATTCTTTTCAGATGTCAGCTTTTCATACACACACGGAAAAAACTTCTGACCTGCTCTGCTGATCATCCTATAAGAAGCTGTTAGTTTTGCTTCCTATATCCCATTCAATGAACACAAGGAAAGCAAGTGTTTTGTTGAAACCAAGTGTTTTGCTTTTGTAACATGGTGCAAAGGAAGCATCTAAGTATATAAAGCTAAAGAGCATCTCTATCAACAGTGGAAATTCCAGACTGAAAAAACTGCCTGTAAAAATGCCTATTAAATAAAATTATTTTTATGTTAATCTGCACAAGTATTTAAACTCAGTTAATTACATTCATTAGCAGTTCCTATAGAAATGCCTATTTCCTCTTTGAAGAATGCATCAGTTCTGCAAGAACTTAATTTCACAGAAAAAGATCTTGATGTTTTCTAGCTAACAAAAATTAGATTACTGCAAAGACCACAAAAAAAGAGAAAAGCTGCTTCTTTCTGGTGTTTCTCACTGTTGAAATACTACATATTCTGAAATTCAATTATTTCTTTAATTTACTTTAAACTGGCAAAATAAATTCTGCAAGCAACCATATAATACTGAATAATACAGTACTGATTACATAAACCCCTTCTTTAAAACTAGACTCTGTCAGCTATTTCAACCTCAAAATAAAGGATCACGAAAAGAAAATATTGCCATCGATACATAACAGTTTTCCTAAAATAAGGAAGTGTTAAGATAGCACAAAGGTAAATTAGAAGGGCTGGGTAAATGTATCTTTCAGCGAATGAAAACCTCTGTTAACTGTCATTTTGCAAGCATTAAGCATAGCTTTGTCAGACATGCTTGTAAAAAATTCCACAATTGCAATCATTATTCAGAAAGCAGGAATAAAATCTTCTAATTATATGTTAACATACACTCAGTAATCACAGAGTAATTGAGGTTGGAAAGGACCTCCAGAGGTCACGTAGCCCAAACTCCTGTGAAAAGTAGGTCTAATCAGATCAGGGTTGCTCAGGGCTGGGTTCTGGTGAGTCCTCTCTGGGCAACCTCAACCAGTATTTGACCAAAATCTCCTGAAGTGCACAATTAGGCACATCCTGAAAATGAAAATAGTCTATTTTTATGCATTAATTAATCAGTGATATGTGCTGATAATACTACTGAAAATAAACGCTGGAGATGCATACCAGCTAGAAAATGCAGTTTCCATTAATTCACAGTTCTGCTCATCGTCCATGAGGTTTGCACAGTGGTGGTTTGATTTCTTGGAAACACCAGAAGATTTAAGTTTAGCAACTAAGCCAAACCCACATTTTCAACACAAACACCACATAGCAGCAAAGATAAATTGCTGTAAAATTTTATTTGAAAAAGGACCTTCAGTATTACTCTAAGTAGTTATTATTAGTAGTAAATAATAAAAAGATAACCTCTCACCAAAGCTCTTACTGTATTACTCATTTCATTTATGTGTCTTACCGGTCTTTCATGTTCAAGGATTGATGACTTTCCTGGCTCATATTCAAAAATACTTCTTGGTTCAGAACGGAACTTGCGAGTATCTACCTTTCTGTCAGGAGGATCCCAGTCATTTCTAAACAACAAACACAAGCAATTGAGCTAATTGACTATCATCATCATCTGCTTTACAGCTCTGTTGCAACAGAAACCTGCAAAGCCAGATGAGGTACAGAATGGTTACTCTTTCCAGATATCACTTGCAAAATGTCTTGCCTCACATCCCAGTGTTTTACTCTATCATCTTAACCTGTTTACAGCAAGTATACTCACTACAGCAGGAAAAATACTAGAGATGTCTGGTCTGTGTGATCACTCATATTTTTGTTATAACTAGATCAGTTTAAAAACTTCCCTGACATACCTTGTCAAAATAACGTGGCATTGCATATCATTGCAAATAACTATATTTCTTTTGTGCACTATACTAAAACAGGCAAGTGGTAGATACCTTTTGCATAACACAATATGATAATAATTTCATATTGAATAAGTTAAAAAATTTTCAGAGACAAAAATTGAGGAATTATTTAAATAGAGTGAAAAATCTATTAGATGCTCATTATCCTGATCTGTAGTAGAACTGCTTCTGAATATCATTGTAAGTAGTGTACTGTTTCCCTAGAGGAAGAATTTGGCAGTTGACTTTGGACCAGAAATGTATCCATTTTGTCTATAATTACAAATTTGCTTTCAATTTAATAGTGTTAGGGAAAGAATATAAAGTAACCCATGCTACTGTATTTTTTCAGTCATTTACCCTCTTATATTACTAGCTGTCTATACATTTTTGGGGAAGAGCTAGCTAGTGACAGTGAGAGCTATCTTTTCATGGCAGTTTTTGTAGTACCTACCTACATTCTTTTGGAAAACTGTGGCTCACACATATTTTTATTTAGCTCTGAGTAAAATGATAACTAGCAACTCAAAGGATGGAGTAAAAGGAAGGGGAAAAACTATCAGCTATTGTCTGTATTTGCAATACGAAAGAGCACACGCTGATCAAATTTTATCAGTTTTACTGGCCTTTCTGATGTGACTTGGCTTGATGTGACCTGACATAATAAGGCACATGCCATTTGCCTTCAAAAAATCTATGGGGTAGCTTTTGTTTATAGTACACATGCAAGTGCAATTTCTGGGACACAGACACCTCTATTTCTAAAATGCCCTACATTTCAAGGGAAGTAATTCTACATAGCTATATTATTTATTTCCACTGAGGAAAAAAATTATGTTCAGAGCAGAAAGGGTTACATTTTTTGAGAATAAACAGGAAAATGGAAATGTTGTGATCAAGTCGCATTATACTGCAAGTCACAGAGATAAAAAAGATGCTACTGAAATTCTGATTCACACTCAGTTCACCTAATTTACAGTGTTCAGCCTGTAATCCTGTAAGGACTATATTTTTGAGCCCAACTGTTAATGCAAACCATATCTTGGCCCTCAGCTATGAAACTATGATACATGTGGACCTAAGCCTCTTATGTGAAATTATGTGATATTTTAAATACTCAGGCTTTATAGGCAATTAAAAAAAATAATCTATCGACAGCAGGAAACGATTGATGAGCTATAGCTTTCAGCAGTGGGCAAAGCATAACTAATGTGTTTGGCATCCCCTGGCCCAGAGAACACAGATTTCCACTGCCTGTCTTATCCTGGAGGAGAGTAAAAGGGAAGGCTAAACAGCCAAATTCAGTGCTGAGCAGTTATTTCAATCTTGACAAAAGCAAGTACAACAGGCCTCAGTTTCTGTGACCAAGGCATTTGGCCTAGTACAGGACAATGCCTCGCGTAACTTCAAAGTTAAGCACAGCTACATTTTGGTGCCTTGCTAAAAACCCCCTACACTTCTGTTATGAACTGCTAACCATATTCAAACCTCACAGCCTTTGGGAGGCAGCCCAACTCTAACCTTGAGCATTTCCACTTGACAATCTGCCCTTGGAAACAGGGTAGCCAAAATCAGTAACCATCAAGCAATGTCATCTTCTCCAGCAATATGTGTATCTGCTGAACTATGATTTGCATTGCCTCTACCTACAAAGTTTTCAAAAAGCCATAGTTATAGACTTAATTCTAAACACTTCACATGGTCTTTATTTATAATATTTTATTCAAAATACTTACTATTTGCAGTTGTTTAATGTAACTAAATTTCTATATATAAATACATTTATAGTGTCCAAGGTAACAAAATGGACAAATTCTGTTTTGTTGCTTGAGTGTAAACCAATAGAAGTGGGCTTGTAGGCACAAATTCAAGAAAAAAATACCCTTTAA
>JAOXXN010000471.1:39533393-39560322 GCA_026770055.1 Myrmophylax atrothorax
TGTTTTTTTTTTTATTTTTTTTCCATTTACTTCCCAACGTAGGTGAATAGACAATACCTTCATTATGGACATGAAGCACTCAGCAGTTGTTTGCAGTCTTTGTCACATGACTTGGAATATGTTGTGCAATGTGTAAAGCAAATATTCTGTGTGAGGCTTACCCATCATCCTGCCATGCTGCATGATAACAATGTTGGAATTGAGCGAAGCTGGTGGAGGGTAAGCTGAAGAAGGGGAAAAAGGCCTTTGAAAGTGACTCACTGGGCTGGCAGCAGTGCCAGAATTCCCATTCACTGTGATCTGAGCCTGAGAGAGACAAAACAATAACCCATTAAACTACATACAAAGGCCTCCGACTGCCATCCCAAAGTAAGAGTGATGCAAGACTGCCGTCCACGGAACAATTACCAGTTGTCAGGTACATAGCCATAATGGCATCTGCATTCACTGAAACACAAAACACAAAACTTATCACAAAGGGAGCAGAATGTGTTCCTTATATACCTTGTACCGCCCCTGTCATGGGAAGGTGACAGAAAGATCACAGTCAAGGGAATGAAGATGGCACAAACAAGGTTTGCAGAGGTCTGAGAGCAATATAAAATGAAGATGGCAGTAAAAGTTCCTCTTCTGTGACAAAGGCTGCCTGACACAGATCCCTTATGCCAAGAGACATATTCCCTTAATGCACATGATGATCAAGCACTACTGATATTAATGGGAACTTCTGTGCAGACTGAAGGGAGAAGCCTCATCAGGACTAGCTAAAAAGAGTGAGTGAAAGTTTCTTTAAAAAATAGAAGTCAGCTGGAGTGACTATGGGATGCTGATATGTAATCTATCACAATAAAAATAAATAGCAACAATAAAAAATGAAACAATCCATGACCGCAAAACAACAGAACCAAATCAAATATATAAAAGGGGAAAGCTAAGCAAACTGGCAGCAAGCACCAAAAGCCATTTAGGCTTTAGTCACAAAGAGGTACACTTCATAAGAGAGAATTATCTCCCCCCAGGTTTAGAATCCCTACATATGGTCTGTAGCACTTTTATGAGGAGTATTGCAAGAAATAAAACCTACTTCACCAAAAATGCCCCTGTTTTCCAATTTTTTGTGATGTTCCTTTCCCTAGGCACCTCCATGAACTTTTTTCTCCCATATACTTAACCTGATCTCCACTGCTAGTAGGCAGCCACCTACCTCTGCTGCTAGATAATAGATTCCTCCTAGGTATCAGGTTTAAAATTTCTGTAGTCTGCCTGAGCATCTGAAAAGAGCAGCTCTCCAGATTTCTCACTTAGAATAGAGAAAAGCATCCATTTTGGACTGGATCTGCTTTGTAACTCTCCTTCTGCTGAGACAGGTAGCAAGGAGAAAGAGGTCCCATTATGGCTATCTGAGCAGTTCTGTGCAAGAATGTTACACAGCACAACCCTGACTTCAAGACACTGAATTAGACTAAAATCCTCAGGATCAATTCTTGAAGACTGAGACAATTACAGAACTTTGGAAATGGCAAAAATCTCATGTGCACAAGTTTCCAGTAGATTCCACACTTTCCAAGTATATAACCAGAAAGAACCCATGAAAATTGCAGGGAAAATGTTCATAACTGGAATAGAATCAGAACAAATAATTTCAAAAACCAGTTGTTTGCTCATTTTAACTCCAATTCTAAGCATAAGCCCAAAGAGGAATTAGAATTCTCGTACTTCTGATTTTCAAAGAATCTGTAATCTGTGACTAAAGGTATGGCAAATCAACCACAGATTTATGTTTAGCTCTCCCTTTTGCCTGGAATATTTTGCAGTTTGTTGATGCAGCTCTTTCTGATACTGCTGCTTCTTCTTAGAAGAGTTAGTTTAAAAGTTTTTTGCCTAAGCCCTCATTAAGAAATTCAAGTGTAAAGAAACACCCCCAATGTGGACACAAACTCTTTAAAAGCATGGTTCCATCTTATACAGGTACAGTGCTGGATGGCCCAATCCTGTATTACTTTTATCATTCTCTCAGTGGTTTTCACCTACAAAATCAATAGGAATCTCCTTTGAGAATGAAGATCATTACAGGATTAGAGCCACTAGCAATATACATGTGTGTGCCACCACCTTCCCCATCATTTGTCATTCCTGGAGGCATTTACAGCTATCTGGCCCTCCTCTACAAAGGGTGGGAAATGAAGACTTTTCCATACTGCAGAGGTGGGTCTTGCCAGCAGTTTAATTTCCATGGGGCTCTTAGGAAGCAGGACTTTTTGGGGATTTGGTGGGAGACTCTCCCTTCATTTTGTCCATTAATGGTGAACAACTTTATGCTCATCCCTGCCACATTTACAAGTCATGATCAGACCTGGCCTTCTACAAGGAGACTACACAAAAAAGGAAAGAAGGACCAACTGTTCATTTTAGCTTGCGAAACAGGGTGTTCAAAGAAAACAAAGACAGTTAGTTGACTGTTTCAGAAGTAGGCTAGGAAAAAAAAAGTTCCATGCTTCCTATAGCTAGTGAATGGTCATGTAGTGACTGTGTCTCACCACTCTAAGCTGATAAAGGTATCTTTGGTTTCAAATGCTGGGCTGTATACAGATTCATAGTACTGATTATTAAAGAAAAAACATGGTTACAGAGCTGTGTTACAAGAGTCAGGAATTACAGCTTTTACATGCCTGCTATTAATATTGCTTTTTTAGCAGCATCCAAAACACTGACAACAGATCATTGACTTTCCAAGTGACTATGTGAAAGGTTGGGCGCAAAATACTTTTTATAAAATGTACACGAAGATTTAAAAATATATACACTCTTTGTTATTTTCAGACTTGAAAATTACAGTATGCTGAAGTATTTGTACAAAGTTTGAACACTGGTGTGACCCAATAAAACTCTGGATCCAGAACATCTCTGTTTTGCAATTCAGCAACAAATTGCTCCATTTAAATGAAGGCTTTGTTCTGACTCATTTTAATCATGTGGATAATCTCAAAAGAAATCAGAAGTGATCTGGATTTGACCCAAATTCCATACCTTCTTTCAACCCATACATATCTGTACTAAGATATAGAAAAGTGAATGTATACATAAAGTGTCTAACTGCATACTGGTTTTTCTCTTGGCTTAACCAAGAGAAAAATAAGGACAATTGGGTGATACAAGATTATTTATGAAGTTTTTATAGGACTGAAAATGTGCTTAGGAGAGGAAAAGGTTGGTTAGAGGAGAGAAAATCAGTTTCATGCAATCAATGGTCACAGCTGGAGACAAAAAACCCGCATTAAATATTGCCAACATACACTATGAATTTACAAATTACATTATTTAACTCTGTATCTCAGTAAAAACCAAAAATGGTGGTAGACTAGATGCTTCAAACTCCACAAGCCTGTATACTGCTAACAGTTTTTTAAACAAATCTCTTCAAACTCTACCTGTTTGCTTTTAATGAATTTGGAACATATATTTCAAGCAACGTGTTTGATACACCTTAGCTGACCATACCAGTGTGTGACAACTTAGTATAATTTCCTACCACCAAGTCTGCTATGCCAATTATTTTTTTTTTTAACAAAAGTTGCAAAACACTGTCAGACTGCAAACATAGAAAACTACTAACAAAATACTTGTATGTGTAAAAGGGTAACAGACAAATTCCAATTCTGTTCCCCTATGACAACCTGTTGGAACAAAATGGAGGAGGAAAAAAGGAAGCATAATTACATGAGAAGTGGCAGCAGTGTTGGTTAAGGTGGTGCCATCTGACACAGCAGACATCTGGCTCAAGGTTGGGGAAGGTGTTTCAGAGCAGTCAGTAGTATCATAGCTACAAGTCTGCAGCTCATCTAGAATGGCTGTGGAGGACTCACTCACTGTGCGGGAGGAGCACTCACTCATGGCAGAATCTGTGCTTACAGAGGCTGTTTCACTCCTGTGGATAATATTTTCAGAAGCTAGGTATGGGCATTGATATGAAAATTGTGGAAGGGCTGGGGTTTTATAAAAGCATGAAGGCAAAAACTCATCAAGCGCTGGCAAAGAATAAGGTACTAGATGGGTGCCACTGTCTGGTGAGAAAGAGGCTCTGTTAACTGGTACCACAGGAGAAGGAAGAGGCAGTGGAGAAGCTTCTGTTGCTGTTTGTCTGTGTGTCTGTGAAGCATTTACCTCCATCACAGGGGCAGTTACTTTCTGGTTTCCAAGCTGAGATTTGAGGGAAAAAAAATAAGAAAAGAAACAGATTACTAAATGAATAAAAAACTTTTTCCTTTGCCTCTTGCTGGGTGTAGGAGAATTACAGACGTGTCAGTTTTTCAGCCGCTCGAGGAAGTTCACATTCACATGTATTAGGAAATAAATCAACCACGCTCTATATTAGATTCAGAAAACATGAAAGAAAGGAATGCACAAAATAGTAGTGGAAGCAATGCCAGAAACCATAGTGTGCTGAGGATGAATAATCATAATGTACTGCATATATTAATTAGCTCCATTGTGTATTGAGAAGGATCACACTATTTTATACTTCACATAAATATTAGGCTATAGAATGTCATGTTCATGTTATTTTCAAAAGGAAAAATGTATCTGTAAGTCTGAACTCTGTAACTGTTACTCTCTCTCTCCTTTTTACATTTCTTTTTTTCTTTTTTTTTTTCGTCAAGGACAGGTATCATTTGGAATTTAACTATGATATAAAGATGGGCAGGACTGCAAGCTAAACAGAAACACTCTTAGTGAATGTTCATATGATCTTAAGGCAATAGGTGGTGGAATTTTTTGTCTCTTGGGACTGAATGTATCTTCTCCACTGCCTCTCTAATAAAAATATTTGGATTATCTCAGAATTTCCAAGCACACTGGAAGCACCCTGTCAACCTACTCTACAAGGTGTAAGCATAGAAGCCTTTTCCAACATTAGAGAACACAAGGATTGTTAGGGTAACTAGAATAAATCTGAGGAACAACGAAGACTGGGAGCACAAGAACAGGACAGGGCATGCTAGTTTGGATTCAGCATAGATCCTTAAAAGTAAAAGGGAACAGCCTCATAAGAGTGCTTCTGAAAACTGCCACACAATGTATGAGTTTTCTGTTCTGTTTCAAATCAGTCACAGGGCACTAAGTTTAAACTAGTCCTGCAACTGGCTTTTTGCACCTTCAACTTCTTTTTGAATTAAATATACATGAAAAGCAAGCTGGCATCTAATATTTGTTAAACAGCTGCACAAATCCTTCTGTACTGCCTATTAACCACATGCTTTTGATAAATTCCTGATGTATGTCAAAATACTGCCTACTTCAGAAATAATGGTTTCAATTTTGATAGGGCTGAGGAAGTCTGGAATAGATGCTGGGAAAGTGTGTTTGGGATTTTAAATTTATGTGAAATAGAAGACAATGAGATACCATGTGTAGTAATTACTACTTTAAAAAGCAACATCTAGTCATAGACATCGCATGGTTATCAGTAATATTGTTATTCCTATGCTCAGGCTAGGCAGATGTCTTTAACCATTCAAAAAATGTTTCAAGCCATCAGATTAAAATGCCATTTTGGTATTTTAATCCAAAATCTGAAAATATCTTCTAAAGCCCTTATGGAAGACTTGGAACACAACCCAGATTATGCTACTTATGAGAGGTCACTGGGGGTCCAGTTGCATAATTCTTGCAGAGATCAACTAGAATTTACACAAATAACCTTGATGAGGTCAATGGGACCATCCCTATGAATAAGGATTTTGGAAAAGAATTTTAAGTATGAGAACAGATATCCATCATTTGTTCCAGTTAATTCAAAAGAAATCTCTGACATTACTGGACTTCTAGGGTACACAAAAATAGCCAAAAGCTGCCATTAAGTTCGGCACTGAAAACAGTGAAGAAACTTAGTCAAACAGCTTAAAATCCAAATCTTATTCACAGCAATGTTTCAAATCTACAATTGAACATACCCCACCCTCCCCCCCCAACTTAATCTTTTAATAGAGGAAATCTGACCAGATTACCTCTTAATCAAAAATATCAGTAATTGAGTGTATGACTATAAAAGGACATGGCATTTTTAGAGTGATCTAATTTGCCAATGGAAACTTCAAAAGAAGAACAAAATACTATTAAAATTAATTTAGTAAGAAATTAAGACAGCTATACAGCAAAATATATCAGATGTTAAAGATGTATGCATTTACATACACATATAAGAGACAGTAATTTCACCTCACAAGTATGTGAAGAGAAGACAGAATCATCATTCATGATCAATTTAATAATCTATGTCATTATTCAAGATCTCCAGCAAAATACATGAACCAGGAGATCAAATTGCCATTATGAGTCAGAGCCAATAAGAAGCTTTGAAGTTTTTGAGACCAGATATGTATCCCCAGAAGAAAAGTTACATATCATTGAGACAAAATATGTTAGTTCATCTCATATTGTTAAAATACCAGGAAATTTTGAAGAGTTCAGAAGTCTAGTAAACCTTCTGTCTTTGAACTCAGATGATTTCTTACATGCTTGAGAAAAGAAGGGATGGACAACACAAGAACAGATATCCAGGGTGCATCCAGAGAGCTAGTAAAATTGAGTTTTTAGAGAATTTAATGCATTGTGTTTGGCAAATAATAGCTGATTTCATCAAGCCAAATTCTTAAAAAGAATATAAAGTTATTACTCTTACAACATGGGTAGAAGGAATGCAGAAATTCTTGGTACTGATTCCCAATATGAAGATTCTCAGCTTTATAGAGTAAAACTTCTATTCTGCCTGGTTAGAGAATTCTGTCATAGGTATAACCATTACTCTGGGACAATTGGCTTAAATAGTCATTTAAAACAGTATTGTTTTAGAAAACTGATTTAAACCATTTAAAAACCATGAAGTCTTGGTAAACTCTACACGGATATAACTGGCTACTACTAATCTATATTTTTCACTGTGAGTTCAATCTCATATGTATCACACTGAAAAAATTGAGAAGGACAAGGCTGAATGCATTTCAGAAAACTTAATACCGGTTCCATTCAGCATGCTTCAGATTAGGTTTGTTATTACTATAGCACAAGAAATGCTAGCAGCAATCAGGCAGATTAAATGCCAAACAATGAGACTGATGAAAAACCAGTTAGACTACATAACTCTCTTGGGTTGTGATGCAACACTTGAGAAACAGAGAGATTAATGTCATCAGTCTTGAAGTGAATTGAAGGTCTCAAGCGCAGCTTTCTGATGGTCCTTAGAAAAGCTTCCCTTCCGTCAAACAGTAAAATGTTAGGCCTGAAGAATACAGTTGCTACCCAATTCACATGAAATACACAGGTGACCCTAGTAAGGGTTTCAAAAGCAGTCATCTGTCATTTTAATGCAAGATCTGTGGGGAGTGGGGTAAGATTACTAATGACACCAAAGTGCTGGCCTTGCTTCAACAGATAAGGAGACTCAGAGATAAGTGAATAAACTCATTTGTTAATACATAGCAGAGTTTAGTAGTCAACAATCAAATTATGCCCATACATTTGCACAAATGGGTAAAAATACCTCTAATTTTAATTGTTAAAAACTGATGTCAGAATCTCCAGACTGATGCTGAAAGTTAAATTTCTATGCCCATTTTTATACCCATTTTTTTATACTAGCCCTCTTACTCTAAACTTACTATAAGGAGGTGGAGTTCAGCCCTTGTCTAAAACCACAGTAGTGATGCAAAAGTAAAAATGAAAATTATTTACTCAATTTTCTTTGCTTCACATTTGTCTCCAGAACATTGAAACCCATCTTCTCTATCACTCTATGCTGTCCATTTGTAACAAAGAGTAATGCACCAAATAAAGGGATTCAGAAATTAAAAAAAAAATTATACGAGCCTTATTTTCCTTGATCTAATTTTCTACAGCTATAAGGCTGGCAAAAGAAACACTTTCATGAACATCTGGTATAGTAGTTTTTATTCCTCCAGGTCATCAGGACTAAATCAAGTGTTTACTCATCTGAGGAATTCAAATAACAGGACAAATGTTTTGCATCCTCAGTTTTAGAGAGTGGTACTCAGAACAATAGGAAAATTAAGAACCCAGGAACAAAATAAACATAAAAATACTGGGTGCTTTTTCTGAAGATGCAGCTCAGAATTCTTCATCAGTTTACAAATTCTTATGAGAAACTTGGACAACAGAATTTATCTCCATCATCTCATACGAACAAATATTAATTTCTCTGTTGAAATAGATTCACTTATTTCTCCTGTATCTGCAGTATGGTGCAAAGCAGCAGCAGCTCTTGAGACTGTAATAATGTAAAACCCCTAATACTGAGTAACTTGAATGCTTCTATTTTCATATAGACTTCTAAGGGGTTTAACCTTTCTCTGGGTAGGAGTGTTGAAAAAACATCATTCAGTGAGTCATACCACACTTCTACTTGCTGCTAAAGTTTCAACAAATAAGCTCTGAAATGAAATGCAAATAGGAGCACAAACATAGCAAGATACATTAACTCGGACCATAAAAGCTCTCTCTTGGCTATGTATTTCCAGAGTTTGTAACATAATATAATTGCACATGTTCACTACACACAGATACCCACATATTAACTGTATTCTCATGTACTACCTCTTAAGAAGTGGCAATTAGCCAATCTTATGTCACGCTCCTGCACATACATAAACCCAGATGCAGAGGGAGAATCACAACTTTCTGAATGTATTACTTTTTGAGGGTTTCTGTGGCAGCTTTGAACATTGCTGGTCGGCCGAATTTACACTCTGAGAGCATCCTCTGAGGATACAGCTTAACATAAAACCTATGATCTGCATGTACGAAAGTATTTTAACTTGTGGAAACTCCTATAGAGCTAGCAAATTTAAAACAATTTAAAAAATGAAAGCACTGTCATGCATAGTATACTGAAAGTTTTCTATGTGAGAGAAATTGTGAACTTGACACCATGAGATAGATATATAAAATAAATCTTTTTAAACATATAGCTTCAGACTTTATTTCTAACTTTGGCTCATGGCATCTTCATTTGGCAACCTGACCTGATGCAAAATTTTACACATCTCACATGCTGATCTGTACTCTAGTTTAAAGTAGGTATTTTAATACAGAGCCAACAAAACCCACTGGCTCCATGACTGAATTGTGATGTCAAATACGTCTTCATTAGAATTTATTCCAAAACTGAACATCATGGAGGATGTCAGCTGAATTTTGCAGACAAGAGACCAACAAAGGGATACAGCTTGAGAAGTTGACCACATTCCTTACGGATCTCTGTGATAACTGATTTTTTTATCATTCTATTCAAAGCAAACCAGTTGTCAAATTTCTGATAGTTCTTCCCACACACAGAAATCAAGAAGGCAGAAAAATGATTGCTAAACAAGCCACAGCTACTTTTCTGATTTTTTCCAGCTCATAGTGAAACTGAACCAGACTCTAAATTAAAAAGAAACCGCAAAATAAGTTTTAACTTTTAAAATTCTAAAAAAAGCAGGTAGAAGATAAACTATTTTTAGTCCTTCTGATTAGACTTTGAATATTACTCTTGTTCATAAAAAGGTATTTCCCCTAATTTTTGTTAGCTGTCATACAACTGCCTTCTCTTTGAGAGACACATTGATTTATCTGAGCATATACAATGCATCATATTCTACAAGGCTGAACAACTATTTTTAAATGAAAAATAACATAGACACAGAAGTTTTATTGGTCCCACCTACTGTGTGTCAGTATCCCTTGATGCCCATATTTAAAAGACTAGCAAGCCTGTTCTTTATACTCTTCGTAGCTCTAATTCATCTACCAGAAAAAGTGGTTGCTCTGCTTTCCTTACTGTTTCTGACATGATTACTTTACTATGGCTCTTGCTTGAACTGACTTGTTCTACCTGACAAAAATCACTGAATAGCAGACTGGTTCTTCCAAAAGGTAAAGCAACATGTTTTTCTCAAAATGTTCTAAATTTTATGCAGTCTAAAAGAAGCATTTAAGATGATAGCTTTGTGTCTAGCCTTGAGAAAGACAAATACGATTAATCCCTCTGTGCTCCCAATTCTTAATGGAGTGAACTCAAAGGGAGCACTGCAGATTGCTGCCATATATTTTCACAGAGCTTCGTTCTGATCAGAATTTTTACTAGGCAGTTAAGAGGGAAACAGACATATTACAATTTTAAAACTATTCTGTTGCTAATGCAGATACTTGTGGCTTCCAGAGCAGAGACTGGTTGAATGTGATGCTCAGAAAGAATCACAATCTCGGAAAGCAGATGTGTTACTACTGTTGACAACAGGGCTGTCAATGGACTTTTTAGTTTGCAAGATAGTGCCATATTTAATTCAGAGTAGCCTCATTGCTTCCAGCAGAACTAGATGAACACAAATATCCCACGACAGGATCCTCACTCAGACAAAGCTTTGAGGCACACATGCCTAGATCTATAGCAAACTACCTCCAACTGAAGGGCTTTCCAACACAGATAAGCTGGTATATTAGTAGATATACTAGAATAATTAAATTTTTAAATAGCAAAATCTTAACGTGACTAAGTCAACCAGAATAGAAATGAAAAAGTTTATTCAGAGCTCTCCTTTTCCCTAGTATGTATTCACTGCTGCTTTATTGGTCCCAGACTTATTTTATTTGAGTCAGTGACTTTTTCAGTGGTCATAAACCCTGCTCAGACTCCTCTGGTCCTATAGTGTGTGCCTGATACTCCCATTTCTCCTATATGAGATCAGTATAGTTAACAAAGAATTCTCATCTCAGTAGGCATAAGGTAGAGGGAAACAGAGGAACTTAAAAAGTTCAGTGCCCTGTGATGTTTCATATGGAGGTGGTTGACAAAAGATTTTATCAACCCATTTTCTTTAAAAAGTGCTACTGCACAGGACACATAGGAGACAGCAGTGCCTAGCCTTGCAGAAAAATGACAAAATTTATTTTTTTGTCCCTAGCAAACTGGCAGAGCTGCATTTGTGATCTCTGCTGCAAAATCCAACCTAACCCTTTTCTATAAATTCTTGATCCTTCCAGCATCTATGGCAGCATAATGCTCTAATGCAAACCTCTCTAGGAAGAGCCACTTAAGCAGATGCATCATCTACAATGCACTCATTCCCTACTGTCCATTTTCACTCCATAAAGTACTCACAGAGGAACCAAGTCTGCCTTCCAGCTCAGCTAGATAAATTATTTTTTTTTCAATAACCTTCCAAAACCTTCAGGTTTTGTTCATTTCTGTTTGGATTCATGTGACAGGTAGTTTTACCCAGAAAATACAAGGTCTAACTTTGATAATGTAAGTATAACTAAACAGATGGTTATTGAGTGATTCACAAAGATCTAAAATAAAAGATGGAAAAATTAAATATACCACATGGCATTCTGCAGCCTGTGAAGAAGGAGGAACTGTAGACTTTTGTTCCAAATCCTTTGAAGACATCTTTGAAGTGTCTGGAGAAATACTACGTGGATGTTCTTGGATTTCAGGCTCTGCTTTATTGTCAGGGGTGGGAGCTATCTGAATGGAAAGAGATGCTGTGTGTATCTCAGGCAGGGGGTTACAGGCAGGTGAGACAGGCCTTTGCAGAAATACTGGTTCTTCAACAGGCTTGAGCTGTTGCTGTGAATTACAATGAATGCTACTTGCTGGGTCACGTGTCCGGGTTAATTTCAGGGTAGACACCTTACGTTTTTGAGACTGTTGCCTTTGGCCTTGATGGAGAGTAGTACTAATACCAGCTACTGTGCTTGTGCCTGCACTGGAGTTTGAGGTCAGTGGTTTAATGATTTTTTGTGCATAGGACACACTTATGTTAGATACTTGAGATGACATTGTCTCCTGAACAGACTTCTCGTTAGTGTAATAGGCAGTATCTGTGGAATGGTGTTTAGCTGGACCAGCTGTTACTGCCTGGAGATTAATTTCATTCTTGTGCTTAGTTACTCTTGTTTTCTGAAAACTTTCTTTTCTAGGGGGTGGCAGAGGTGCCTTATTTGCCAAAAGCATCCACACACAGCAAAATAACATTGAAGAAGAAACAGAAAGAAAGTAAATGTTAGCAGGAGATACAACTCAGTTTGACTTCTATCTTTAAATAAAGGAACTAGCAACTTAAGGGGCTTCATCCCAACATTACTCAATTCAATGGACAATAAATTGGACAGATTCCCACCACCTTTTCCTGTGCAGGGCTGTACAGCTTCTGTTTAGAATGCCAGATGTTCCATTTGCCCAGAGTAAACTGGGATCAGAAGGGAGCCCACAATCATCCATTTTCTTTTAAAAAACAATTACACTGAATAAGAATTATTACTATGAAATTGCTCAGATATGATCTTAGCAATCTATTATTCAAGTTAACACACATATAAAACACACAGAACCTCTTAAAACTTTGAATTAAATTAGTAACAGAAATACTATCAAAATTGGTGAGTTGTTATTTTTTGATAGCTAAACATGTTTCCAAGTAGGTTTTTTTTAGTGTGCTCTAATTACATTGTTCTGCAAAACAGGCAGAAACATTTTCTACATTTTAAATAATATACACTTATTCTCAGATATTTTGATGACTGGTGCATTTTTCCAAGTGCAAATAATTAAAAAATAGTCTTTGAAGTCTGGGAACACTCCTAGAAAGATTTAACCTGGGTATAACCTACTTTAATTTGCCCTCTGTCTTGCTCATTGAAAGCAATTTCTGGTAATTAACCTGGAGGCATACAGCCTGTGTGGAGAATGCTTTACCTATGCAGTAAACCAGTTTGTAATGACCCATATCTGGAACACATCAGGACAATGTTCCATAGAGGTATCACATCTGTATGTGCTGTCACCCCAGAAAAGCGCTCACACAAATGGCATAGCATGAAACTTGGTGTGTTCAGTTTTACCTGAGTTGGTGATTTTTTATCCTGTAGATTTGGCCGCACACTCCTAAAACCTTTTGCTGAAAGAGATGAACTGCTGGCGTCTCCATTCAGTGTCTCTCTACTTCCATTATTGTAAGATCTCCAAGCTTTTGTAAAGAAAAAAGAATCAAATCATGTTTTTTTTGGTGTGAGATCAGTAGATCTCTATATTGATCTCAACATGGCAACTCAGGTCCTGAACAAACTGTGGGAAAGTTCAGCTACTACACAACTGACATTGCTGTTGTTATTACCATGGAAGTTAAAAGAACACAGCTAAAGCTTCCATTCTATAAAATACTGATCTTTAAAACTTATAAAATTCAAGCACTGACAATTCTGCTGATATTGGCAGTTTGAGATCTGTCCACAACCTCCATAAAACTATGGATTTTAACCTTAGGAGTCCTTTGGAGATGCTAGTGCTTCAGTCCCTGTATAAAGCAGGCTGAAGTACTTTCACAGATTAGGTTCTTGAACTTCACAACTGTGTTGGATTTTGAAAAATATCCCAGCTTACATAAAGTTAGTTGGTTAGAGCAGTTTCACAAAATTTCACCATAATACCCAATTAGTTGTTCCAATAACGTATCTTACTGCCAAGTCTGAATGACACCTTAATTTTCCAATCAACCAACCACGGTTTTCAATTTGTCTTCAGACCTGAGATGTCCTCAAGGTGTTTGCCAAATATAGAGGGAGATGCTGAAATCAAAATACTGGAAGAGGCTGGGAAAAAGTAACACATGCGAGCAGGCTGCTAAATGAGGTGGGCAGAACTTGCAATCCTGGGTAAGGCCCCAAAAAGAAATTAGCAAGTACCACTGAATGGTGCCACGGGGATAAAGCTAAAGGTGGCAAATTAGCAGGCTGTTTTCTCCCACACAATTGATTTTTCCTCTAACACATTTTATGTTAAAGGAAATAACTGCTTTCAAATGCGACCTGAATTTGAAGTCTTAACCACTAGCAGTTACAACTTCAGCAGTGTGTCTTGGTTTGAGCTAGCAAACTGCCAACTCCTTCAAGTACAGAGAAAAACCTCTTTCTGCTTTTCAGCAGAAAGAAGCTGACAGCTTCAAGCCTAGTCTGAACTTTAAAACTTAAATTTAGGCCCACCTAAGTGAAACCATAACACAGTGCTTTCCTTAAAGACTGAGGAAGTATGGAGTAATGAAATCAAATAAATAGAAGACTTTTGGAATGGTGTTACACTGATGCATAAATAACAGAGTATTTTATTTACCTGAATCTGGAGACTGAGAATCAGATCCTGAAAAAGAAATATCCAATACTAATTTGTGCTAGAAATAAATTAACTTCGCAAAACCACACAAGCGTATTGACAGAAGCAGTTCTGCCTGTCTACTGAATATTCTGCGTGTTTTTATTATTTTTTGAACATTTTTAGGAAAATATGCTTGATAAATGATTTTTGAAAGTTAATATGGCTTCTTAAAATCATTTCACAACAACATTCAGACTCTCTAGGAAAAGTCTTTAAGTCAAATTTCAATAAACAAAGTTTATAATAAACAAACCCTCTTTTTCATGTTGTTATCTTGAAAAAAAAGGTGATGTGAGACTCAAAATACGTATCAAGAGCAAATTTAATTTATAAATAACAGATCTTCCTAAGTCTTCCTAATCTTTTTCATTAATGGCTACTAAGCATAAGCAGAGAGAAATTAAGACCACTTTTTAAAGAGCATTGTAGAAGTAATAGATCTATCAGTGAAATAGAAAATAGGGTTACTCTTCTTCTCCTCACAAAGTATTATGTCAAGAATGCATAACACTATGAAAAAAGCCATTTAGGAGTAGAATCTCACTGGTTAGTGGTTATACCTGAGGCCAATAGGTTTGGAGAACTCTGAACTCTCTTCACAGCTGTTAATGTGACAGACATTGCAGCACGTTTGCGAGCACACCCACCGCTATCTGGAAGCACAAAACAATACAGACAGCAGCCCCAGACAAAGGGAGCAAGCACATGCAACGTATCACAGTGTGAGATGTGCCAAACATACATGAAAATAAGCATGCAGTTAGGGAACTGCTGCAGAAACGTGTGAATTTGCGTTTGGCAGATTAGCAGAATACATAAAATTTCACAAGCTTTAAACAACAATAAACCCCACAGAAAATAAGCAAAGAAAGTAATATTTAATACTTAATCATTAGGGAAATATGTACATTCTACTGCCTGAAAGACTGCTTAATTACAGTTCATTAGTAAAAACAAAGTAATCAAGGTAAAGGATTAAGCATTCCAGAGTAATATTAATCAATAATCTGCACCGTAAAACAATTTCATTGTACACATTAGGAAGACACTATTCATAAACTAAGCTCATGTTTGATCAGCTGACAAAGTACTTTTGTTAAATCTTTTGGATCCTTTATGCTCAAACCCCAAAATTAGTAGGGAAGGTATTTTTTTCTCATTTTGGTAGAACATCCTTGTTCTCCCTTTGCTCCTTTTTTATCTAATGGAAGATAAAAAAATACATGTCTGGAACTGAGTAACATTCTGAGGGACTGCATAGAAATTTAAAATAATTTCAAACAATGAGGAATGGAAAACCCCCTTTCTTCTGGATCTTGCACATGTCCTTTTTTTACTTACTCTGCTCCTCTCTCACTGGAGCTCTCATTGTGCTTCCTAAATACTGTTATTATTAGAGGACAGCTTTCCCATAATTTGCTTTTCAGCAACTCTATCATAGTTGTACAAGCAAATTAATAAATATTCTTATATTTAAATACTATATTTGACTAGAACATTTTCTCCTCTTCACTACAATAATTATTTTAATGTTCATGTTTGATATCACTGAAATTTCACACAGGGCCCCACTGAAATCCAGAAATACAATACGATAAAGGCCTTTTTTATTTCTGTGACCTATGAAAGGGATTTTTATAAAATTATGGTTAAAGAAGACCTGCAACCTATTTGTAGAAAGTATTTCCTATGATAGCAGTAATGTGAGCCAGAGTCATCTTTAACCCACATCTGCAAGCTCCTGATATTCCTTTGCTCATTCCAGTGTTCCCCTGAAACAGAGCCCTCTGGCCACCAGTCCTGCAGGATATGCATTAAGTAGTTGTTACCCCTGGCAAACATCAGAGCCACTGCCTCAGGTTTAAGCAGTACCAAAGACCGACTTCCATTTTCAAGGCTCAAGGCACAAGGTCAAATTACCTCAGTCAGCAGCAATACATTACCTGCCACCAATTACTGGCCTTGTACGTGGTGAAACAAAGGCAATGGCTATCAAATCTGCACATTTGTTTTTTTGTTTGCTCACAGAAATATAAAATGGCAATGGTAATTAAAATAATATTTTCCGTTCTTGCATTCCCTCTCCCCCACCATCCACATACACCAGAGGTAATTCCAAGGAGATCTGACAATGTGTTGATACTGAGGTTCTGTCCTAATCTGAATATCGGCAGACTTTGACAGCATACCATATTTAATACAAGCTAACAGGCAAACTATTTTGTTATATTGTCACCTATTTTATTAAAACAAAGTGATACTTTTTTGTAATTTTTCAAGAGCTACCTTCCTGAATTTCATGATAGAGAAACTGAAGTGGGTAGAAAGGAAGACAACAAGAAAATTGACTACGAATATTTCATTACTTTAACTTCAGGAAATTCTGCTTCAATTTCATTTTTAATGTAACTGAACTGAGAGAATTTTATACTTATTGGACTCATAGTCTAGCAAAGTGTTTGAAATGACTTAATACAAAATAAATAAAGCAGACGTTGTAACTTACTCTACAGACACATGCATACAATATTTACCCCTATATATAGAAGCCTACATGCAAGTCTGTACCTGCATTATCAGTATCTGTACAAAATAATGAGAGCCAATTAGCACTCAATTTAGACATAACCACACCGATACCGTATTGAGTTGTGCAAAATTTCTAGTAGAATATGAATGTGTGTGGCCAAGCATGAATGTATGTATGATGTATTTCACCTTCCCATCTTTGTTTAGGGCAGGCTCCTGTTAAGTCAAGGGCACCGTATCAATAAGAATCAGAAGACCCTGCATGCTGCCTCAAAAGCAGCAGTTTACAAACTGCCTCCCTTATCTGCACGGCCTTACACAGTTAACTTCAAAAGGCTTATTCTAGCCAGCTTTTTCACAGCTACATCCAACTGCCAGCAAACACTAGCTATATTCACCCAGATTCTGGAAGTCCAAGTAACACTAAAAAGCTCTAAGTGGAGTACAAAGTATTAAGAAACAGTAAGGAGACTGATTTTCTGCTCATTTCACTTGCAGACTGTAAGCAATTAATATTGCACAGCTGTTACCTAAGGAAAAAATGAGGATGTGAAACAATCTGTACAAAATGTATACACAGAAAAACCCCTGTGGGCAAATACATATACGCATACAATTCTTTTGACCTGAAAAAGTCTTCAGGAATGAGCCTATCTTATTAGGTATTGCTGTAACACAGAAGCTAAGGTCTGCAAATGGTATTAGAATATGAAGCTGAGCAGCAACTTACAATCAAAGCAGCTGCCTAAAATGCTTCTTTTTCTCTCCCTCCCTTAATTCTGCTTCTCTCCACATTTGATCCTTTCCCCCTAAATTCCTAATCCCAGTAACTGCTCCCACTACAGACAGCACCACCCTAAGCGAATTGTATCTCAATTTGACAAAACAGTCTATTGGTTGGGTCCTGCTCCAAAGAAGGACGAAGCCAATTAAAAACAATATCACTTTCATTTAAGAACAAGGGGTGAGTTTCTTGAAAAGACTGTTTCAGGGAGTTAGTAAAAGCAGTGGCATAAACAAAGTTGGCAAAGAGAAAAGGATGGTGACCTTGTATGAAAAGACATGAGAGAGGAGCTGGGACACAAAATTTTTAATCACCTCTTAGAGCTCAAAGAAAAATGGCACCCAAAAATAATGTTTGCTGATCATTATTCTCTTTACTGTATTTGAGAATGGTATCGTCTTTCCCATTGTCTACACAGTGAATTCAAGTTTAGAAGACTTTAGCCCAACATTCCTTACTCCCTATTTGCATTCTGACCTTCTGAGGCAAACATACGGCACTGAATCCAACAGTCCAAGGTGGACAAAGCTGCTGCCTCTACATGTCCCCAGGTCCAGCCAGTAGGGAGACTGGAGATGTGTTCCCAGCAGACACTTGTATACACCACATACATACAGAGCTGGACACACAGCTCTGAGCACTTACACCAACACAGACGGCACAATGGCCTCACCCCCCTCCCCTCTTTAGTTAGCTGAACAGGATGAAGGTCCACTAGGGAGAATGGCACACATATGCAGGGTGGATCCTTCCAGCAATGGGGCTCAGACACTGTCTGCCACTCATTCCATGCCTGGACTGCAGGGCAGAGATTCTCCTGGGACAGCCCTGGGAGGGCCCTGGACAAGGGAGGTCCTTTGTTCCTTGGGACTCCCTACTTTGTGTTCCTGCCTGCCCTTGTGTCCCTGTGCTCCACTAGGCTTCTCAAAATAGACCTTCAATGGTTCCTGTGAGGAGCCTGGGAGTAGCCTGGCAAGGGCAGGCTATTATTTGGGCTTCCCGTTCTGCCGCTGTTTCTCTGAAGTCCTTTGTGGGTGTGCGGATGAGCTTTTATCACATCATCTACATTGACAGGTGAACCTACTAGCATTTGGGTTTTTGATGCTGCTAAAAAGTAAATTTTTTGTAGAATGCCTGGAACACTGAAGCCAACCTAATTTAGTCACCCAGAAGTGGCTTCACAATTTATTCAGGATCCAAGAAATTCTGTCTTGTCTCCCAGACAAAATATAAGAGATTAGTCTATGTGATGATTTGCATTAATACCTTTAACAAACAGAAAATATTAACAGTCTTACAGAACTGCATACTTTACACTCTTGGCTGCTCTTTATGTGCTTCATCTAATGCAAATAGCTTTGTTTAATAACTTTAAAATTAGATGCATTAATCAACAGTGATCTGTGTGAAATTCAGCCACAATATTTAGAGATGGAAACTAAGAATCTGTTTTATCCTATTCACTTGTATCCATTTATTATTCCTCAATGCAAATACCTCTCCCCAATGACAAATACGCATGCACATATGTATAATGAGCAACAAGCACATCTATCCTATATATAGTTTAAAATATTACTGTGTTGAGGATTGCTCAGTCTGGGTTTAAAAAGTACACATTCTACTAGACTGCTAATTTTAAATTATGATAGCATTTGAACACCAAAAGAATGCATGAGTCCATGCTTCTGAACACCTCCTCTATATCTTACCTCTATTTCTTTGCTTTTGCAAAAATGTTTCATTGCCTTATGCTGTTGAATACTCCTTCTTAACATGGGGTACAGAATTAACATCAGATGGTAAAAAATCACTCCCATATATGGTAGAGTATTGAAAACCAAAACTCTTCAAAACATTTTCTCTGTAGACAAAAATACCTTCCACAGGGTATGTTGAGACAGACTGCCAAGTCTGCAGCCACAGGGAACACTGGGTTAGAGGAGCCCAGTCCAAGTGGTAGATTTACTTTTTCTTTTTAAAGCTGCACATACACTAACTTTGCCACTCCAGCAGTTACTGGCATCAAACTAAAATGCTCATGTATCTGCAGGAGTCATTAATAAAATGTATATTTTGAAAACAAACTAGTGGCAAATCAATAGTATCTGATAACCTCCAATTGTGTCATGCACAAATTCTTGTTAGAAAGCAGTGAAATATTAAAATATAACAAACCAAAATGAAACTGTGGCACTCCTGTTCAAAGACAGCATAGTGTAAAAAGGAAAAAAAGAAACAACCAGACCAGAACACCATGCAAAACAGCTTCCACCTGAGTCACTCTCTTAGAGAGTTGATGGCATAGATAGGTGCAAAGAGAGGTACAAGGTGTTCATTTTTACACTCTACTCAAAGGTTTGCTTGGTTGTGTTTTTTTTTTTTTTTTTTTACAGTCAGGAAACAATCTGCATCAATAGAACTGATAGGAAATACCATATTTTCCATCAATATGTTCTTTTTGTGCAACTGGTAACATGCAAATTAATATCAAACACAGACAAAACAAATAATATTTTCACTGTGTAAGTGCAGAGCAGACTGGAGTTCAGCCTTACAGTCATGATATCCTTAAGTAACTGGAAAGGATTTCAGGTGTGCTCAGGTCTTTAAAGTCTGTTTTCAAGGCTCTTGTGTGATCAGAAGACTCCCAATCCTCAAAAGAAGACATTCAGCCATAGATTACTTAATTCTTACATCTGTTTCTCTTGAGAATTCCTAACTTACATGAAAAATCTTAGTACAACATTGAACAAAGTCATAATTCAGAGCTGCAGTAGCACAAATTCGCAATTTATTTCTTTAGTCATGATTTTAAAAGTAGAAGCTATGAAATTACTTCTATCATATGATTTTAATTTATATGATGGCAATGCACAACGTAATCATAGTATGATGATTTGCCAAGTTACTTCAGAAATTACAGTTCTATGAAGAAAGGTGTATTTCAGTACTGCCTTAATTATACAGACTGACAAGCTTAAGAAAGACATCTTCACTAAAAATGCAAGAGGACAGAACAAATTTCAATTAGTATTTTTATAAATCAAAAATACACCACCCTAGTTAGCATTGGAAAAATAATTAAAAACAACCAAAAAAAGCACAAATTCAACTGAGAAAATTAATTTCTCCGTCATATTGTACTTAAAAATGTAGTAGATCAATATATTTAAATTTTGTATTAAAAAATCTGTCCAAAAAATGGGTCCCACAGAGTTACAGTTGTCTGAGACAACAGGAAGTCACAAAGCCTCATTAATTCAGTGATCTAGATAATGGCAACCTACACCAGGGAAAAGCTAATCCCTTTGATTTAGAGCATGCTGCTGAAATTCAGACTTCAGAGTAGTTCAGGTCCTGAGGTCTCACTTATCATGTCAGCTGTCGTGGTGCAGCACTACAGTCAGTGATAAAACCAGTGGTTCAGAAAGGATGGGTATGTCTCCCTTTGTGCCACAGTTAATCTGCAAACCAGACAGTTCACCTGTGGAGTCCAACGAGCTGATTGCAACTGACAATGTACACCTGATGTGACTGAGGTCAGGATTTCAGCAGTCTGATTTCTAGAGGCCTGTTCCCACTTCCAGTATGAACAGCAGCACTATCTATTGTCACAGGTCATAAAAATAACTTTCTAAAGAGTACTGAATTTGGTCAGTACATCTGCCACAACAACTTGAGAGAAAATACAAACCTCTGTAAATACAAAACAGTTATCCCCACCTGACACCCAAGCGTAGCTAATAACACAGGGCAGTGTTAACATGCCCCTTAATTTAGTGACAGTACAGAATGAAAATATTTTTAAAGCATGAGCATTTTGTTAGGAGAATGTGATGCTTTAACGCCACTTTTTCATAGCTGTTATGTTCTCATACTATGTATGTTCTCATACTATGTATTTTCACATAACACATACACACACAAAAATTACACTATTATCTTAAGCACAGAAGACTAAACATGCATTTATGTTTCATGTATCCATATATATCCCCATACATAGAAAACCATGTATGGAAAATTTATATATGGAATACAAATGCACATAAGCAGGCATACTATTAAAACGTCTTGCTTAATTTGAGTTCTGCACCAACTAAAGGACAATTTGTCCACAAAACTTTGAATAAATGTGGGATCTTCTCTGCTACACAACAACACATAAAACAAATATCTCACAGATGCAGCATACCTGTGTTCATTTTGACACTGGAAGATTTGCTACAAAAGTCTTCAGATTTCCTGTGGGAAATAAAACGATCTATTAATTTGCACAAGACAGGAATGTGTGGTACAAAATGGTAGCGCGACTTTTTGGAGGGCTGGACAGAGTCACTGTGATACAAGTGGTGGTCCTATTTTAAAACAGCTTTAATTAAATTGGTACTGCTTGTCCTTCCAAAGTTAAAGATGAGCTGTCACTTCCATTATAAGCCACACTATTTTCAACTGTTTAGTATCTCTGTTGTAAACGCTTGCTCTGGGGTAAAAAAAACTAGTGATCAACTCTTGGTCTTGAAACTATAAACTAAAAATTATTCCCATACAGGAATGTGGAAATATTTTTAAAGACTGGTTATAAGGTTTATTCACTCCTTTGTGCATACAGATGTAAAGAATAGGTCTCTCCAAGTATTTTCTAAGCAATCAACGTTACCAAGTCTTTTTCAATGGTTTATAAGCAGATGTTTTCATCCAGTGATTTAATGTGTGTCTACAGACAACACTGACAGTCTTAGTGTTGCTGTATTTCTATGCACAGAGTCAGGCCACGTGTCCTGGCATCCACAGGAATCCGTATCAAAATTTTCAATGGAATCAATAGTAGTGAATGAAGTCACTATACATCAACTTGCTTTTTAAAGGTACTCATTTGCACCAAAACAACGTAAAGTACACACCATGGTTGAATCTATTTATATATCCCAACTCTATACAGTATGTACAAACAAAGAAATAGTAAAACACTATAAACAAAACTACAACTGTAGAAAAAGCATGCCATCTAGATTAAAAGCTGACTTTAACCTATTGATGTCATGGGATAAAGTAGACACTATTTTCTATCTACTACCAGTTTATGTCACAGCTTTATCTTACGATTAGGAGCTTTAATACTTCTATTTAGGCTCTTTTAGGGATAAAAAGATAGATACAGAAAATGTTTCCAGTGGCATTCTGTATACTGGCCAATCTCAGCTGTGTTGTTGCATATACACTGTCCACTATAATTTACTTCAGTAAGTGGGCAGACACATTGGAGGGCAAAATACTGAGGGCTAAAAAAAGTCATTCTGCCTCTGTGTTAGTCCCTTCTCAAGTTCATGAAAAAAAGGGAGGAAAATCAGAATTAGTACATAATACAGCTACAAAAAATACATAAAAAATATAAACTGCCTGGCTATGTTGAAGTAAGTTGGAAGATATGCATGAGGGACTGTTTTTATAATGGGACACTCAAGGTACTAATTAATACAAATAAACAGACTATTCTTACAGCATCAAATTCCCACAGTATTTTCAGGCTTCTAGACGAGACACCATTTTCAAACCTTCTTTTAGCTTGAAACTGAATCACTGATGGTACCACATGCAAGCTACGAAATGCAACATGGTATTTATTTTCAGATCCAACAAGTACAGGACTCTTGGAACATTGCAGAGCCAAAATGACTTCTAGCAGGTGGCCTTGATATATTTACCCAAAGTATGTTTAACTCGTACTCAAGTTTTAACAAATGAAACTCAGTTTTAGCACCACAATTTTGTCCTCCTAAGAGCTTCTATCTGAACAGCTTAGCCTGCATTGCTGACACTGAGGGACTGCATGCAAATAACTAACATTTCCACACTAATCTAATTTTGCTGAAGAACAACTTAGTCTTGCACACCAGAAAAATAATGCAATCCAAATTGCATTGATGCAAACAGCGGGCCTTGTATTTAATATTAGAATCATTTTGAATTCCCTGCTTCTAAAGAGCTAAAGTACCATTCAAATACTAATGATACCAGCAGTAGGAGTGAATGAATGCAATGAAATTAACATCCCTATGCTTGAAATTATTTTATTCAGCATTTTTTCAATCAGTCTTTAAGAGCCTTACTTGAAGAAGGGATGGGGTGAGGAGATGGGGAGGGGAGCAAAGGGCTGAGTGTTGTTGTTTTTTTTTATTTTTTTATTTTCTACTTCTGTTCCTTCTTCATTGCCTTCTGAAAATTGGTCTTTGTGAACGGGTTTGCAGTATAGACCCCTGACAGAGATGAGATGAATGCTCCACTGGAAGAATTAGATGCTTCGTTGCCAAAACGGATGCTCAATGATCAACTAAGGTACTCGGCTCTGACAGCCAATGCTGCAACAGAAGGAATGTCCATAATGATTGCACAGACACAAAGTACTACTGGAGTGCACGAGTTTTCAAAATCAGAGACTGCTGTTCAGTCATCTACATCAGGCAAGTTTTCTACTCAGCTCACACCTGATCTTAGATACTGCAGTAAAAGAGCACTAAGTTTAATGACAGTAGCATTCACTTACCATTGCTACATTTAGCACTAAATACAATCCTTGTGCTATTTCTTAATAACATTACAATGATTACCTCAGCTCAGCAATACTTTACATTACAAGAGGCTACTGAAAAGATTCATGGGAATCTCATCAACACCTGGTCTATTTTCTCCAAGAGAGACCCTGATATCTACTTGTGATTACTGCTTCTGTTCCTGGTAAGTTCTGAAGTGTGGGGTGCTGCAGGAAACCATTCTGTCACTCCTTCTGTTCCACACTCATACGAAGCTATAAAAAGGGTTAGTGAGAAGTGAAGGAAGGTCTCCTCGCTCTCAGTTTATTCATGAATCAAGATGCGTGTCTTTACTCCTAGAGGTTTAACTCCATTCTTCATTAGATGTTAGAGCACCTACAGCCATTAGGACAGGACCTCTAACATCCGACATACCAACAACTAAGTAAATGTGAGCAAGTGCTTTGTGAATCAAAGCCTACATGAGAAATAACCCTGCTAGCATCTCATTCAAATAATTGTTAATCACTGTTGGTAACCACAGTCTGGAACTACCTAAGGATACAGGGCCTTGGGAAATCAGAATATTCTTTCCACATAAAATGGAAGATGGAACCAGGCTCTTCTAAGGGGTGGCAAGCTATAGGACAAGAGGCAATGGGAAGAAAATGATGCACAGAAAGTTCCACCTGCATATGAGGAAGAGCTTCCTTACTGTGAGGGCGGATCGAGCACTGCAACAGATTGCCCAGAGAGGTTGTAGCATCTCCCTCACTGGAGATATTCAAGAACAATCTGGATACAATTCTGTACCACATACTCTAGGATGACCCTACTTGAGCAGGAAGGTTGGACCAGATGACTCACTGTGGTACCTTCCAACCTTACTCATTCTGTGTTTCTAAGTTACCTGTTATTTACTCCTTGCCATTTCACAAAAGATATTATAAAAAGCAGGTTTAAAATGTATTTTTATACAGTATTTATACTAACTCTAATTCTAATATGTGCTCTTTATAGTTACCATCTGTTATAATGAATTCTACTCCAAGGACCTTTGGTGAGAGGAACAATTGGCTTACAACACAGAGTGCAGATGGATCAACAGCAGGGTAGACGTGTGTGTCTAGCTGGAATATGATAGATTTCCATTGTCTTAGGTAAAGAGCAGTGCCCAGATATTTGGAGAGGGCAGGAGCTTTCCAGATCCGTGAGAAGAAGTGTTAGACTTTCATTAGTGTTGTCACTTTCACATGTTGATGTAGAGAGAATAATATACTTGAGAAAGTATCTGCCAAGTTCAGAAGCCAAATCAGTTGCTGATTTTTCTACAAGGATTCTTTATTCAGTTCAAACTATGCAGGTGATCTACAGACATACATTTATTACCAGGCAGGATTCTATATCCAAATTTGCTTGTGGCAGGAAATTATTTTAACCCACATCACTAAGACTCTGTGGAGCATTTCTGCTCTCACCTCTGCAACAGATCAGTATTTATGCCAACTTTATATGCCAACTCATACATTCAATGAAGGAGGTAAAAAATACTATGAAAGTTCTGAAAGGACAGTGAAACTATTTTATTTCTCTCATTTTTTAGAAGAAATTCTTTCAGATGTTTACTGTTAGGAGGATGACTACGGCAATGAGAATGCAAGGAGAACTTGATAAACCTCACAATGTTTAGATTGTGGCAAAAATAACTCACACAAAGAAACAACTGTCCTGAAGCTGCCTTGGAGGCAGAGGCCTCTGCTGCCAGTCCCTAAGCAGAAGGAAGGCTTATCTGCAAATATACTCTTTCTATGAAAAAATGTTTGATGGAGCATAGGTAGACAGTGATTATAATGAAAAATGGAGAAGGTTCCACCTGTTTCAATTTCATTACCATGCAACAAGAAGGTAACAAAATGGCAGGGAGTCTGTTCTAAGATCCAGCCCAGCAAGGTATGTGCTGAGCATATGCTTAAGCATATGCTTTGCAAAGGCCCCACAGATTTCTATGCTTAAACATAAGCATCGATACTGTTTGCCCCAGACCACATTGCCTCACTCTATAAGGAGCTGAATACGCCTGTTCTAATTAAATTGTTTTCAGATAGATAATTAAAGAGAAAAACACAGGCAGAAAACAGACATCATAGTTTCTGTGATTTTTTTTCTTGTAGGATTCTGAGGACATCCTCATGTTAAGTGTGTTGTCATTGTACATATGTTACTTATATGCATTATCTGCAAATGTACTGATCAGGTTATTTAACGATTAGGATGTCCAAATAATTTGTACATGACCATAAACTTCTACTGGAATGCAATAGGTAAGTCACATTGTACTCAGCAGTAGTAAGTGTATGACCAGGGAAATATGTATATATAAAAGCTCTGCTTCATGGATCATCTGCCTACAGTATTACTAACAAACTATCTTACTTTGATATCCAATTTACAGCAGATTGGAATTATGAACCTATTTCCTCAGCAAATATGATACTAACATTGCTATTTACTGTACTGGTAAGATTTTGTTTTGGAAAATCACAAGTATTTCTAGTTCCTATGAGCAAATGTTCAAAGAGCATCAGATACAGGAGAATCCATTGCAGGAGTCTGACTGATCATTCTCAATAAGCACATCAAGGGATTGGACACAATAGGAGGAAATAAAGGCCCTATTAACCATTTACTGTATCTTAAATGTAAGTTGAAAATCATAAGGTAGTTTCTACTCATGAAAATTGTTGAAGTCTGAAGCATTTATCAGGAGTGCTGTGGTCAGATCCTGAACTAGAGAAGTAGATGTGAAAAGTGTGACTGTCTGAAGGCAGGGGAATAAATCTGATCACAGAAGGTCGTTCAAGACCTTACACACTTTTCTTG
>JAOXXN010000471.1:39560483-39571868 GCA_026770055.1 Myrmophylax atrothorax
CAAAGACTATATGTTTCTAAACTGAATGTTTCTTTACAGCAATCTTTGTTATTGAATGCAGCATCAGTAGAAAAACTTCTAACAATTTTATCTAAATTGGTATCAACTTAAAAGCCTTTCTCTCCAGATAAAAAACTTTAAGCTTAAAATTTTGCCTGTTTGTAGCACAATTTTTACTAGTTACATTTTTTGACTTGCTATGTACTGAAAAGCAAACTTAAGTCAAATTTCTGCGCTTGGTTCTGAATAGGTACTTGCTGCCATTTCAAAATACGTCTCAGACGCTTCAATAGCAGAACATTTTCCTAAAATGTAACTGCAAGCATAAGAGGATACCAAGAAAGTTATTCAAACTGACAACATTCTGTTCATTTTACTGGTTATTTTTACAGCTGCAAAAGGAAGGAGGAGGAAGAATTGCTGCTTTTATTCTGCATCTCCTCCTCTACTGCTAGAGAAAATTTTATTAATAATTCCTATCATGCTTGCGGTGTTTGTGTTTTTCAATTATTTTTATTACTTAAATATAAATAAAATAAAAGTTTTTTAACTGACTAACGGTTAAAAGAAAAGTTCCGTTAAGTTGGTGACTGCAATATTTCTTATCCTTTTTTCCCAGACATCTAATACTGTTTTAATGATATAAAATTACAACTTTCTAGCCTTTGGTGGTGGGTATTTTGTTCCCTGCTTTTGGCTTCCTCCTTTGCTCTTGTTTTACAGGAACTGTGTTTGTTCAAATGAACTCACTCCATAGGCTGGAAATGATTTAAGATTACTGTATGAGAGCATGTCACTGAAGTAAATATGTAGTTATGTCCACAGACATAATTATAAAAACCTCCACCATAAGACAGAGTGCCTAAAATGCATTATGCATTGTCTTAGCCCTTCTGAAGTTCCCTTGTCAAGTAAAATTAGCAGCCATAGATGCATCATTGAGCCCCGGATGAGTAGCCAGAACCCACACTGGATATGGATGCCTGTGGGATTCATTTACATATTAGTTCATTTGGGATGTGTAGCAAGGCAGTTCTGTTCAGGCACAGATGTTCGGGAAGAGATTCCAGCATCTGGAACCTCACAAGACAGTCACTGTGGCCCTTAGCTTAGTAGCCTGGTATACACAGCCTGTCCAATTTTCTCCCTAATGGCAAGGGAAATATGTAGCACTGGCAATACACCACCTCTCTAGATCACTCTTTGGAAAGGCAGAAACTACTGACAGAAAAGAAGCGTGATTAGGAAGTGTCAATCATTTACATCATGATTTGAAATCTGCCTTTTAGTAAATACAATATTTAACAATTATATCCAGAATTTACCTGTCAATCTTTTAAAGATTCTTTGAAATTTTATTTTAAGATTTTATTTTCCAGAATATCCAACTATTTCTCCATCTTTCTCAAAACAAGTAACAAATATCATTAGAACTATGTTCTTGTTAAAAATACATAATTTGAGGGTTAAATTTGGGTTCATTACACTGCAGTAACTGCCAAAGGTAAGAATAACATAAGAAAATTTTAGTTTCATCACTCATTTCTAGGATTTTGCAAATCACTGGTCACTTGAATACTTCACATATTATCTAATTTTCCATTTTTATACAGTATGACAAACTATGCATGCTTGTTCTTTTCTACTAGTATATACTATGCATAAATTTGCAACTAAACATGCATAGATCTTCACCTAAATAGAATTCCTTCTTTTTTTTTTTCCCCATGAGTCATTACCACTCCCAATAGAATCAGTGGAAACAGTGTTAATTCATGAAAGAAAAATTGATATCTGTTTCCCTCTCTTGGTTTCGTCTTAAATCTAAAAATACGCCTCCCTGAACCACAAGGTAATGTTACATCTAGCTAACAGAGCCAGACTAGTGTGTAGGGTTATATAAGACGACTTAATATATTCTTATTAGTATGCTGAAGCAGCAGCATTTGGCTTTAAACTTTTTGTAACATGCTTATAAAAACAGACAGAATACCTATAACTTAAAAGACTAAGAAGATATTAACTGAAACATTTTAATCCTTATTATTTTGTAAGACAATAACTAGAAGGAATTGCACTGGAAAACTTTCAGTATCCCTACTGAGTACTTAAAACTTGTGGCCAATTTTGGCTAAATTTGACAGAGATGCAGAAGTCTTGGTAACATTGAAATCTCACAAGTTCCATTAGGAATTCCCATGGAGAATATAGACCTAATCAGAGCCAAATGGGCAATATACTCCAGCATTATCAGATATAAGTGAATTTATACAGGAAGGAAGAATTGGGAGCTCTGTGTGGACAAATGCACATAGTTTATAATCCCAGCCACAAAACTCCCTCCCACGCTGACCTCAGTTTAATTTGCCTTATTAGATATCAGGCAGACAACAAAAATAACCAAAAGATTTCTGCTGTCTAAAAAGGTGCAGACTTGAACTTTAGCTTTTCCCATTATATTCATTGCAAGCTCTGTATGCACTGATGACTAATATAGTTGGAACTTGCTGAACAGCCTTGGTGTGATTCAGTTCCAAAGGGTGTTTCAGCATTCACAAGTAGGAGTAACTTTCTACAGCAAAAGTGTACTTGAGGGGCTTGAGTTCACATCAGCTCAACTCTGGCCCTGCAGACCAGAATACTACTGACACACGTACTTCAGTGACCTCTCAGCAGATGAGGCATGTCAGGCTCCTTCCTAGAGCCCCATCTTCCAGTTTAGCTTTGGTGGTGCATCTGCAGATCTCCTCTGTGAACCCAAAATGCTATGAACTAAAGAGCAGTAAAGTGGGGAAAGATAGTAAGATTTTAGTTTAAATTAAGGAGTTGGGAAGCAAAAGCTCAAGCAGATTTATTCACTGATGATTTGAATAGACATACAGTTTCTTCAGTTCTGCTGCTCAGGGAACTACTTCTGGCCTTTCAATCTTCATGCTGACATATATTGGAATCTAGTGACCATCAGTTAAGTTGCACTGTACTTAAATACAAACCAGTAAGATTCATTAGGAGTCATGGCTGTCTTCTGGAAGAGTAAGTTCTTTCAGCCTCTGTTAAAATTAAAACTTTGATGCCTTGATACCTAAATGATACCTTATCAGGGAGAGGCTTCAAAGCAAGTCAAATGCTATAAACTTCTATATTCTCTCCTGCCTTATACATGGTGTTTATCTCATTAACTCCTAGCCACATTTTGCCATTTCTGAAGAATCTTAGAACTGCTTTGTATAACTGTAGTCCCGTTAGACTTAACTGTTTACAGGAAATAAAATATTTAACAGCAGCAACACTATGTGCTCTCAAAAAAAAAAAAAACCCAAAGGAAAACTTCTTATGTACAATGCATGAGAACCAGAATAATTAGTCTTGCAAGCTTTCATTTGAATGTTTTTCTGATACTGTATTTTGCCTTTTCCCAAGGGGCACAATTACCAGTTTTCATTTCATATAGCTTCACTCCTCCATATAATACACATCAAAATAATGTATCAAACAGTATTACCTTAGGAGATGTCAAAATAACAGGCAATTTAGTTCTAGACTGTTTCTGATTTTGCTCTAGGATAAGTAAAGGATGTGTTCAGTAGCAGAAATCTTAAATGTGATGGTGAACAATTAGGAATTGAGAGGGAGAAAGATAACCTAATCTAAAAATTAACTAAATGTCTAGAACTTTTGAAAGTCAGTTGGAAGGTACAGGTAGTTAGTATTAACACTTCTTAATTATAGGAGTTAACTGCTCCAAACTATTAGGGTTAGTATTATTTGTTTGGCTAGTTATATTAGGAAGAATTGTAGTTTGTTGTTTTCTTTTGTTGTTTGTAGCATTGAGGCATGTTGGCAGATAGATCAATACCTAAAAGTCCAAGAGATTAAGCAGAGAGAGTGGTATAGGAACAATTAGGAGAGATGGCATTAACATGTGCTTTCTACACCTGGCTCTGCCTCTTATTTTCATCATCTTTCTGAGTTCAGCTTTCTCTTACCCTCCTTGGTCACTTTGGAGAGGGACTGTTTCTGCTTGGCTATTTCCACAGACATTCTTGGATGGGATCTCAGTCTCTGCTAAGATGTAGCCCTTCCACAGTGGCTGAAGGCTGCTTTGCAGGAGTACCAATAAACATTGTTCCCTTCTATTTCAGCAGTTACCCTTATCTATTACTTTTTCCTTTTAGATTATAAATCCCATGGAAAGTATACTAATTTAGGTCTGTCTCTGTATGCCTTGTAGATTAATGGGTTCTGGTCCTTGATTAGAGATCCTTATGCACTGTCACAGCATGGAAAAATACTATAAAGTATCAAACAATATTGTCTTAGGAGACGTCAAAATAACAGCCAAACCAAGAGAGATTGTTTAACCAGACAATATGAGTTCCAGGTCAAGAAAACACCAAAGAAAACCAGTAAGTTACAGAAAGATAAACTGTGACAACATTATTGAAACAAAACTTGGTTATAAACAATTTTTAAAAAACTAATATTTCTCAAGATTATTACTATTACGGCTCTTTAGATAAGAATTAATTTAACCATTACCTATACAGTATATGGATTCTACAAAAACTATTATCCACACAACCATAAAACTGTTATCTACTAGAATTTGCGAAGATTCTATTTTCTGCCTGCAAATAGCATTCACTTCTGTAAGAGCCAAATTTACATTTACCAGATCAAACTTTAGTAATCAAATAATTTTTTTCCCCTCTCCAAAAATTACAGATAATATATTCTTACTGATGGAGTAAAATACTAAATCATTTGGTAAAATATGTTAATCACTAATCATGCTATTTCATTATATCTTCCTCAGTCCATGCTTTTATATGCACCTATTTGAACACATTACTCTGATATCTGATTTTCCAGGGTCAGATAAAGCATAACCATATGACTCACTCTTATTATTCTTCCTGCTCTTAAATGAGAAAGAAATCACTCAATGCATTGCTTCAGCATTCCAGACAGTGAAGGTCAGAGTCAAGATCATACTGTATAAACACAAGATTGCCTCTTCTCAGTTCTGTGTAACAACAGTAGGCTGAACAACAGATAATTAATTCTATGAGCAGTATCATATATTTGTAATAACATCAAGAACATTTAAATAGAATTCTCATTGTGCTCAAAGAGGACATAATTGCACTGACCACATACATACTGCAAAATTAGAAGACCTGTCTCTTAACGAATGCTTGAAAGTCTTTTTTTGAACCTAGCATAGACCTCAGTATTTCTTAGTGAGAAAATGTGCTGAGGGAAAATATATACAGGAAGTGCCTGTACATGTACATACATACCCACATGCCTGTACCTTTGCCCTGCAATCTACACACATGTAGCTTTTAATAAACTATAATTAAAGAATTTTAATGTAACATAAAAACTGTAATTACTTTAAAAAAGCCCCCCAATTACTCTGTGTACAGAAAGAACTGTTCTTCCTGTAAGATGCTATGCCATGTTTGACCATTATCCAGCATGCAGCCTTAAACCGTATGTGTAACTGTTAGCTTTCTTCAAGGTTTACCTTAATATTGGCAATTGTAAGAGCTATGCATATCAAACAAATTAACTTAGGGTCAGAAAGCCACTTTACCCTAACTGAAGGAATAGATAAGCTGAAGACGAAGATTTCAGTAACTCTGGGCAACTCAGTTGAAGATACTTAGTTCAACTGTTCAGAATACTTTGAACATTAATAGTGTTAGTTAAACACTCCATTTCAATGATGGGCATGTGTGCTGAGCACTTTGCCAGATCAGAGGTTTGTGCTAGGCATGCAGCAAATATGGCAGAAGATTAGGGATCACCTGAGAGGGAACTGGGTGCCTGTACAGCACTGTCAAGCATGGCTATGCAGTACAGTGGAATCTGCCTGCCAGTCACACACAGGTGAGAGCTTACCGTGCTCTTCCACAATAATATACAACACCCACTGCCACAGGAACAAAGCCGCAGGGGCACAAACCAGGACAAGTTTTCAGTCTCTTAATTTCCTACTATGAATGCAAACTGTGTCAGCAAAAGGAAGAAGGATCCTAAAGAGTCTACTACTGACTCCATTCCTTACTCAAACCTACTCCCGCACCCCATGAGGAGATCCAGTTTGTGTTCTGGATGAGATCAGATTTGCAGAAACCAGCCAATATAAAACTTGAAATAAATGCATCTACAAAGAGGGAACAAAACAAAGCAGCAAAGGTAGAACTAGCTGGCATCTCCGACCCACCCTCAGCTTTCAGAATGCTAATGTAATTCCTTCTCATGTCACCTTCTAGATTTTATTTCCTTCTGAAAGGAAGGGGAAATGCTGAGGTCCAATTATCCAGCACCACAGACACCCAAACCACTTTTCTAGAGCCATTAGACACACCTCTGCCTTTTCAGCTCTTAGTCCCAGATCCCTTCCTAGACAGTCTTATCTTCATCTGTTAAACTCACTTAAACCCCAGTTTTTCCGCCACTGCCCTCCAAACCAAACTCCCCCTTTCCCTGTCAAAGGCAATTTGTCACAGTCTACTGCTCTTATTTCCTCATTCTTTAAGCTAGGCAGCCTTTTCCTCTGCAAAGATTGGTCTATAGTGGGGCTGAAAGAATAGCAAACACCAGAACCTCATTTTCAGATTGCTCTAGCATTCATTGCTGTACCAACTACATTAATAGCCTCACTCTTTCCCTATACTACCCCTGACACTTAGAAGCACTCGAATACTCAATTCTAGTTTTCCATTCACATGCAACAGGAATAGATATTCAGATTCAGCTTTTGCCAAATCTCTACTGAGCACCTGCAAACAGATTTTTCAGTGGTGCACAATTTTTGTAATGGGAGGGGAAAGTCACCTCCCTAACAGAGCTGTGTTAAAGTTTATCACTGTATTCCCCCCAGTGAGTTCAAACTTTGCTAAACTATAGGTGATCAGAATTTTTAATGTAAAAAAATTATTATACTGTAGAATCATGACAAGAATTTTGACAAGAAACTTGAAACAGGATCTTAGAACATAAAATTATGATAATAGTTAAAGAGGTAATCAGTCTGCGCCAGCTAGTCAACAGAGGCTAAAAGTGCAGTTCCAAACAAAATGATTGAGTATTTTTAAGTTTAAAGAAAAGTTTGTTTTGTTGCTATCACAATATATTGCCTGTTTTGCTTTCTAATGACCCAGTGAAATTTTGCCAAGGGTATGTTCCCAGGAGCCAACAGGATTGAGTGGGTGTAGTACTGGTTCCAAATGCAAAGTTACATTGAGGTTATCAGAGTAGTTTAAAAGTACCTGCCACAGCCTCAGTTCTGACACCGCCTCAAGTGCTATTTAGGGCTCATTGTTCTGCATTCTGTCACTCAACTAATTCATGGAGTGCTAGCACATGAGATGGTATCTCTTTCATCAAAACATGTGGATCAGTTACGTCCCTTGCTGTCATACCAGCTATTCAACCTCATCAAGTGCAGTGTGAATAACAAAGAGGATCAATAACATAATGCAGCATGACAATGTTTTCCTTCACCTACTACTCCACAGTTTACTTAATATAATTATTAAAATTATGTCCCCAGGTTAATCTGGTGAAAATTTTAATGGTAATTTTGCAGCACCAGGCATTTTTATTTTTTAAAAAATTGGCATTCCCTTAGCAGATGTTCTCAGTTCCCACACACTTAATTATAGTTTTAAAACTACAGCCACCTACCATACAGTTCACTGCAGTGTGCCATTTCAAAAGCCACTGTTACTTGCTCATTAAATTCCTCTGCTATGTAGAGCACAACTGATTTCAACTGTATGCCAACCCATAAGCACGTGACAGGGAGACAGGCTTCAGCTTTAACACAGGTATTCCACAGGAATGTCTACAAGTTAACATGGAGGCATGCTGATTTTGTTTAGGAGTGTTCAGAAGAAGAAAATATCATTAAGATAAATGATATTCTATTATTTTAATTAAAACACGGATAAGTGGTATAAAAAGTTACAGTAATTTTTCCTCTGAAGAGCTATTTCAAATAGCTTAAAAAATGGAAATTCACTGTAAACAGATCTCACTATTAACAAACAAGAGAGACTGAGAAACATGCATAAGGCTGTTACCTTTCTGTTGCTTTCACTCACAACTTATAAAAATCAGAAATTTTAAACAGGACTCAGATGTTCCACATATTGACCAGAGATGGGAACAGTGTATGTTTCAATAATGTCATGGCCGTCTGTCACCTCCTCCTTTCAGCTTAGCCATATGAAAAACCCTCACAATTTTTGTCAGGAAGGAGTGTCAGGATATTCTGACAGTTCTTGGTTTTCATAGTGGCTTTCTGAGATGCTTCTCATCACTCGTAAGTTATTTGTAAGTTACTGAGCAGCAGCCCAGAGATCCTCACAATGGAGTACAGCACCTTTGAAGTTACCATTTCCAGATTTTTATGGAGACAGAAGAGTAATGCCAAGATCTGCAGAGGCAATAGGCAAACTTTAAATTATTTTACAAATGACGGTCCTATATAGGAAATTGGTAAAGTTTTAAACATCTTTTAAAAGTCATGGGGCTATTGGCATAAAAATAAGGTAACTGTGGAACTCAGCAGTAAATTCCACATCTGATTTTTAACAATTTTTATATTTTATAGTCTGGCTTATAGCAACATTATTTAGAACTTGTTATTTCACAATAATGCAAATCCAAAAATGCATAAATAGTCACATGAAATAGTAAGACAAAACTGTATGACATATGGGTAGAGAAGTAAGCTTTTTCCCTCTTAAAGAACTCAACATTTAAAGGACCAACACTAAATCATATCTAAGAAATTCAGTGAATTTTAGTTCACCTGAACTTTCTGAAGTAAAGAAGCTTTAAACTCACACTGTTTATTTTTAAACACACATCTTTCTTCCTTCAGTAAAGAAGTTATGCTAACTAGTCTTAAAATTTCCTCAAGTCACAAAATAGCTACCTGTGAAAAGCTGTCAAATTAGTAAAGTGAATGAACTGAAAACACAATTGCTTTCTCATTCCTTACAGCAGTTGCTAGTGTTGCATACTGAACACAGCATACAAGAATCCAGAAGCCTGAAAAAAGAAGGGGCATTTCTAAAATGTAAAAATCTATTTTAATATCTCCGCAAAGCCATCACCTTACAATTAGTCCCAGGTGATGTAAATACTTCACCTGAAGATCAGTAACATTTGAGATAGTAAGATGTTCTTCCCCACAAGTAAACGAAATGGTATCAGAGTACTTCAAATAAAAAAAAAAAAGCAAAAAGAAGTATGTAGGAATCAATTTGCCTTTGAAAGGAAATTTTTGACCAAGACAACTTAGTGTTCTGATTTCTATTTCAAATAATTAAAATTTATCCACTTCTTGAGAAACTAAGAGTTTTAGAGAATAAATTACCTGTATTATTGCTGATGCGTGTCTAATTGTTTTCTTCCTATTCTACACTTGCTGAAATTACCTACTGCCCTTATTTCTGTGCAATAATCCTTTGCATAACACTGCTGCATAAAATTCCTATTGTGGTGTGAAGCCTTTGTATTTTAAAACATTGATTTCATCCTACTAAAGACATCAGATAAATAGAAGAACATACTGCAATTGTTCAAAAAGTGCTCATGGTGGTAAAGAAGTATACTGTACAATCAAATCTATATTGTCAAACTTGTGTTATAGACAAAAATTTTGTGTATTAAATTGGACCACACATACATAAAAATATGAAAAGAGGGTACACACAGCGCAGAGGATAGTAAGTTTTTCCAAATTTACATAAGCAATAAGCACACATTTGAAAATTAAACCATCAGCAGCTATTAAAAATGACTGTCCAGATGCAAAATCTGGTATAAGAGGCTCCTAAGCTACTGCTTTTGGGAAGTTCGGGGGAAATACTGGTGAAAGGACCACTTCAACTGTGTCTTACACCTACTTCAAACACTCCTTCCTAGGTGAAGTCCCAGGCACTATATGACTAGATGGAAGTACAAGCATTCTTGTTTGGAGTTTTCCTACACCTTCCTCACAATGAAAATGATGGAAAAATTTGCATTTGCATGTCACCCTTCAGCATTCTAAGACGGAAGCAAGCTGTTGCACTGCAGTGAAAACAGATGATGAATTTGGTTTGACACTTTCACTGGGGGAAGAGGTGACTGCAGAAGTCACACTGAGTCATACAAGCCTTTTCCAACGCACTCCTACTACTTTGCCCTTTTTTTAACTTCTCTTAGACCCAGGTGAAATACAGATGCAGGACAGATCCCCTTTATGGATGTCTAAGGAAAGACATGAGCCATATCTGTGCTTTAATGCAGCACTGCTCCACACTGTCTTCAGCTGAGTTACATCAGCATAAACAAAAAGTGGAGTGGAAGATAAGGCCCTATGAATATATCAGCAGTGAATTAGTAACTAAGGCCATGTCATTCAAAAAACACTGAATTTTTATGAAGTGCCTAAACTCTAAAACAGCAAATGCTTCTGAATATCAAGTGAACCAGAACTGTAGGTTTCAAAAATGATTAACTGTTCCCTTGTGTCCTTGGCACTCCCATTTTATATTGAATATCCTATTGTCTCTCGATACCTCAGTGCTGGTTGGCAAATACAATCTGTCCTTCTGCTCTATCCAGCAGCTTTAGAGACTGGATGATTTGCTTCAGTTTAGCAGATTTTAAAAACATTGACACCAGATGAAGCTATGACCTAGACCTAGCTGATGAGTAAGAAAGACAGGAATACGTACCTCAGTCATGCCCTCCATCACAATTAAGTGGCTGCAGAAGGCTGCCATGAGGTACCCATTTCTAGTATCAATCAGTCAAATCTCTTCCAAATACCTGCACTTGTACAAAAGCTGCCCACACATGCATAAAGCCTCTTCATTTTCATAAGCATATAGAAGTAAAGGCTGCATGTTATATTCCTCCAAGGAGAAACCTTGCACTTAATGTAAGCATGCAGCACTAAGTCCTCTACTTTTGTGACTAAAAGCAAGCAAACTGTGCTTAAACTTGATGACCTCCAAAGTTTTGAGCAACAGTAGGGTATCAGTCTCATTTAAATGCACTGCTTAAATAAACTGAGAGTAATAAGTGAGTCTTCTGGGTTACTAAATGCCTATTTCGATAATATTAGCAATAAAAGAGAGTCCTACTCCAAACTAAAACATAACATTTTCTTTAACATTTCTGTAATTTTTCCTTTGCACTTTGGTCATAGCTCTTTTCTGTATCTTCCAGTCTTGGAAATAGTGAAGAATGCAAACACCTCCTGCCATTTCCTCAGCAGTTATAAACCAGTAGGCAGTTAAATGCCTCCCTGACACCCGATCCCGTCAGATCTCGGAAGCTAAGCAGGGTCAGCCCTGGTTAGTACTT
>JAOXXN010000471.1:39575877-39587573 GCA_026770055.1 Myrmophylax atrothorax
TGGATGGGAGACCTCCTGGGAATACCGGGGGCTGTAGGTTCTAGTCCTGAGGACTTCACTGTCACCATCCAAGCTCGCTCAGCCGTGGCAGACGAACCTGAGGAGTTAAACGGTGGGGCCAGTTCTGCGCACGCTGAGCCTCTCATAAAACATCCTCTGCGCAGGCTTGAAGGACACATCCACGTGGGGAGAGCCCTTCCCAAACCTTTGTTCGCAAAGCCTGGCCATGGTGATGATGATGATAATATAAGTAGTGAAAAATATCTTAATATAATGCAACCAAAAACTGGTAGCTGAAAACATATACAAGGCTTGAGTCAACATAGAACGTGACTAAAACACAGGCCAGAAGTTGTTCTTTCCATTTCCTCAAAAACATCTAAAAAGCTTATTGATTATGAAGCAAATTTTGTCTCTTTTAAAAGAGCCTGTTTTTAATGGGAGATGTGTGTGCATGTAACATTTTTTCAATCTGCTAAAACAATGTTCCAATTAAGATTAAGGGACAACCTAACACATAAGAGGTTACCACATCCATTTGAAAGTAGCAAAGAGAAAAATAGGTAGTTTACCTGCTTTTCCTGTTCCTCAGCAGAATTGTCCAATGCTTTAACTCACAGTTCCACTACCCACAAGCTGGGATCAGTTTGCTCATCAACATCTGACCTGATTTGGTTTTTTATGGGACCTGTTTGCTGCTGTGTGGTTAGTATTTACATTTGTGTTCTTGTGTTGGGACTAAGGTTATTGCTTTTCTGAGAGAGAGAAAAATTAACATCCAAACACCATCCCAAATCTTCCTGACATATCTATTTTTACACCTCTACTTTGCTATCTAAAAATGGGTGGAAGAGCCAATTATTGCAAGGACCTACATTCCCAGCATTAATAACAATATATGTATATATTAATTTGCTTCTTATGGCATAAGGCTTACACAAATACCTTCCTATGATTTTCAAAAGCTCATGAAAATTGACATGAAGTGCAGCTGGAAGAACAGACACCTTTCGAACATCCCACTGTGTGTTTATCTGCATCTTTAGCTAAGGACAGATCTTGAAACAGTAGTCCCTGTGCATTTACAATGTTTCAGAATAAAACTTCATGGCACCACAAATATACCCCTAAGGAGACTACCAGTAATTCTCAAAAGTTTTATTCTGTTCTTGGGCTCTCTTCTGAATTGGTTGTCCTAACAAGCACAAACTCGTGCTTGACTCAAATGCACTGATCTCTTTGTGCAAGGATATGCATGTGGCAGGAATCATTAGCTGTCAGCTATTCCCTGTGAAAGGATCAGAACTCCCAAAGTCCAGACATTGTCTTTCCAATTGCCCAAACTCAGCCCAAGGGGAACAGTACTATGTCTGTAACTTGCCATTCTTGTACTGGCCAGAGATGGTGGAACCTTGTATCTTTGCTAGGCGCAACCTGCAATAACCATTTGACTGAGAACCCCTACAACACCACAACAAATGTATTTTGTTTTCCTCTTCTAGTCCTTGCTAAGGCCTTGAGATGCAAGTTTAGTTTCCATCCTACAATTCTGCTGAGCATACTGTGAAATCCATTATCATTTCTGAATCTAGAGGTGCTTTTCTCATTAAAAAAAAGAGGTTATTATTTCAGTAAGCATGCAACACACTCAGTAGAAAGGCAATCTAAAAAGCCAAATCATATTTCACACTATTCTATTTTCTTTCTTCTTTGTGGTATTATGTGTTGCCATTACCATATTACAACCATATAAGGTTTACAACAGAACACTTTCACTTGTGCATACAATCTTTCATTTCCTTCATTACTAGGCTAGAGCTAAGTCCTTACATCTCCTCCTTCATTATGCTGACTGAGAATAACAGATTAATTCAACATAACCTGTAGCCCCTACGCTGAGGCCCTCTGACTTTGCTGAAATACACTGTACTCCTTTTAGGTTTTGTCTACATTTCATGGTAAAAATACCTCAGTAATCACTCCATTGGTTGCTCTCCAATTCTGACCGAAAATCTGCAAACCCCTCTTTAACTATCCAGTTTTAGTAATTCAGACTGATGTTACCAGTCACAGTGATAACAACATTTAAATTAATTTAACAGACTTTCTCACAATAACTGATATTTGGTCTGTGATGGATTTTCAATTTATTTATTTATTTGTTTATTTATTAAAGAGAGCTCACTACTCTCACCTAACACACAAACCAGCCATTTTTTTTCTGATCAACTCCTGCTAAGGGACATACCAGAGTGGACAGTGTTCTCTCCCTTCATCAACTTCTCACATAGTTAAACCCAATAGGGTGACGGTGGAGAATTGAGACTTCCAGAAATCTCACCTTAAGTTAAAAATAACATTTGGACCTTCCTGGTACTGGTAGCATACATCTAGATGCTGTAGCTATTAACTGGCCAGATGTAGGTCTGCTGCACTGCAATGCAGAACATGAAATAATCCATCAGTATATACCAAATACCAAATTCTACCAGGATCATCATATCATAAAACTACAAGCAAAGCACTCTGGTTTGAATCTTGCACAATGCCATAGTCACTGCCAGAATGATTAGTTCTACTGCCTACAAAAGTAAAGCCTTTTTCTATTTTCAGTTTATTTACATCTAGATCTCAGCACCTAATTAAAACAAGAAAAAAATTAGGCAGGCTTTTTAGAAAGGTCCTGTGCTATGCAATTATCTTTTTAATGGAAAATTTTCGGCAGGGATCTCTTGTCCTTGGACTAGTCCTGAGAGTACTACACATGTCTACTAATACCATGCATGTCTAATTAGATGACTGTGGGTCCTATTCAGAACCATCCCCAGCCCACATATGTGAAAGTAGCTTTTTGTATGTAAACAATTGTTTCACGAGATTCATTAAACTCTTTCATTAAAATCTTTTCATCCTGTGTGTACTAAGAGGAAATGTTCAGATCATATTTGAGAAAGGTCTATCAGAAAGTACCAGTCACACACAATTATGAAAGAGAAAGCAGGGAAGCATGCTTTGAATTTTTATTTCCTTGTGAATGAAGAAACTAAATCACTGTAGAAGAAGGCCACAAGGCATCAGAAGCAAGATTAGTAACCATGCTAAGATATGACTGGTTATTATTTTATAATTTGCTTTCCTTCCCAGAGTAAATACTGAATAACAGAAAAGGTATTAAATTTCAAGTAGTGCAGAAACTATGCAGTGACACCTGACTTTGCTTCAAATAATGGAGTAACTAACAATTATTGTAGTAATTTCCAGACTTTTTTGTTTCATGGCATACAACCACTTCATCAGACATTTTCCATAAGTGAGCATCAGCCAAACAACGCAATGCTTTCTGACACACTGGCCAGAGAGAAGTGAGCTGAAGGGAAAGGCTCAGGCACCACAGTACCCAGGCAGATTATCTCCTCTCAAAGGCATGGAAGTCTCAGCTGATCTTAGTGCTCTGTCTACGCTCATCTTTGCTGAAAATCCAACCTTCACTAATAGGATAGGTAGGCAAAGAGGGTACTTGAGAGCTGGATGACAGAAAAGCCTGAAGCAAGTTTCCTCTGCTGTCTTATGACAGATGAGGCTGTCACACATCTCATAAACCATATCTGAAGGATGCAAAGGTCTGAAAATAACCTTTGATTTTCGCGGGTTCTCAAATGAGGACACTAGCTTCAAGGCTTTGTGCTAATCCTATGCCACGCTCCTGTTACATTACGATGCCGCAACATTACAGTATCACTACAGCACTGAGGATGCATCAGTGGTGAAGGAAGAGCAATGCAGGACCGTCTTGGGCTTTGTGCATCCTCTGTTTGGTGTTTTGCAGTCCCACCGCAGCTGCCAACTGTTCAGGCAGAATATGTGGAATATGCACACAGAATAAAAAGGCCAAAAGTGATCTTTGCTCTCAATGTGTTAAATGGAACCAACAGCCCAGGAATTGCCTACTTATCAATTTTAGCCTTGAATGATAGGATTATTCCCTATGACACAACAGTTTCTGATGTGAGAAAATCTGCAGGAAGTTGAGAAATTAAGAAAACCAAGGCAAAAGAAAACTACTGCCATCAGATTTTTTTTTTCTATTGACAGTAGTGTTGATCTATTCCCTGCCACAGACATTGCTATGGTGTATTGAGTAGACACAGATCTGTGCATATTATAAAGAAATTAAGCTTTCTGATTTAAAAATATTAGAGCTCTAATTCAAAGTCCTTAATATATGCTCATAGAATCCATAGCCTTCTGTAAGATATCAACACAGGCTTTTCTGTATAAAGACGGGATTATTCCCAAGCTATAAGTAAGCATGTACTGTAGAAATCTGCTAGATTTAGGCCTCAGAAAAAACCTCACATGAAACATATTTTTAGCACAGATTTTGTGTATTAGAAAGCACACAGTTAACCAAGCGCAGTTAGCTTATCTTAAAAGCAGCCTAAACAATTTTTTGGCTACTGAAGGAACTGGAAAAGCAGCTTTTGCTCTGCAGTTTCGCAATGGAGCAAGTTCAGGGATATTTTTGCACTTTCTACTTTGTCAAACATTTTGTAGACTCTATTTCTTTTCTTTAGTTCATTCCAAAAATGTCCACTCCAAATATTTTTTCCATATCTAGACACAAGATGTTGTTTCTTTTCTAAGAATAAACAATACTTCAGCTTACAAAACTGTCAGTCAAACTCCTTGACGTGGACATATCTTTATATAGGAAAAGCATCCAAAGCCTTCTTGTCTGGCCTGTGGTTACAAAGGGGCAGCCCTATTAGGTGGAAACCTATAAAGTCATATTTCCCTACTACCTCATTGGTCATACAGAAATTTCCAGTGGAAACCGCAAGATTATTTGTCCTTTGCTTCTTTTTTCTGTCATGTATATCTCTGGCCTCTAATACACTGAGTATGGTTGCTTATGCAAAAGAATCCTGATCATACCACATTGAATTTGCATTTCCAGCTGGAGTCAAAGGATTTGGCCATACTAAAAGTTGTAGCATCACATGTGGTGGGGGGAGGGAGAGCTTGCAAATTAGCTGTCAAGTTGAAAAAGAAGAATAATAATGCAAGAAGCTGGCAGTTACCATTTGATACTGCATTACTGATCATGCCTTATGGGAAAGATTAAATTATGTTAATATTGAAAAAACGGCACCTATTGAAAAATAGAGCAATTAATAAACCTAAAACAAGTCTATTCACCTCTGAATTCAGAAAAGTGAGACAGTCTTTCTCTCCGAGTAATAAAAATGTCATGCAGTAAAAAATTAGTGATTTATTTTAACACTATTAAACATTTGACACATCACACAGCCTAAGAAATGGTTTCTAAAGCCAGATTATTGTGGGCTATTTATGTGTTTATAGCTATTCACTACTGACAAACACACATCTACTAGTAGTTTTAGAAATGAAGCATCTAATATACACAAAGAAATCAAGGGAAAATAAACCAAATGTTGTGTAGACTCTCTTATTAGTGTATTTTTTCCTAGGGCCTTTCAAACACAGAATCCTTTGTTACTGGTTGGCATGGTTTTGCCTCACTTCTGTTTTATAAAGTATATTAAAGGTTATATTTATGGTAATAGGAAGACAGCAGATATAGATAAGGGTGTCTGGCTGATTTGAAGAGCTGACAAAAATCCCCCATTTTCTTCAGAACCTCCTTGCACCTTATTTCACTCACAAAGTATCTGCAATACCAAGAAACTCACACCAATGACAAGATGACAAAACCTTAGGCCTGAGCAGGCACAGCTTGCTAAGATTTAATATTCTCCTCCTTTGATAAATTCCAAGTGCCAGATTTTGTTGATACATTAGCTTTAATCCAGCATCTTAATTTGTCCTTTGTATTTCACATAGAGGAATTTCTCATTATACATTTAAATGCTATACTCTATAGACACTTCATGCTGACTGCAGAAAACAATTCATGAGAAGAGCAAGCACCCTGATGGCTGTAAGAACAGACATTCCCCCTACCCCCATACCCTCTGCAATGGGTTAAGTAACAACACTAATAAAATATAGATGATGGAAAACTCAAGCCCTTGAGAGAACAAGATGAAGGCATCATACAGTATTTGTGGGAACAATGCACATAAAAACAGCTCATTCTATATATTTAATACTTTTGTATTGCATACAAGTATTTCACTATCTACTCAAAGAAGAGAAATAAAACCAAAAAGGATTGTTCATTTTAAAAACAGAAAGCAAATACCTATAAAGTTAAGAATTGAACATTTTCTTGTGCATCAGCTTTCAAAGCAATGAGGGGGGAGAGTTGAGCTCTTATATATCTTTTTTCAAGGCTGGTTTCTATAACTGATGAATGTCATAAATAGCAGATATGTTTGAAAGAGAAACCAAGGGGAACAAATACACAGACCACTGAAAAACTCTTGCTGAATAAAATCAAATTCAGAACACAATTTCCAACAAGACCAAACAGAGAGTTATTTGACCAAGCTTTTATAGTAATAACAGAGGTATGGTGCTGTCTGTTAATGAGACAGAGCATGCAGAAGTAAATTCTCCTTAACAAGAGGTATATGTGTGAGTGCCAACACCTGCTATCCAATTTCTTGCAGAATTCCCACAGAGGCCAAGCACGTAAGTACAGAAATACAGTGCAGAGTACACTCTTTACATTGGGATACAAAGTCACCTGAAGAACCCAAACATATAATAATCATACTGCTGAGTTTAGCATATCCAACTTTCAAACAGTATTTTTGTAACATTCAATTGCCATTGCTTAGAGATCTCAAGGTGTCAGGTTTCTAAAGCATAGTACAGCACAAAAGATAATTTAATCCTAAGAGTAGCAAGGTTCCAACATTTTCCCACACATATCTTATTAAAACAGGTACGGTACCATGTTTACACGTTGTCTGTTCTAGAACTAACACAATTCTGCATGGCTTGTTCAGGTTATCTGAATCTTCACCATGCATACATTTTTATTCTATAGGCCCTTAAGGAATTTCAGATATTTCAAGCTCACTGTCCTATCTAGGTTCCATACAGAATACAGCAATCTGAACTTCTGTATTGAAGTAAATTATGACTTGAACTCTGGCTGTATAACATTTTGGAAGCAGTTTGCCTTGTGTCATTCAGGGAAGAGCGACTCCATATGCTGTACAGTCAGAGCAGCCTAAAAGGAGAAAGCACGCAAATGTGTCACAGCTAAATTGTAGAGCTCTTTTACTTTCCATTTACATTTTTTGTTAAGGTTAATGATGCAGATGTCCAACGTCTAGCCAAATTATTTACAAAGCCTGCAGCATCAAAGGCAAAGCTATGAGCTTGGACAACTGTTTTTAAAACATTCAAGATCCCCAGCTCGTCCATCTTCTCGCACTGCATGATTTTTTTGAAGCAAGCAAAAATTATGCACCTCTCTGTATAAAGCAGAAACACCAAAATGTGTGGGAATGTAAACAAACTCTATTAGATCATTCCATGGATTGATACAGCAAGATTTCATCTTAGAGTTTATAATTTGGACTCCTTACTTAAAAAGTATAAATTAAACCAGTTTGTGTTTAACACTTATATGCAACATTCACTGTAGTTAACCACATGACCACAGCCTCTACAGGAACCCTTCAGCTACAACTATACAAAACATTTATAAATATTTTACAAGAGACTTGCATTATACAAAATATAAACAGTAAATCTACACACAGCATACCAACCTCAGACTTGTCTGAAAGATCAGGACCAGGGTCATGATTTACCAGCTACGATGTACTTGGTGCTCAGAAGACAAAGCCACATGTAGTACTGGAGCAAAGAAACTAAAACTCTCAAGTTGCCTTCAGGAAACCTCTGGATACAATTATGAACTCTAGTTGAGCTTTTAACACTTTTACAGCACTGAATTAGGAGCTTCCAGACTAGAAAGGACACACAATTGTTAGCACTTGATGGCTTCCACTTAGGTGAGAGCATTCAAATCTCATGGTATGGTTAACCCCAGGATTAACCTCTCTTTGCTTCTCAAATACCAGGAGATAAAAGTGGTGAATAATGTTAAAGTAATAGATCACCTAATGAACTGGTGAAGAGAGTGAGATTCACTTTTAGGTGCTGTTTTCAGAAAACAAGATCTCAGAGAAAGAGGAGTAGGAGTAAAAAGTTTGCTAAAGAATAAAAGAAATCAGCAATTGCAAAGGACAGATAGTTAGAAAAGGGCAATGCCAGACATAAAGCCCTACCTAAGACAAAAAGATGAATGGGGAAAAAGCTGATGAAGAGGACAGAACATCTGCAGACATTTTGGCATATCTGTATATTTTTGGGCTACCTCTGCACCAGGAAACATCCAAGAGCTTCACTTCAAATAACGGGATGTAAATAGAGTAGTATAGTAAGAGCCTTGGTAGAGCTCTGCTGCTGCAGCAGCCTCTAGGAAACGAACAGAAGCCTACACATGCTCAACAGTCATCCTTGAGAGCTCTTCAAGTGCATCCAGCTGGGCAGAATAGTTAAAGCCAAGGTCTGCCAAGAAAAAGCACAGACCTAAAGCTTCTACCCAGAAGGCAGTGAGGAATAACACACTTAAAAGAGCAGCAAAAGCCACAGACACTACTTATTAGTGTAACAAGCTCCAAGATCTCAACGAAGCACAGCTTAGGCACAGCTAAGGTCAAAGTACACAATCAGTTTTGAAACTGGGGACAAGAAACACACAGAAAAAAATAGTGTCTAGGTCTTTTTTACTGATGTACAGGTTTGAAAAGGAGGTAAGAATCAAAATCAACAACACAATTGGAAGAGAATCATGTAAACGGAGGCAAATTTTTAAAAAAAATTCTATTGTTTTTAACTTCTTGCACTATATAATTCTTGAGCACTAAGAATTTAACATTATTTCAGCTATAAACTGCAGTACAGTATCAAGAATTTTGTTGAAATTACGTATTTCCGCCAAAATCAACGTATTAAGTCCCCATCATTTCAGGAACATATTCATACTTTAAAAGCTCAATTTGTTTTATTTGAAACCTATCCATTTGATTTGCAAAAGTATCTCAGAACTGAACTTGTGAAAAGATTGTTTCAGATATAATGTTTTAGAATAAACCAGTACTTTCTTACAAAAATAGAAAAGTTAATGCACTACTCTAGAGTTGCTCCCATTGTTTCCTGTAAGTTATGAACATAACTATGACATATATAGGCCTCAATTTTTAACATTGAAGTTTCTCTTTCCTCCCAGATTTGCAGCAACCTCCTTTGAGATGACCAGGACATTATCCCACGAAGACAGAAGGCATTTCAATGACTGGTATCTTACGAGAATCATGTCTTATTAGAATACCAAGCATATGATTGCATCTGTTCCATTAATCTCTTGAAAAGACTGCCTAATCACGTCAATTTAAACATAACTTGTCAACAAAGAGTACTTTGTAAAATAGAAAATGGAAACATGCAGTTTACTTGTATGTTTTAAGACTAGTAAGTCACTTTACTCTTCAGCTTATACTTCTCTTTGTGTTTGGAAACATAATGTGTGTTCACTCTGTGACTACATAGGATTACAAACTGCAGTCATTTCCTATTGACTCATTCATCGTGCAGCTCAAAGAATATCAAGGTCATATTTTTATGCCAAGCCATAGTTACAGCCCTGAAGGCAGCATGTGCAGTGCTTCATTAGCCACATTGAATTGTGCAGAACATTACCAATACGTAGATGAACAATCTGCTTTAATTCAATGCAGTATCAGATACATGCTTTCTGGAATACAAAAGAACGGAGGAAAAAAGAAAAATTTAAACCACTATGGTTTGAGCACACTAAGTATTTTGCCCAATAATTTCTTTCATAACCAAAACACATACCTTCCCAGACTGGAAGGGTTGGGTAGGATTTTGGGACCGCCTTGACTCAGCCCACAAGACAAGTACACCCTGGTGCATAAAGCAAGGCACTCTGTTTTCCAGATGATTGTGTGTAAAAATAAGCAATAAAATTTACATCTGCACAAAGAAAAGTCACATGCAAATTCTGTAGTTGGGTAAATGTAAGGACCAGCGTGCCAGAAATTATGTATGCAATTAGTATCACATACATGAAATGGTGCGTATAATTATAGCCTATGTTTGAAAACGCACCCCGTGTCTTCTGTACGCTTCTATGCTCCCTATCTACTTACTAGAACCTCAACTGCTGGTCTTTGCACAACACTAAGCACGAGTGTCTATATTAACTGGTTCAGCTGTCATGAGTTTTGCCTTCCAGCCATCATTCTTAGATGCTCATCAGACATGCTTATTCCAATTCTGTCTACACAGTGAGTGGTCCAGCTGCTGCCCTCAGAGTGGAGCTTTTAAGCAGCAGCTGTTGGGCACTCATCATATGAAGTCCAAATTTTTAATGAAAAAGACATTCTTACAGAAAAAATTGACACATCTGCTTTCTGTTTAACAGAGGCTTTATTTCTCACATTTTTCTGGTACAAAGCTTCAATGTCAGAAACTTTAATGCATAGTCTTCCCACTTAGAAGGGCAAAAACTATGTTCACAAATGTGGAAAAGCCTATTTCCTTCTAATTTTACACAGGCATATAGTATTTGTTTGACAGACTGTGCAGTTTCAGTATGTAACTGATATTCTCCTAATGATGAACAAATTAAAAATAAACAGGCTTTACACTAACCCATTTTGATTGAACTTATAACACTGACAGACTACCAATAAATTTGAGTTTTTACACATAGATTTATCTTTTGGCTGTAAAAGTAAATCCTGAATATGACACCAGGAACCATTAAATATTTCTCTAGGCTTGGAAGAAGTGGCAAGCTTCAGAGTAACTGCTGTTTTGTATTGCCCAAATACTATCTCCAAATACAATTTCCAAACAAATTTCTGCTCTTACTACCAGAATTCATGCAGCTTCTGCATTTTCTTAGTTTGACTCCGAGAGAAAAACCCAAACCTTGTTTTGAGTGGCATCACTACTAAATTACAAAGTATGTATCTGCTGTTACCTCAGGTAGTGTTTGTCAACTAGAATATTATTTGTATAAAACTTGATAAAAACATTTCCATCCTGTGACAGAACACTTTTTGGAAATACCTTTTCTTCAGGAACCACAAAAAAATTTCCCACACCCATTTATTCTTCAGCAAGTACCTTATTTGATCAGGTTTAGTTCTGAGGACATCTTAACATCACTAGCTTGCACTAGGAGAAAGTTAACACAACTAACTGGAAAGCACTCAGGAATCAGACACAATGGGATGAAAAGCACTTTGCAAAAACTTGCATTGGGTTTTTTTGACCATCTGGGAACACTCAGTTAAGAGAGAATCTTCAGCAGCTTAACACTGCTAAGCACTTTTGTTCTGGCTTGTTTACAAGCACCTTCTGCTAATATTAAGCCTGTCCTTGTGCTAAACCAGTTACCAGACTACATGCATTTGGGGGATCTGACTGCAAACAGCTAGGCTGCTGTCACAGAGCACACAAAGCATTTACACAGTGAAAAAAGCATCTAAGGGTTTGCGTACATTTTCTTTGGCCCAGTCAAAGGCAGAACTTACAATCCAGTGCCCTTATTAAAACTGAAAAATTGCAGTCTCTTTTCACTTGTTACTTAAATGCTGAACAGGGCTGGCTGCTGCTGGGATCACAAGCATTGATCAGGGTGGGCTCTTGACAAA
>JAOXXN010000471.1:39587583-39601838 GCA_026770055.1 Myrmophylax atrothorax
CAAAGGAAGATGTTATTCAGAGATCTTAGCTAGCACTTCAGTGTCTTTCATGTATGGATGATCCTCTCATTTTCAAACTCATCACTTTATCAGCAGGGATGAAACTGCTCCATTACATTTTTAAGGGTGACTAAGAGACTGAAATGCCATCAACATGCTGCACTTAGAGCCATGAGACCACTCTGAAACAGCTTTCTCCTTCCACTGGTCCTTGACAAACTGGCAGAGACAGAAATTACTGCCTTCTATAGCTTCAGTAGCATACTAAGCATTCGTAGAAAAATACATCCAGAAAACGGTTGACCTAACGCCAACTCTTCCATTTGCATTTAAAGCTTTGAAGGAGGTGCCACAGGCTACAATTCTTAATTTTATCTTCATTAGTTTGCAAAGATAATTTCTTTGGGGTTTAGAGACTAAGCACAGAAATGAATTTCCTCTGAGCATTGCTTCTTGGTTTTTGGAAAAGGTCAGCCCTAATTTTAAATTTTCTTTCAAAAAGAAGTTAGATTACCCTATGGTCAATGCTTGCTGTTATGACTCAATATATTATTCTAAAACTAAGACTCGACAAAAAATTAATTGTAATTCTTCCTTCTGAAATTCTGTAACACAAGTAAAGCTTTAACATCCATCTAGAGAATGTCATACAGCCGATAAGTAGGTCCAGGCTACTGCTGGCTGAAGCACTTCCTCCATTCAGTTTATCCCTACCATCTTGTACAATAAAGCACTGTAGCTTCAAAATGAGGCAATTATGAGCCAGTCATAGTTCTAGTCCTCAGTAAGAAGAGAACAATGTTGTAAACATTCATGGTTGCCTCTAAAAGCTATAGAGCCAAGTTTTATTCTCAATATTGACTGATTTCCAGTAAATCAATTGGGAAAATATCTCAATGATAGGGCCAGAATTGAGCCAATAGGCTGTAATACAAGAATCCTAGGCTATAATTCATATTTAGTTTTCTTACCTGGGTTCTGAGATGCTTCTTATTTGTTCCATTATCACAGAATACTATACTCAGACACTACAGATGCACTGCACAAACTCTTCATTGGTTAACCCATTTCTCACCATCTCACCAATTTCACCATACTTGCATTTACGAGAAGTGAAAAATGATACTTAAGAATGTATGAGGAGATACAACACGTTTAGGCACCTTATCCTATCAACTTAACAAGAGAGACCTCAAAATAGATTTTGATTCAGACATCTAAGAATGATGGGAAAATATACTATGTAAATAAAACTGTTAGTCTAGATGACAAACAACCCAAAAGGAAAAAAAATCTCTGTGCAGACTTAATCATGCATGCCTCTTCTGTTACTACTACAGCAAATCACCCACAAACAATTTCTTCGTTACTGAATAGACTCAATTCATCTACCAGTGCTTAATAAATATTTGATCCTAATTAAATCTAATGTTTTTCTCTGCTTCTGAGATGGTGCTGCAGATCAACTTTTTTTAGCACAATATTTGATTTAAAAGCAAAATTCTGAGAACCTAGTATGAATTCTGTTCAGGGATAAGTGAACATGGAAAAAAAATATGTTTTCTCTATCAAGAGATTCTAAAAGGGCAAAGTTAAGTTATTCAAACCATGTGGCTTTCCAGATGACAACATTAGATACATCCCTGCCACCAAAAAACTAACCGATAACCAAGAGCCAGCCACTTAGCACCCCAGAGCCACTTGAAATCTAAGTATTTACACATAACATAAATTCTCAACACAATCTATACTTGATTACACATTTACAACTGAAGAGTTAGCTTGATATTTTAAGCTGTTTTGCTAGGGTTTTTTTTCTTTAAATAAGGAAGGAATGCTGTAGTTTGCATGTTTATTGTAGTATTCACTTGCAACTTTCAGTGTTCTGTTTTATCAGGATATCAGGGAAGTTTACTTTTTAAAGATTTCTACCATTGCATAAAAAAGATTTTAAAATTTTCTTTCAAGCCAGTACATTCCATAATTTTTTTTGTTTGCTTGTTTGTTTTTAAATGAAAAGTTTTGTTCCAGCTTTGTCAACACTCAAATGTTTTCCCTTAGGAGTAGGAAAGTTATAATTAGGAAGAGAAAGTTAATTTAAGCAAGCTAGGCACATAGGAATTAGGGTGGCCAGCACTGCATGTTGGATATAGCAGTGTGAAAAGAAATTTCAAGGCCTAAAGCTCCTTTTTCTATTAAAAGAAATGTTAAGATACTGCTTTAAACACTTCCCAGGGAAGTGGCTCTGGCACTCTAGAGTCAAATATATTCCAACAAGTCAACTATTCTGTCATATATGAAACTTAATTTCACAGCCATTTCTTTGCTGTTATTTTACACCTCACACTCAGGTTGAGAACTTTTCATTTTGAACACTTACTGGTATCTCCCTCTCTCAAAAGCATTGACAATTTTTCAAAGTGTAGAATGGATTTGTTTGTACATAGCTTATTTACTAGCTATCAGGATAAAAGAACTGCCACCTTATTTGGCACTAATTGGTGGCCCCAGCACAGAAGGGTTTGCATGCTTGCATAGATAAAAAGTTTCCCCTCAGACACACTCCATAGCAGTGTCATGCCAAGTGAAAAGCATCATATGCTTCTGTGAACTCTGGTGATGCCCAAGACAACTTTTATTTTTTGGAACTCAATCCCCTTCCAAGAGGGTGTATTTCACACAGTTTCCTCCAGCCAACCAAGAAAGAAAATCAAAGGCAAACATTCCTCACTCAAGCTGAGCACATAAATGAAAATCAGAATCTAAATCACTTATGTAATGTAATACTGGCAGGAGTAGGTGCTTAACTCTAGTTTAAACTAAACATTCTAAATTGTTTCATCTGCAAGAATCCTAATTCATTTTAATGTAGGCATCCAGCAGTTGCAGAAATAGCACATTGCAGCAGTATTGACAGTATCAGCTTTTAGACCAAGGCAGTCAAAACCCTCAAAACAAAAATTTAAAAAGGAATGATAATGAAATACTCTGTCTTTTGTGCCCAGAACTAACCTGATCTGGGGGCAATTGGAATGTCTTTTCAAGCTTTGCAGAGATATATTCCAAACATTAGCAAAGCTGAAATTCTGAAGTAATACCAGGAGACGTCATGGCACACAAATATCTATTTGTGCACAAAGTGACAAGAGATGGCAACAGAGTCTAAAGGCTAGATTCATTGCATTTACTTAAAGTTATTTTTTTAGGAACTCCTATTTACTTGAGCAAGCCATTCAGGCACTTCCGAGGAGCGAATAAACCTATTCCAGATCAAGTTTCCTTCTGATTGAGCTGCTGTTGACTCCATATGGAATCACAACTCTGGCACATTAGTGAAGAGTTGAAAGTGGGTTCAACCTCAGTCATGCTTCAATACTGACTTTCAGGTGTACCATTATAAAAATGTTACTTCCCAGGACTCAGTCCTTTTTCAAGAAGCATCTTTGCTCTTTGCAATCATTTGAGTTAAAGGCTTTAATGCTTTTGAAATTCTACTGTGCATCTGCCCCAAGCATGAATGCATACTATCACTACAACCTGATTCCTGAAGAGACTTCATTTCTTTGAAAGGTTAATACAGTAGGTGTCAAGTTTCTACATAATTTAAGTACTGGCAAACAATTTCCAGTAGGAGAACTTGAAATCATTGCCTTAGTTCTCCCTGAACACCTGTACCTTTCTAACCAACAGTAAAAAAAATTGCAGAATGACAGCATCTACCTCCTTATTTCACTTTCCTTGTCAGACTGTTGCTTTTATTAATAATCTACTGCATTGCTTGTTTTGCTAGTAATCTTCTGACAGGAATGCCAGATAGTTAAATGTTAGGCTAACTTGCACTGGGTAGGAGAATCCAGATGCTTTTTACTCCTTGTGCAGAGGGAATATGGTTGTTTTGTGCATAAGCAGCTCAACTGCAGCAGGACTACACATCTAAGATGTATAGGTTTGAGAATTGTGAATTGTAAGAACAAGAGCTCAGAACAAAAAACATAACCACCAAAATTCATACAGGAAGGTGTTTTGCTAATAAGTGGAAATATTTTGAAAAACTATTCTCTGAGAAAAAGAAATTAATAAGGTAGAAGCTATGACAGCATCAGAAATGCTGCTGCACTTGGCACATGAAATGTGGTATTGAAATTGAAAAAGTAATGACAGTAATTATTTGTAATTACAAAATCAGTATGAGGAAGGGCAGCAAGTAATTTATTTGTAGCCTTTCAGACACAGGAACTATCAAAAGACAAATATTTCATTCTGTGAGTCTTTGTTTAAGAGAAAGCCTGAGACCATCTCTTGGACAATAGTGTAAGTGTAAGCATTTACAGGCCAGAATACATAAAAAACAGGTCTTCCCACTAGATTTTCACAAGGTAGGGGTCTACTCATAAGAGTTCTACACCTAAGAGTTCCATTTCCACATGCCCCCCTACCCTCTCAATACTCATATTTAACTCATTCTGCTTTTTAGTGTGGTAGAAGGCCTGAAGATTTTTTAAAAAATAAAATAATGGCTAATCGACTACTGCATTAGTGAGCTATGTATCATGAAACTATACAGCTAAACACTGTTTTCATACAGAATCACAGAATACGCTGAGCTGAAAGGGACTCACATCATTAAGTCCAACCCTTGGCCCTGTATAGGACCAACCCCAAGAGTCACCACCATGTGCCCGAGTGCATTGTCCAAACACTTCTTGAACTTTGTCAGGCTTGGTGCTGTGACCATTTCTCTGGGAGCCTGTTCCAGTGCCCAGTCACCCTCTGGATGAAAAGCACTTTTCTAATATGCAACCTAAACCTCCCTTGACACAACTTCAGGCCATTCCCTTGGGTCCTGTCACTGGTCACCACAGAGAAGAGATTAGTGCCCTCCTCTTCCCCTCATGAAGAAGTTGTAGACTGCAATGAGATCTCCCCTCAGTTTCCTCTTCTCCAGACTGAACAGACCAAGTGACTTCAGCCACTCCTCATACAGCTTCCCATCAAGGGCCTTCACCATCTTCATTGCCCTGTTTTGGATACTCTCTAACAGCTTAATGTCTTTCATACATTGCAGTGCCCAAAACTGCACACAATATCCAAGGTGAGGCCACCTCAGTGCAGAGCAGAGTGGGACAATCCCCTCCCTCAACCGGCTGGCAATGCTGTGCCTAACGCCCCTCAGGACATGGTTGGCCCTCGTGGCTGCCAGGGCACTGCTGAACCGTATTCAACTTGCCACACACCAGGATCCCCATGTCCCTTTCTGTGGCACTGCTTTCCAGCTTCTCATTCCCCAGTCTGTATGTATATATCCCAGGTTGTACCATTCCAGATGCAGAATCCAGCACTTTCCCTTGTTGAACTTCATATGGTTGGTGATTTCTAGTCCTCTTAATTTGTTGAGGTCTCTCTGCAGGGCCTGCCTGCCTTTGAGGGAGTCAACAGCTCATCCCAGTTTTGCATCATCTGCAAACTTGGTTAGCATCCCTTCCAGTTCAGGATTTGCTATAAAACACAGCTAAATCTTGTTGTTAAGGAAGCAGCACAAGAACAAACACATTTATGACTTAGTAGCAGCCTTGTAACTAAACTTGTACATAGGGTTGCCTTGACAGAAGCATGAATGGGTACTTACCTCTGCTTTGGTGACTGGGAAAGCTGACAATCACCTGCTACTGTGATGGTTGGTTATCCTGTTGCTTACCACATATCTACTAATTTTTATGGCGCAGTGATGCAAACTGTCTAAATCAAGTTTTCTTCCATATTAGTTCACACACAGTTCACCTGAGCAGCTTTAAAAAGGCACTTCCTATTAAACACAATCACTTTGATTATTCTTAATTCACAACTACAGAATTAAAAACAGAGGACTTCAAGACTATGGGAACATGTGGTTTATTTGGGAGATTTCTCTACTTCTGTGTGCTTTTATTGACTTTCTGTAGCCCTATACCTCATGACTGATTTGTTACTGCTTGTGCCGAAACAAAGAAAGGAGTTGCACTAGCAATTTTATCTTTGTGTAGATCATCAGTACCCAGCTAGATCCCACCTGAAGGGAACAAAGGAGTAAATGTACCCTATATGAAGCCAACTTAATCTGTATTTCCCTACATACAGTCCTTTGAGAAAAAGTCCTCCCAGCAGAAGAAAAAAGATACAGTAAAATAATGAACTCATTTTGTAGAACTATTGAAGTGGTGCCTTTCCAGTCATTCCAATTCCAGTGCTAGAGTTCATCACCTTCCTAACTGGTGAAACATAACTTTTTATGAAACCAGGTTATAAACTTATCACTGAAATGAGCTGCATTTCAAAGTACTGCACAAGCAGTTACCCTATGCAAAACAAGCTTTTACCAATAAACTTCAATATTAAGAATGATTAGTTTTGAAACATAAGTGAAAAATATGGAGGCAAGGAGAAGATGTAGATACAGTGTGGATAGATGAGAAAAACAAAATATAGCCTTGCAACAGGTTTTTTTTTCTTGTTCCAAACCCCCTGACACTGGCAGGGACACCTTCCACTAGACCAGGTTACTCAGAGACTCATCCGGCCTGGTCTTGAACACCTCTAGGGATGGGGAGTCTGCAGCCTCTCTGGGTAACGTGTTCAAGTGCCTCACAGTAAAGAATTTCTTCATAACATCTAATCTAAACCCACACACTTTCAGCTTAAGGCCATTCCTCCTTGTCCTATCACTACATGGCCTTGTGAAAAGCCCATCTTCAGCCTTCTTGTAGGCCCTCTTTAGGTACTGGAAGGGGCTATAAGGTCACCTTGGAGACTTCTCTTATCCAAGTTGAACAGCCCCAACTCTCTAAGCCTGTGCTCATAGGAAAGGTGCTCTAGAAATTTGATTAAAAAAAAACCAAACAAAAACCCAAACCAAACACCCTGGGATTAATTAGAAGTCATTAATAACTTTAGGTGAGAGGAATTTTGTAGCTCAAGGACCGTGAAGAGACTGTCTTCCAAGTCAGTGTCTCTACAGCAGGGGACACATTCTCCATGCAATGCTCTGGTACCCAGGTCATCCAGATATGTGCAAATTCCAGGGAAAGGCAAGGTGCCACCACTATGGCTGCAGATCCATGTGCCATCTATGAAGCACCTCATGCAGCACCCTGCCTGACAGTGTAGAAAAAGCCTCTCAGACTGAAGATGCCCTGATAGTAAAATATATAAGAAAACTACTGCATACACGCAAGGAGATTTAGTATTATGTATCTTAACTTGACATGGTTGCTTGACACCAGCAAACCTGGTATTCTCTGCATGACAGTCATGGTAGCATACACCACATAACTGTGATTTCTTTGAATCTCCAAGTCATCTGTTCTTTCGGAGGTAAAGGGAAAAAAAAGATGTGTGTGGTCCATGCAGTGGCATGAAGGTAAGTAACTCAGTCTAACTTTTAGTAAGGACAGCTACTTTCCTCGTGTTTCATCCCGGTCTATCAAAAGAGACCAAAAAAGCTTTCTTCAGAAGGCAATGACAGGCAAATATCAGAACCTGCTGACTCTTTGACAACATTGCTCTTTCACACATTAAAGCAATCGGGGAGAATAGCACAAGTAGGTTAGAGTTATCATTTGTTAATGCCACATTTATACTATAAAAGTTGATAGTATGAATTATTTTAAAATGCTACTGGAATCTAACTGTATTACTCAGGAAGCAGATTCTGTTAAACTGCACATCTCTGAGGATTCTTACAATAAACATTCATGTGTACTCAATGGAATATTCAATGATAAGACTACTGGTCTGAAACTCCTAGGGTATATTATGTCTGAAGGTTGTGTACAAATGAGTAATTCTGCACCCCATTTCCTACAAAGGCTACCAAGAATAAGTTACACAGTTTCAAAGTTGGCCCAACTTAGTCCAGGATCCTACCTTCACCCCAGGAAAGATGCATCTCCTTTCCCTGTCACTTCTGCTTCCTCTGCATTAGGTCTATTCATCACTTGATGTGGGATAAATAAGAACTAATCCTGAAACTGAGACCAAAAATCAACAGCTGTTTCAATTAGATATGTGTTATATTGATTTAAACATGGTTTTGAAAATGAGGGGTTATTTGGCCTGCAGTTCACATCGACTTCATATGCACGGCAGTTCAAAGACTAACAGTTCACTATATCTCTAGCGTAATGTCCTTAACTGTACCCCTGAAAACAAACAACTTGTCAGACAAGCTTGTCCAAGACCTTGGTGTCAGCTGCCAACCTAGTGCTTCTGTCTAGGTCAGGACTTCATCATTCCAAAGAGCTAGGACACTAAGGAAGCCAAGGAATGACAATGTAAGTTGCTTTACACAGTGGTCTAGCACTGAATAATTTGGAAAGACAATTCGTCTTAGTATTTCATCTCATATCATCTCCTGCTGGATTATTCTAATTTTCTATTTAATACAATGCTCTTTAACTTCCAGTTTCAAACAAACAGTAAAAAAGAAAGATTCTGCTCTTAACTGCATAACCTTTTTACTGCTCTGGACACTCACTTCAATAACATTTCTGCTGCTATGTAACAGCAAAAGGAAGAGATTAAGAAATGGCCACAAACGTGAAGGAAAGTATTTAAATAATTTATGTCATTAAAAACAGGAACAAAAGACATTACTCAGCTGTGCTCAGAAGAAAAATCCAGTCACCTCCAAAGGAGAATGGTCTGCGCTTTTGTTACAAACACTACACTCTATCAAAAGCACACACAAAGCCAAAACAGTAACAAGTTTTACACTGCTTGCCTCATTGCTGCATTAAAGCTACTCCCAACCTTGAAAACACAGTAACAGGAACCATAATAAGTTACCACATAAGATCAAATTTAAAAGCTAACTTGAAATTAATTTGCAGAGTTAGCAGTAGAGACTGAGTTCAAGTATGCTGTCTAAACAGAACAAGCTCCTCACAAGGACTATTTTAATTTGCAGTATTAAGCATCTGTCAGTGTGAAAGGGGAATACTGTTGGAAAATATTTTCTAATACAAGGTCAGGCAGAAAACAGGAATGCTGCACCTCTAAGAACAAAGCAACTGAAAGTTTGCACTGACAAAGTCGATTTTGTAACAGCCTCTCTATTCACCCAAGCATCCTTGAAGCATCTGACAAATTCCTTCAGGTAAGATAACTTGTCTACCATAAGGCTGAAGTCTTTCAGAAAAGTAAATTCAATCAAGAGTGACGCTGGCTTAAGGCTTATGTTCACACAGAGCTAAATGTCCCTTTGACAATCACTAAAACTTTTACACAATTAAAACAATTGAGACAACTTCCTGCTTCCTTCCTTCCTTCCCTTCAGTCAGGCTTTCCTCACAAATAACAAAACCGTACCCTTGAGCCTAAGGATGGATTTATTGGATTTGCTCTTGGTGTTGCTACAAAGTTACCTTCGAGAATACATCTGTATCCTGAGGCACCCTAGTAGCTGCCCATTCCTCACCTCTGCAGAGCAGCTTCTAGCATTCAAGTGTAGTCCAAGGCACAGCTCTGTAAAGCCACTTCGAAGCTTTCACATTAACAGGCAGAAAACATCAGTGGAGCAGAACAGATTACTGTACCAAAGGTCTTAATGAAGATAATGAAGTTGTCCACCCTTTCAGGCAGCGAAATTGCATCCTGGCAATTAATGAGCAGAATGTTTGACAGTACCATACTGGTGATCTAATCTTGATTAGAACAGTGTATTTTTTTTTGGTTCCAAGAAAACATTTTCTTAGTAGGCAAGCATAGCAAATATAAAAGTGAAGGAAACCTTTTAAAGGATTAAAAGAATAATAAACACGTCCTCACTGGCAGTTGAACTGCAAAAAGCAATGTACATGTAACCCAAGGATCAAAACTGTTACTGAGCATTGACCAATAATGGTAATGCTGAGAGAATATGATGCAGTCAGCACTGCAGTTAGGGCACTGACTTTCCTCCAGACTAGAAAATCTAGAGACATAGTCTGATGTCTAATGGCCTCTCAGCATGAGCACAGACAGAGAACAAAGGAGCAAACTTGCAACACGTACCTGCAATATAGATGAGAAAAACCAATATGCTTTTGAGTAACAATATTTTAATAGTGAAAATATTCCTCAAGTTCATCATTATTTAGAAATAATTATTTAGGGAAGATGTTCTTTTACTTTTATATTGCACTCTCATGACTGATTTTCTATTTCCACTATTTTTTTTAGCTATCATATCCATGGAATGATAAATACCATGCAAACAGCTGAGCCTTTACCACATGCCCTCAAATAGCTGTGTCTTGTTATGGCTCTAGCTAGTTATTTTCAGCAAAAGTCATCAAGTTCTGAAGTCCATTAGAAAACAAGAAAAACAAAAAAAATCCCAGTATTTGTCAGTTTTATATTTATTACAGCCATCAAAGCACAATTATTCTAAAAAGATATTTGATGAACAGCCTGAATTAAGTGTCAAGGCAAGTCCATTCTTATGGAGAAAAAGATTTCTGTTGTCATTGTTGTTGTTATAGCCTGTTGTCCTTTTCTCTTTCCATAAATCCGTATCCGTAGCTAAACCTATCATCTAACTCAGAAATCAGATAATTCTCATGCAGGTCATTATGTTCAGAAATAAACCTATTTACAAAAGCCCAAAGACATCTGGTTCAAAAGAAGGTCTTTATACTGCAAATTTTGAGGTATGATGTATCAGCCTAATTCTTCATACTCTAACTGTACCTGCACATCTTCCAATTAAGTGCTAATTTGTTACTCAGGCACAATTAATCCAACACGTATCTTGTAAAAATGAATTTGAATTTTGAAATGTAATTATACTTCATATATTGTCTAGGAAAAAGAAATAAAGTGCTGTATTTATTTCACATAAAATGTTTGGAATGAAGTGCAAAACCAAAAGCATCCAAGCTTCTGCTGATAAAAATATCTTCAGCTGACCCTGACAGAGCAGTTTAAATTTCTTGCTCATTCCAGACATAGAAAAGGCCAGACCAGACTGGAACACCACAAGGTCTGATCTCAGGAGATACTTCTTTGCTGCCAGTGAAGCGCCTGTGTCAAATGGGCTACAATGTTTATCTGTGTTTATGTAGACGAAATTGCTATTCTATTGTAAACCATGTGTGATCAATACTTGCCTGGAATAGACTGAAACTAGCAATCTAAGCCTATACGTCCTATGTATGTTATTATCTGGGGTTTTGCCCTGATTGCTTCACCACACATTGTTACAGTCAAAACATTTCATAACTAACACGCAATAATCTATGGTTAGTAATTCTGCAGCGGCTTTTATCAACACCAGCATCAAAGGCACTTTGCCAATAACAGCAAAAAATGAAATAGCTGTCAAAGAACTGACTTAAAACCTAAGGTTTGACATGTCAGAGTTCATGTCAGTAGCACAACTATATCTGAAAAGCCAAGCCAGCTACCATAGTCTAAACTGAATGATCTTACACTCAACTTTGAGCTTGTTTTCTTTATTTCCACTTGCCCACAGCAGGACAATGATTTGTATGGTTCTGCTAGCAAACTTGGTATTGAGTATCAGCACAGGTAGAGAGTTTATAACACTGTATACTCAATTACTCTGCAAGTGCATAGAAGCAGCTGTTTGTGACAGTTTAATACACCCAGGCACATATATGAATCTTTCAAAGCCTTAAGAATATGAATAACCTTTGTCCAGGCCACTCTGATTTGTCAGACAAGTTAGTAAATTCATTTTGTAATAAGTAGTTCAACCAGTTGACTCAAATGTCTTTCAAATTTGCTCTGTTGTGTTTGCTGGCCTGTAAAGGACTTCCTCAAAGTAGCTGAGATTTTGACTGGAAACAGCTCTCCAACTCTAAACAAACATTTTGGTCAAGCACATATTATTGCTAAGAGTGGCACAGACTGAAAATATTAGAGCATTAATGTCACACTATTGCTTTTCATTCTACCTGGACACACAGAATACAAAGATCTGAAAATTTAACAAAAGCATCCTCCTTACCCACGTCACACAACAGTATTTTCAATCTGAGGTAAGTTAGATGGTTCTGTTCAAATTCTGATTAGAAGTTGGCACTCAGTTGATTTCAGCTGTTCTACACATTCCTTATTACGTATTTTAATACTTGTCTAGACAGATGCAAATCTTCTTGACTAATAAGTTGCTTTTAAAAGCAAACACTTGGCACATCTCACTACAGAAATTGAGGCACTGTAAGTCATTTGGATGAGACTTCCTAGATCACAGGAAGACAAATCAACACCATGCTGACCTGCCGCCTGTCACTTAAGTGTTCTGCTAGAAAACCACCAAGCAGTCAGCTGCTACAAAGCAAGAAATCATAATTATTTCCAAGTCAGGGGATTTATGTTTATCCTATTTACACAAAGGAAGTAAATCCAGATAGGGATAGGGAGGCCAGCGTATAGCAACCTTTGCACTGACATATACAAACTTCACAGGACATCAAGTTCAAAGTAATTCAGCACAGCCCATTTGCAACACATCTATATGCTTTTTAGTAATTCAGATGTTTGCCTAGTTATATGGTTTCAGCCTTTGAATTCCAAGGTTCTGGGGTTTTGTTGGGGTTTTGTTTGTTTTTAAAAAGGACAGTTATGATAGTACTTTTCAGAAGCATCATCCTCAAGTAAAAATTGAATTCCAGTTCCAACAGTAGATAAAACTGTACATCTACTCAATTTTAATAAAACCTCATTAATTTGATGCAAAGCCATTAATCTAAAATGCTTTGCATGAATGTATTATTAGCTACTCCAAGAGCTACTATGAAATGGTAATAATATGGTTTTAAACATTCAGTTCTTGCATTACAGGAAGACTTCTAGGAATCTGTCTGCACATACAGTCAGAACATAGTTTAAGGAAGATTTTTCAAGGGTTTTCAATACTAGCTTAATTCTGCTTTCAGAGGTCATTTTTAATCACTGTTTTTGTCACAGGAAAAAGCAGAGTCTTTCAGTACATTAAAATGTTCCCAGACTTTAAGCCACGGTATCTAAATTTTTTGTTTAATGCACACACACACTTCACAACTTCGTTTTTAACAAATGCTTATATAAGTTTATTCTCACTTGTAAACTGTTACTTTGGGCCTGAGCTGTAACATTACAAAAATAATCAGCTTTTCTTTTCAGCACTGGAAAGCTCTGTGGAGGACCTGGAGGGGAGGTGGGAATGAAAAGGTGATTTTATGTATTTGGAGATTCAATAGACCTTGAACAGCAAGTTCCAAGTGTCTTTATTTGGCTAACCATCATGGTGGAAAGAATAACTTCTGTATACTGAAGACTATGAAAACTCCTGAAAAATTCCTTCCACTGGTCAGAATTCGACTGCACTGAAAGGCTAAGTCTTGCTAAGACAGAAGAACTAGCTCTCCAAATCAACTGTCCCTTTACATGAGCAACATAGCTTACCTTCCCACTCCCACCTCCTCTACTCCCTTCCCTCCCAGGAAGCAAGTAAGATAATAATACATTCTTGGATATATTAACTATTTACCTCTGCTGTTCTTACTTCAATTTTCTTTGACTTTGGAGAAGAAATCCACTGCTTTCCAGAAGGTCTAGAGACCTGTTAGCGGTTCAGGGTCACACACACAGTTCTGCTGCAAAAGATGGAGCCACTACTGCATTTGTCACCTGTTGTTTTTGCAGAGACTAGGGAAGATAGGCATGCTAAGAGTCTCCTTTGCACCAGGATACTTCCTTTCTAAATGCATTTGTTATAGGGAACCTTTCTGGGGAAAAAGTCATTAGCAGTGACAAGTGTGAAAGCCACCTAGGTGCCCAAGTTATGTCCAGCGGTAAAAATGACACAGCCTTCCAAACAGCATTAAATATTTAGGGACATAAACCACTAAGGAAACACAGCAATTCTCAAGATAATAATATTATGGAGATAAATGCAGTCTCACACACATAAACACATAATGCTTTATGTAAGCCAACTTGAAAACAGACTAAAGCATAACTATTAGATTACTGAGGATGAGAGTGCTTAAAAACACACGTTTATCTTCGAAGTACAAGCACACAGGTGGGGGGAGGTTGGACCAGATGACCTCATTGTGCTTCTTTCCAACCTTAGCCATTCTGTGGGTCTGTAGCTAAACAAGGAAATTCTCTAATATGTATCATGCAACTTTACTACCAAATCAGTATTTTTCAAACTTAAACACAAGTTATAGTCAAATGAAACAAAGCTTGAGGCAGAAGTGAACATTAAACTATTCATTGTTTTTGAT
>JAOXXN010000471.1:39603147-39626348 GCA_026770055.1 Myrmophylax atrothorax
AAAGACTGTGATTTTATCTAAAAGACAGTTGGGTTTTTTTAGAAAGGTTAAGCAACTAACAGCTTGGACATTACAGTTAAAATTATAAATTCTGCCAAAAGATGCTCATTGCTGTACTTGAGTATTAATAAACTAATTAATTTTACTCTCTTCCCCCAAACCACAGATTAATGCTGATGAGCAGAGTCTACTGTGAGAACCTGGGGATCCTGCCAGGTCCTATTTCATTTGGATCTATCAAAAAGTTAAGTACAGCCTAAGCTCTGGAGCCAAAAAAGAGGCATTGCCATCTTGCACTACTGCAGACAGGAGACAACCATGAGGTCACTGAAGTTCCACCCCTCTAAAGCAGCTAGTTCCATACAGAATCACATCATAAACTTTTCCAGACCTATCTAATGCCATCTGAGAATGTCACATGGCCAGGTAAATCCAGTGCAGCCTCAACTCATAGGCCTCACATATGAATACACCTGCTGCATGATGACCTTTTACTCAAATTGATTTCCTCTATCAGTAAGTCTTGCTTTTCAGTTTTCAAAACACCTTTTTCTGCCCCAGGATTGTCACATATTAAACCCAGTCAGTTTCAAGATATTACTATGATCTGGTGATACACTTCGATCAAGGATCAGAATCCTACACAGAACAGTTACGTAAATCCCAATTGTCATCAATAAGTGAACTGAACTTAAAACCACACAGTGAAAGCAACATTGACACATTGTGAATAAACAGCATCTTAATTTAAGGTCTTTCTCAGCACAAAGCTTTTCACAAGAAATCTAAGCTGCTATCACAATCTTTTGTTTCCCAAGGTAACAGTTCAGTAATAGCACATATTGTTTGGAAAATATCTGGCAGGAACAAAACATTTTCTGAGACATTTTGATGAAATAATTCCATCACAAAATGCTTATAGATACACTTGTCTCCCATCCCGCTATTTGAGCTCACAAAGAGAGTAAGGAGGGAACACATTTACATAACCAAAATTGTTCTAGTTGAGCCTTTTTTTTCTTCACACACAAAAATTTACAAACAATGGTGTTAGGCAGTCCCAGATTTAATAGGTTTCTTGGGGTCACATCATTAAGTAAAATGAAAAATCCAAATAAGAAAGTTTATTTTTTTTCAATGTAATTGACACCCCTTTTGGGAAGTGAACAAAGACGCACTGTCAAAAGTAGAAAACTGCACAAAATGTCACCATTTGTTCTCCATGAATGCTGAGGTACACTCACTCAATGAAAGAAATTCCACTGCTCTCCTGAGATTTCCTCTCTTTAGCTGAATTTTGTGCCAAGTTCACTCAGCTAAAGTTTGGGTTATGTTAGCATGTCAGATACAAGTTCCTGTAAGCCAGCTCTGTTACTCAGTCAAAAATTAAGTGCCAGGTATATAGTAAACTCAAAGTTACATAAATTTAAAAATTATCATTAATAGACCACCATTGGCCCTTTACTGTAAACAGTTCAAACACTGTTTTTATTGAAATATACTTGGTACATATTTTTGTCTATTATGCAGCTATGTTTTTGGACACATTAAGGGATTAAAAATTTCTAAATTCCTCTGAAGTGCCCTAAGTTCCTTCATAAGCTTCAGGTTTTTGTGAAGTAATTCTCATGTTGCAAATTCAACAACAATGTAAGACAAGTATTCTCTAAACTGTGGTCAAAAGAAGTTAGGAAGGACAGGGTGACTGATCTACAGGACTGGGGAAGCAGCTTTATATGGGACAGCAAGACAGGGATAGGGATGATCTTAAACCAAGAGGAATATAATTTCAATAAAAATGAGAGGGGAAGAAGAATAGAAACTGTCATTTGAAACAAAGTATGCCTGGTACTGAAATTCCCACTGTTTCACGTGGATACCTATGTTACAGTATCAGATACTGACAGTAAGGAAGAATATGTGGAATTAGATCCATGACTCTCAAATAAAAATAAACCATTATTGCAAACTTTACAACTGAACCAGACTTGGGTTTATGTTTTATGAAAACCTGTAAAAGAAAATTCCCGAATTTTTTACAAAAGTTTCTGTATTTTTTTAACAAGAAGATATGCTTTGTGATACGTATACATATATTTCAACTTTTCCTCTTTTTATCCAAAAACACAATGGAAAGCTTCCTACTAAAAGTTAAATGAATGGGAAAGCCTGCAAACAGCTTTTATGTAAAAGTGTTGATCTCTTTGGATTGTCTTTTTTCCTATAAAAATATAACGTATATCTGCTGCTTTACACAAAATATTCAACTAATTTTAAAAATGACATAGGGTTTTCAATATATTTTTTCAAACTAACTAAAGTCAGGGTTATAGCAAAGCCTGCAAAATGAACTATGAGGAACCAGGGCATGCAGTTTGTAAGCACACAGTAATTGTGGTAAACCAAAGCATTGCAGCATATGTGATCAGATGGACTAGGTATATATAGGCTGCCATCTAATGCTAGCCAACTGCTTAGAAAAACCACAGCACAGAGGGAAAAAAAACCCCTCTCCTGCTCTTCTAAGATTTTCTTCCATTTTTATTGCAATAAAGAATAAAAATAGAAGGTAGAGGACAAAACTTTCTTTTCTTTGGGTCAAACTGAGTTAATATTTCATAACCAAAGGAAAAAAAATTTGTTTCCAGCTGCACAATCAAAACCCAAAGAAATGGTAAGCCACATATATCTTTAATAGAACTGGTACAGAATTATATGACCAACTGAAGACTGATGAGAAGTATGTTTACTGTCCTATGAAACAAGCACATCACCAAGAAAAATAAACCATAGTATTAGATAACATCAACCTATTTTATCTACACAAGATGAAACCAGCAAGCAATGAGACATGCATGAATTGTTGGAAAAGCTTATTTTTAAACTATGACTTGACACAGAATATACTTTGCAATACAAATTCTCAAGTTAGTTATTCAAATACAGAACATTCCAACAGGTAAGTTCATGACAGAATGATCACCACTTTTGCTTTAAAACATTTAATGCCTTCAATACAGCAAACTGCAAACCAAGTACTACATAAACAATTAAACTCCCACTTATACCAAAGTACTATGCACAATCATAGGTACTATTTTGAAGTTTGCAAAAGCAGCATAGAAATGCCTTTAGAGATCAGTCTTTGTACTTGATATAGAGCATGCAGCAGAACTATTGGCAAACAGAAGCTGGTTTTCTCTGAACACTAATTAGAAACTCAAGAATGCAAGTCATAAGGACAGGAGGAAAGACAAATCCTTAGGAAAAGTATGACTTACCAGACAGACGAGTTTAGCTGTGTCTCAAATGCAGCAGAAGTAAATTTCTGTATATGTAGACCTTATTTATTTAGCCCTTTATGAAGATTTCTCTTAAGAAATTAATTTACCTCACATGCAAGAATCTGCAAAAGAAAAAGAGAGAGTCTGAGCTGCTGACTGATGTTTTTGTTCTAAGAACACTTGAGCTATTTTCAGCAGCAATGGGCTTGCCTACTATCAAAATGAAAATGCAATACAGAATAAGCAGCCTCTCAACCCAAGCCAAAAAAAAAAAAAATTAACAAAAATCCGGAAATCCATAGCAAAAAGACTTTGTTGATTGTCCAAATTTTCATTTAAAGAAACAGAAAGCACAGGGAACAACTGCTGATGAACCAAAAAAAACAAACCACCAAAAAAAGTGCCAAAAACCACTGTTAAAAGGAAATCAGAGACCTTGAAGACTATTATCTTTAGCTCAAAAAATTAACTACCATGGAGAGTTTTTAATGTAAAAAACACTTTTTGAGTTTGCTTATATCTAAAGATGTTTTGCCTTCTTTACACAAGGGTTCATTTGAGGTGGAAGCTCCTCTATTTGAATTTAAATTCATCATATCTAACTGGTATACACATTCATGGGCAGGACAAATCAGTTTACCAAGACTGAAGCCAGTATTTTGTTTTTAGTTTGCATCTTAAGTTTCCAGTTTCAGCAACAGTGTTATTTTGGAAGCTTAGTGACCTGAAGTTGCTGTCACTTCATTTTTTTTTCTGCCAGGGCCATTCAGTGACAAGATAAATATCTCCCCCACCCTCCTCTGTCACATTCCTAACCAATCAGCTTACCCTCCCATAATATAAAAACACTGGGAAATGGAAAGCATCGATACAAATTAATGACTCTAGGAAAAGACCCAAAACATCTTGATTGATACATAAAAGATAATTACTTTGGAGTTTAAGACAACACAGACAAAATAAGTCAGTGGAAAATCACTGTTATTTAATTTTTTGCAGCTCCTTCTGGTGGAGGAAGAAGCTTCCATGATACCCTCTATATAACTTTACTCTCTATATATCAACAATTCTGACAAGCACAACTTTCTTTTGCTTCATCAGAAAAACTACTCCTATGTCATCACACTGTTAGGCAGTGCCACTGAAAATCTCATTACTTTTGTTCAAGGTAAAATTATGAGAGTGAGTTACTCTCTGCTCAAAACCTAAAACAGGCTGGTGTGCTAAGATTACAAAACGTTTCAATATCTGTTAAATTGCCAATCAAATCCAATTAAGCACACTTTTGAAAACATTTTAAAACATTATGGGTCACTAATTTCTGTTTTATTTGTGAACAGTAGATATTTGGAAGTTACATTGACACATGAAACAGACGCGTATGTTATTTAGTAAACTATTAAAACAGTAAAGCAATGCTCATCATTAAAAACAAACACAAAAAGCACATTTTTTCCTGAAGACCGATAAAAATCATTAGCTATAAAACATTTCTAACAATAATGAAAAACCTGTTGAGCATGAAAATACAGCACAAATTCTTTCTGGGTTAGCTCGACAGCATCCTTTCCATTTGATCCCAGCTATTTTTAGTATTATTGCAGTTAAAAGCAGCCACAACAAACTCCACAAACTCTAAATATCAACCTGTTAAATTAATTATTACTGCTGCTTCATTTCAACTGTCTAGTTTAAGACCACCATTTTACTGCAAAATTAGTTCAGAGAAGTTAAAAAGCTCAGTTTATATTTAATTTGAGGTTCATGAACAAAGAGATTTAAGGACTCCAATAGCTTAAATTTCAGATGTGTGAGCTATAACCAGCTTGAGAGCTGTAATGGTCAGGTGAAACATGCAGTATAGTTTGTAAATAAATACAAGACCTGTATCCATCAGACTACTGATGTCAGATGCTACACCACCTTGCCTCTATAATGCTTTCATCTGGTGGTTACAAGTGAAATCAACAAATATCCACATACTAAATACTAATACTACACAAATACAAAACTAGAAGAACGTGTTAAAATAATATTTACTACTGAAATAATGTAACACTCAGTGCTTTGCAGCACAGCTTTTCTTTTCTGAGGCTTTTTCTCAGAAGGCAGATTTACCATTAGCTGATTCACTATCAGCGCTAACCTATTTTGGTACCTTGTTTCTTCATGCACTCCTTGCAACTGTATTTGTGTAAATGACTGTTTACCTATTGGTATTTATAGCATTTAATAAATGTGACATAACCACTGCTTCGGTACACACTTAAGATGTTCTTTAACTATCGGATCAGATCATCTTTATCTACAGGAAACATTAGATGCCAGAAATATGATATGCATCATCTAGGTCTCAAAGAGAAATATATTTGTATACTTATTAGTAAAACAGACTAATATATCATTACTACCAAGATTGTCACCTTATACTTTTCAGAGACTGACAAAAATCTCTTTCATTTTATGGATACCAGCAATATTAAAATCAAGAATATAATTTCTTTAGTGACCCACTGCAGTGTGACTTAATCAATTGTTGGTATCACACAATTCAAGCATGACATAGAAGTGTACAGTTCACACTGCTAATGGAGGTACTTGGTGCAAGTCTCCAGGAGCTCCATGACCAGACACTACAGGACAGAGATTCTCATAAACCAGAAGAAAAAAATCTTGACAGGTAAGAGATAATGAAAATTGTTCAAAACAGTCTGTTTCTTGAGAATTGGATTGAGGTTCATTAGTGGTTCATTAGTCAAGAGGATAATATGCCCACCTATTTTGCTAGTAAAACTAAGTTCCTCTGTTCCAAGAGTAAACAGTTAAAAATGTATTGGGAAATAAATATGAAAAGGCCTTTTCAGGAAACAAGGAACAGAAGCTTACTATTAATCTCCCTCCTGATACACCGCTAGTCCATTGTTTCAAGAACTTTGTACAAGGTTATTTGTCTTTCATTCCCATTTTCTGCTAGAATGTGTTCAACTACTGTGTAAGACTGTGAGGATTTTTGCAAGGGTACTGGGGGCATTAGGGAGCAGGGTTTCCCTAAAGGCCTAAACCTCAGACATATAAACAAGCTGGGACTCTCAACAAGCAATGCTCATTGTGACTTACCAACTCAAATCACAGGGTCTTTTGAGTCCAAATCAAAAGAGACAACTTTTAAAATACCCATTTAACGTATGCCCAAATTCCTAAGCATCTGTGGGACTTTTAACAGTAAAGTTTCCAGTTACCTAAAATTCTCCTCCTGAACCAAGCAAGCAATGTCTCACCTTGATGAAACCACTGTGGTTACAGCTGCCCTCTACAAGCTTGTGTTTTATCAATCTTAAATCTGAGGCACACATACCTGTAAGATTTTCTCAGGCTATTTTCACTCTTTATTAAAACCATGGAAGACACTGTTTCCCCACCAGATGTTATCTTTAAGACACTGTACTGTTGGATGTTAAAACATCTGTCATGGATACAGAAAACCAGGATTAAACTTCCACGAGGATTTACAGTCACATCTCCTGCTTCTGTGACACAGAATACTAAGTGTCATGCTATTGTCTGGTCTTTTGAGGACACTGGCCTATCTTTCATAGAGTAATCACATACTTCATGTGGCTCACAGAGTTCTCTCTTAAGCTTAATAAAGAAAATTTACCTAGGAGAAAGGAAAACTTAAGCAACTGCCTCTCCTCCAGTTACTCTGAAATATTTACATCCAAAGAATATAGTCTGAAATATTAACACCTTTCCAGAGTTTATCCAGTGATAAAACTGTGCTCCCTTCTCAAGAGAGAATTGCCATCACCAGGCTCTGAGGCCATATGTGCTCCTGTGTGCCGCTGCCACTCTTAAGCTAGCCTGTCCATGCAAACAAAAAGAAATCCACAGAAATAAATCCCAATTTCTTCCTTCCGCTTTACAAAGACTTATGTTACAGAGCACATAAGGCCTAATGCCATTCTGCTTTTTCTTAACCTACCAGATTATGGCCAGCCCAGCTTTACACCTCCGCACTCTGTACTGAGCCTCTATTCGAATTACCACGACTAAATAAATCCACAAAGGAATTTAGGCTTCTCAATAATTAGCACAATGGTGTTCTGCCAATTCCCTAAGCTGACAATTTAGTAATGAAAAAATAAGGGACCTATATGAAAAACAGTCCTTAACTTTACCAATCTAGTAATTTTAACATGTTCTGCCACTCGTGGCACAGAGGGTAGGGATCAATAGACCTACCGCAAGTGAACTGTTCAAACACTGAATCCTAGGTTGAAGAGATATCTGTCACCTCAAGTAAGTGCAAAATCACTCACTAAAAGTCAAACAGTGTAGAGAACCATCTTTCTTAAATATTTCTTTAGTCTGTTTATTCATTTTGCTACTATGATCCACCTAACTGAAAGTACAATCTAAAGACATAAGGAACAGTGCTGAGCTTTGAAGGCATCCAGCTACATGTAGGTAAGTCTTCAGCATTTTAGAATACAAGGTAATACTGCCAGAGTCTAATATTTTTCTGATATCTTTTTTCCCCCCCAAGAGTCTGATCTCAAAGGCAATATCTGGTTTTCAGGATGACCCAACATTTATATGTGGGTTTCCCACCTCTAATGGCAACACAGGATACTGACATGATTAAAACAGCTGAAGTCAGACAAAAGCTCATGGAGATACAATTGCTTGGACAAACTCTTTGTTTGCTGCTCACAGTTTCACATAATCATCATAACAGTTATCAGTCCTTCAGGGTGCAAAAAAGGTAATTATTTCAAGAGCTCAGGTACATGCCACCAGCAGACTTGAGGTACTTGCAGCTACACTGTCTCCTAAGCCAGCCCCTGCTCCCTACAAGAACACAGATAATGCTGTCACCGAAACTTGAGGGAAGGGCTGCAAGTAACATACGAACAGCAGAAAGGAGAGTTACTGCTAAAGTAGACCCACTATAACTCCTAACCAAGGCCATGGGCATCATGAACACTTCTGTCAATGAATTAACTGAATGGATCACTGGAAAAACATGCCATCTGGCACATCACAAGGAATCCCTGACCACAGTTCCTGAGAGGTGCAGTTCACACTCCTGGCATTTTCCCAAGTGTGCCATGCCTAAGGACACCAAGGCTACCTAGCAAACACAGCAGCTCCAAGACCTAAAATAAGCTTTTGCCTTGTGGGTACTGATGAATGAAAAAGTAGAAATGAGCTGGCATTGTGTGGTTTGCAGTCCAGAAAGCCAACTTTATTCTGGGCTGCATCAAATGAAGCATAATCAGCAGATTGAGGGAGGTGACTTTGCCCTTCTACTCCACTCTGGTGCTCTTACCACATACTCTTAGGCCCTCACACAAGTTGTTTCTCTAAACTGGTTCTGAAGTGATTTTTGATGGGATAGCAGTGATAGGCTCATTATTCATAAAGGGTGTGAAAAGAGATAGAAATCTGGCTACAAACCAAGCCATGCCAGCTTGTAGGAAGTCACAAAAATATTCTGACTTAGGGCACTTTTAGTAGCAGGAGACAATTAGAATCAGTTCTCCTATGATCTCTCCCACCATGAAAGAGAAGGAATCTCCATCTGCTTAGTAACAGGAAAATCAAATGTAAGTGTATTATTCCTGACAGACATTTGATCAGTCCATCATGTCATTTGATCAGTCTCCTTCAGAAGGCATCCACCAAGAAAGATACTCCAACTTCTGCAGATACTTCAGTACTCAGTTATTCTTAACATTTATTGTTTTGTTTGGGTTTTTTTTTCCTAGCTCCAACTAAAGTGTCCTATCCTGTAATTTGGGCCTGAAATACAGCAGTTCTGGAGATTTAGATATACACGATCAAGCTCAAATTCCAAACACGCACAAGTCAAAGCAGGACTAGAGCAGCCCAGCTGACAGGCTACACCTTCTTTATATTGCATTGCACACAGCACAGCAAATTTGAGGGTCTGCAGGTAGGTAGTCATAGATATCCATGAGGCTTAGCCAATAGATTATGCCAAAGAAAGCAATATGACTTAAAGATAATACTGTATTAGATTGGGACTCTGATAAAAAACCTCTTACAGATTTAGATATCACCTTATTCAAGAGTAGAGTTGAATCACTGATTTCTTTAAAGGTGCCATGGACCACCCCACATATATTTCATTGCCCCAATCAGCTCAGTGGGCACAGTAAAGCTGTATCTCACCCTTATACTTCCAGTAAGCTAGAAGTGGCCAGTCAAGCTTGTGGCTTCATGCTATTGCAATCACCAACTACATTTATGAAGTTAGGTTCACATATAAAGACAACAAATAAATTACACAGAGCATAAACTGATTTCTGCAGAGTTCGAAAGCTCTAAGGCTGCAAGAATCAGAATTCAAAACTCAGGGCATCAGAGTGTGATCAGCATCAATGTACATCTTAGCTAGAAACATCAACGTACTCAAGCCTTTATGAAATGAAAAAATAGGCTTTAACAAGTACCAAACTGTAGATGATTCCCAGAGAGATGCAGATAGTAGCCATCTAATGTTTTATTTCCCTCTCACACATCAGTAGATAAATTTAAGGACTTAGCTGGTAAGTTCGTATGCAGCTGGTCAGACCAGTATCATCACTACAAGAAAGTTACATGCCATAGACAACTTGCAACTGAATTTTTGGATTTGAAAGTCTTGACACCCCAATTGCAGTATTACTGAAACTGAAAATGTCCAGACAATCCAAATACAGACAGTTGCAACTTTGAGGACATGTAAGTTAGATAATGAGGTTAAGAAAGGGACGGTATAGCAGGAGGAAACTTAAGTGATGTTTCTTACTATTTTGGTTTTTTGTTTGTTTGTGATGGTAAATCACCTAGGCAATTTCTTTTCTGTAACATGATATGTCATCAAAACAGGAAGTCCCTAAAGCAAGTCCCTATTCAAATCTGTTTAATCCTGAAAATCATAATTTCTCCAGAAATTCCTCACACTACTAGCTTGGAGGGAAAGGAGGACTTGGTCTCTAGGAAGTTCTTCAGCTTCCAAAGGTAACATTACAGTGTGCTACCAACACATCTCAGTGGATATTCTATATCCCACTTAGTCCTAGCTCCCTAGGAGAATGGCTCAGGAAATCAGTGCTGAATTTGTACTTGTTTTGTTGTCTTGTTAACAGAAGCATATTGTAATGTAGTCATTTGTCACGTACTGCTTTAGCTAAGTGAAAATGAGAGCTCTTTGACAGTTTTTGTTTGTTATTGGTGTTCCCTACAGCACCGTTAATTTCAGAGCCAGCTTTTAGTCTGAAACACTTGTTTGAGCTATATTCATATTTTTCCTAGCTGGGGAAAGACAAGCTGATGTTTGTGGTGTTAAAGGCAGCACAGGATGTTACAGTTGTGTTGCCAGTTAATTGCTCTGTGTTCACTATCTGTAGGCCAAAACTAATTTTTCAGCTAATGGAACTTGATCCTCATTTAAGCGGCAAGTACAGCGATGAGAAGAGCAAAGTTGTCATGGGTGACATTACTTAAAGGATTTTTAGAAATTTTGTAGTTCTCTTCCATCAGTACACTTTCACTCTGCTCAGTGAACATCATTAATTACTGAAGAATCCAAAGCTGCACCCATGTTTTCCACTGATGACTAATCCCGCAAAAGGCTTTCAAAATTATGTTAACGGAGATAAAGTAGCCACTTCATTAAAAGCTTAAACAAAAGTACATGCACACACATCAGCCAAATGTTCCAGTTAAAATAACTTTCAGTAATTAACATATTTGATAACTATAACCAACCCGTGAGACTATTTTTCCCTGGTGCCCACCCTCAGAACAGCCCCCTGGAGCCCCTCCAAGGGTTCTGAGCTTACTCTCCTGTTTTGACTACAAGCTTATTCTCTCAGTTGGAGTTCTTGCAGGTGTTCTTAAAAACTGTGTCCTTCGTAATGTGTGTCTAACAGAATTTCAGGAATGTGTGAGAAAATGTTCAGTAACTTCTAAATGCCACCTAAACCACGAGAAACTTAGGAAAACTTACTCAACTTATATAACTCTACGAAAATCTATAAAATACACATTAAAATCCTTAGGCATCACCACAAAAGGTTTTCTCCCTGAATAGATAAATTCTTCCACAAGGAAGGGAGCCTATTATAGACATGATTCTAAAATAATACTTCCTTTTCATCTCAATTTTTGGTAGCCAGTATGACTACACATATTTTTTATGAGAAGCAGTGTATACTTAAGAAAATCAGGGCCTTTTAAGAGATTCCAATCCATATTAAAAAGGCCAGTGCAAGCTAGAAAGGTGGAGAGAAAAGTCCTTGAAAATATTCTCAAGCGGCAACAAAGGGTTGGAACAATATATTTTGCACACTGGTTAAAGGAAGGAGCACCTGTGTCCATACCATAAACCTAAATCCATGGTAGCTGAAGTTACATAAAAGAAGGCTTGAAGGACAGAAATGAAAACATCACAGTCACATTCAGGGAGTTCTTAAGATATGTGAGAACCGGAAGTCAAAACTATTATAATCTGAAGTAGATATTCCATTTTGTACCCCTGAAGTTTTTCACTTATTAGGTAGTTTCCTCTCTTTGAAAAATAAACGTATGGAAAGGCGGATTTCCCTTCCTAGAAATTGTTTACTTCCTCAGAACTTTTATATCCTCTGTTTTTCAAATTCATCCGCCTATTAGTAAGAACAGCTTAAAAGACCCTTTTTTCCCCTCTCAAGGCTGTTCCATTTTTTATCAGCTTGATGCAATTGCTGTTCAAAAGAGAAATTCTCAATTCTAACCCTTAGACAAAGATAATTACAAGCAACAACAAACTATTAATAAACACTAAGAAAACTGAAGGATGAAGTCAGCGACTTGTGGCATCCTCTTTTTCTAAAATGGCTTGAAAGCTTTACACGTACTGAAAAACAAAATCGGCAAATTGAAAGGTAACTTTTCTCTACAGAATTTATACAGGATAGTTAATCACAGAGTTTTCTATTTTACTTCCTGAAAGAGAAAGTAGAAACTAGAAAGTTGTCAAATTGCTGCTTTGTACATAAAAACATCAAAAGTAGACATTAGACATATCTTAGCAGAAGTTTAATTACTACAAATTTAGCATCCAAAACACATCAAACTGTTTGTGTTGCCCTGCATTTTACCATGAACCCATTGACCAAAATTTAAGCTCATGTACATCTGATGCCTACAGCAATTAAGCAAATTTCTAATAAGAAGAACACTAGAAAAGCATTAAATGGTGTTTTTCTAGCCTTTGCTTTCTGATGAGCAGGGTGAAAAGAAATTACATATGATTGACAGTTATCAGAAGACTAGAGTTTGAAAACAGTACAACAATAGGAGGGGGGGAATCACTAATAGTTCTACGTAGTGTCTGTGCAACTTTTGGTTATTTATAACAAATCTGCTTATGAGAGATGGGTGGCATGAACTAGAAACACATAAATCAAGATCAAAGTCTAAACTGCCCCTAAGTTGAGTAGTTCAAACCATTTTAATAGTACTTTTAAAAAGAGAAATAGCATTGAAATATAAAAACCCAAACCTCTATGCTATTATGGGATCCACACCCTAAAGAAGTCAACACACACAATCTTTTTATGATGCAATATTGAAACTTGCTACCTTTGAAATGACTACACAATATCTCTATTTCCTGATTGCTGCTCTTCATGAAGCTAAAATTATCCCTTACCTTGATTTTGATGGTGACATTTCAAACTTGCAGGTGTGTCTGCTACAGACAGCACAGAAAGTTAGATGATATAACACCAAAACCACATTGACCTCAATGTGCAAATCTGGTTAGCATTTGTAGGATCCCAGCATGAAATGCACAGTGTAAGTTGAAAGTAACTGCTGATCATCAAGTTTGAAGAGGCAGAATTCTTCTACCAGAACATCTCAATAATGTAAAATGTGTGTATATAAACATGTAACGCCATTTCCAGTAATAAATATACTGTAAATGAGGTTAGTAGATTCATTCAAGATGGTGCCAACCTCTTCAGTACAGACCTTAATAATAATAGTAAGACTTAAATGTCTTTGCAAGTAATTATAATAATAAAATAACTTATTTCAAGTGACACAAACAGACACAAGTGCAAAACTTTTTTCATCTTTTATTTAAATCTTTCCAATATTCTTCAAAAGGAATTTACAGGCATCTGGGGCTGAATCTAAAACTAGAATAGCAAAAAGCTGGATGCTAAGGCCTTTTCAGTGGCATTTTAAAAGTACACAAATTTACTGTAACTATTTTTTGATGAATTCAGGGAAGATTCCTAGCTTTGCCTTCAAAGGGAGAAAACAGAACAAGAGCTTCCAAAAATACCAGAAAATAATAATTTCATTTGTAAGCTTCATTTCGTTAAACTTATCTCTGCCCTCTTTGAACAAACTTTGAAATAAATTCTAAGTTCCTTGTTTAGAAAGCGTCTTTTTAAAGCACACTCTATACACCCAGGTCTGAGGTAAGTCACAGAAGAACAACCGCCTTGCAGTCATAACCTTGCTTGTAAAAGTCTTATTCAGACTAGATTCTTACAAGCCCAAACTTGACTTGCCATTTCAGTACTTGCAGCAGAAGATACTAACTCAGGATTATGAGAAACAAGAAATTAGATTTCAGAGTTTTCCAAATTGAAGCGTAAAAATTAAAAAATTGTATACTGTACCCACCAAAAAGGGTAGAGGCCTCAGAGTGTAGTTTCAAACTTATCCCTAAAAAGTTCATGAAGAAAACTATTTGCTTTTAGGCAAAAAAGAGCTAAAAATCCTTTTAGCTCCTAAAAAAAGTCCTCAGTAAAAACTATCCACATGTCAACATTAGAGAAAGTAAATCCAAAATTCAAATGCTTATTTTAAGAAGATTTAGTTTACATGTATTATTATCTTGTTTTTACAATATTGAATGTGAAACTTTCACAGAATTATCTGCAATTAATTCAGAAAAAACACACTTTCAATGAACATAAAGACAATCTGTCGCTAAACAAACTGTAAGATAAAGTCCATAGAAGTCTAACTACAATTTATACAACACTGCAGATGACAGTAGAACTACACAGACTTGACAGGACTACACACGAGGAAACTTGCAGTGTAACCAACTCTCCTCCAAGCTTCCAGCTCAGCTGATAATTAGAAAACCAAGAAATGCACTGAGAAATGGACACTTTCTATAACAGATTTGCAGTCCTAATACACGTGTACATAAATCAAAACACACAAGATATCCCACCAACATTTTAACAGCATTTGTCCCAGTTAAAACAATTTGTAACAAAACCAAATGACAGAAATTAGAGAATTTTCAGCAAATATACAGACACAGCAGAAGTAAAAGATAGCTCAGTGTAAATAGTAGTTTCATAGATGGTTTGGGGTATTGACTCCACAGTCAGACAACCAAGTTCCCTCTCTTGCAATGGCCAGCTAAAATGAGTACCAGAGACTCTTCTTTTATGGGGTGTTCCACTTGCCCCCAAGCTAACCACTGCCTGACTCCTAGCCTCAGAACTGCATTATTCCATTGCTGGTGGAGGACAGATATAGTGAATTCCAGGTAGAGGTAATCACATAACTACCTACTTGAAAACATGAGCCAAACTTCTAATGCTTCATCTAAAGTGCTTATGAAGAGCCAAGACTCAACCATTTGCATCTCCCAAAACCAAAATACAACATACAGAATAAAACCACAGAAGGAGACAATTTGTTTTCAAATCTGCAAATTTCAATTGGAACTTTTAAATGTCCATATAAAGACTAAAAAAACAAGTAAAAAATCATATCTGGGTTGCCCTGGCACACTGTGTAGAGGTGAGAAATCTGACTAGAATGCAAATGAGACTTTTTTTTTTTAAATTAAAAAAACCTTCAAAAAACCTTGAATACTCAAACATGTCAATTCCTCAAGGACCTGGCTCATGTTTCTTCACACCTGCTTCCCCTTTGCTCTCCTAAGCACGTGTTGTAGCTTTTCCTGAGAGGACTGACTTCTCCACAGCACTTTTGAAGTCTCATTCATAATTTTTTTTGGTCCCCCATCAGGAATCCTATTGTTTAGGCCTCTTGTCAACACACAATTTAACTACAGCATTTAATCCTGCAGTTTTAAGTAACATGCGTTCTTGTCTATGCAAAATGCACCCCATGAGATCAGTCTATTTTTTCTCTTGGAGCCATTGTGCTTGCCCCTACCCCAGAAGAGAGGGCACATAGAGATAGTCTTACTGCACCAATTGTCCTTTTCCCCTTCAAGCACTTTCATAATTATTTTCCTGTCATCTCTTGCAGCACCTCAAACTCTGAACACAACTGTAGACAATATCTGGTCAAATTTTCCCATATAGATTTCATCCATTCAGAAGAAGCAGTAGCCTTTTATTACAAGAACACTTCCCAAGTCCACCTACAAAGCTACTGTCTGTTTCTTCCTCAGACATCCTTTAAATTTTCACTTCTGCTACAGGAAATTGGGAAACCACTGGTATCATAGTCAAGCACTGCTCAAAGCCACCTGTTAATAAATGTGCTCTTCAGGTTACCTTTGCATCAAGTGTGTTCCATCTTTTATGTTCAGAAATTACTGCAAAGTGAACTTAACCCCAACCCTTTCTTTGCATTGTGATTATCTAATATTTATAGAAACAATTACTTAAACACAGGAGTTTCCTTTCAAATAGCAATTCAGATGACAGTCTTTTTATCCATTCATTACGAAATAATTCATCTGCCATTTCTCTTCTGATGGCTAATGATACACAGAAAGATGCCAGAAATGGAAGTGGAATGCATCTATATAGAAATAGTGTTAACACCTACTTGCTGTTGTAGTTCTTCTGGCTCTTTTACTCAAACTGACATGTTTGTTTTCATTTGTGTTTTTTATCTAAGTAGTAACTGACTTTAGAGAATTATGTTTAAGATAATTACACCACTAAATATTGCAAAAAGTAAACAAATTCCCACCTGGATTAATTTAGCATAGTATCTCTGCAATTATTATTGCCTTGCTCATAAGAAAAGTGCTGCCTCAAGCTGGAAAGCATCCTCCTACTGCTTCACTATAGTATGTGTTAAATACAACAGGTGCAGGCTTCCAAATAATTTTTGTAGATTTTGCAGTCCTGACAAAGCATATTCTGAATCTGGCCTTTGCTCAAGACCATAAATCAGTCATCTGTGAATCAAATACCACTGGCAAAAGCATGTGAACATGTAAATCTACAGCTATGCAAATACGGAATTTAAAACCTCTCTCCTGTACTTGTTTAAAAGTAGAATGATAATCTGCAAGACTCAGATTACATGATCCGTATCTGTAAAGTGACCCTTATAGAAGAGGTCTCTTAAAAGGCTTGAATTTGCCTGATTATCCGCATGTATGTCAAAACAAAGCCTTTGGTTTGGTCTTTATTCTACTGTCAAACCTGTCAGCCTCTCTCTTCATTCTCATACAGTAGCACTTCATTTGATCAGCCTTTTATATTTTACTTATTAAAAGTAAACCATTTGATTGCATCAGTCACTCTGAAATAATTATTTTTCCTAAAAAATACAGATTTTTCCAAAAGAAAAACAGTGCAATTACCACATATTTGATTACCCGGGAGAATATCACTTCTTAGAGTTCCCTAGAACAGTGACGTTCATTAGAAAGTCACTAGAAATTATTAAATTAAACTTGTGCTGGCAAATGCTGGCTTCAGTCATAATTTATTTATTAAAATATATAAACTGCATGACTGGCTAGAAGGAGCAGTGTGATGTACATGATGAATATATGAATTAAAGTGATACATACTGAGTGTTTTGCTTGGCACCCCTTTGGGTTGCTACTGCTTGCTTGTCTCTAAAATCTTTGCTATTGTTTGTCTCTAAAATCTTTGCTATTGTTTGTCTCTAAAATCTTTGCTATTAGTAGGAAAAAAACAGACAATAACAGCTTAAGATTTTAAGAAGTGCGAAGCACAAAACACACAGAAGTCAGTAGTGTGACCTCTATATTCAAAAGGGAATTATTTATTACATACTTCATCTAGGCCAATCACTAAAGCTTAGGACTGCCTCAGTCTGTTTGAAATTCAAAACTTCCACAGATATCTCTCAATGTTTAAAAACAGCAGTTAAAATACCAAGACAAGCTTGGGCCATCTAATTCATTAATCCATTCCTTATGATGGCCCAGGATGGCTGTTTCATCACAGACAGCAAAACATATTGTGCTAGAGATTTACTAATTAACCTTTCTGAAATACAACTCTTTGTAATTCTCACCAATAAATAATCACCTCATATCAATTATTTACTCTCACTTATTTACCATAGTCCAAGGTACTAAAAAAGCTCATACTATCTGCTCAACAGAACAGAGAATTTGAAGTTCTCAAACAAATACAAAATTCAGTGAGAAACAAGCATTTAGTACCTTACAAATGTCATTTTGCACCTGCTTGAAAACTTGGTGCCAACAATATCTTGATTTTACACTACATTTGTATTTGGAAAAATGAAATTTTTTTTTTTTGTAATTGTGTCTATTTTTTTGTTATTAAGAGAAAATGAATATTCAAACCCTGACAACATTCAAAGCATGAAATATAACTGTCTACCCCATGCTTCCATTGCCTGAGTCACTACTTTTCCCTTGTGGTCACTTCAAACAGTGAAAACACTGTTGATATGCACAGACACCCTCTGTACTAATGTGTAATTTCTAGTGCATACATCAGACATAAGAATTTATCCAGGTAACTGAATCATGGACAGCCTCCCTACTCCGGCATTTGCTAAAACTTTCAGCAAGTCAATTCCATTGATATATACATGGCTTTGTTAGACATGGTAGCATTCAGACGTACACTATGGTGCTGAAACTTTATATTCAGGCCACAGTTAATCCAGAGCCCTCAGACAACATGGCATCATGCTGAAAAGAACACCCTATGGCTGTCATGCTCCTGACATAGTCTTCACCGCTTCCTACCATGGGCTGTGAATCTGCCCAACCCTAAGTCTCTTAGGAAGTGTTACAACTACCTTTCAGTCTTGCTACAGTTGAACTGGGGCATAAACTATTGATGCTGCTCAGAAAAAATAAAATTAAAAAATCAATAAAGAAACAGACCTGTTGCTTTTAAACTATTTGACCACTTCTTTTGACCAGCTACTGTTTTCTGATTAGCATAACTGTTGATTCTATAAACAAATGCAATCGTTAGAAATCAATGCATTACACTGTTCTTATAAACCTCAATGAATTTCATTTTCAGCTATGAGAATTGCAGTTACTTATTCATTTTCCTTTGTTTTCATCATGCATCCCTGCCTATATTTTGGCTCCTGATGAAGCAATAGAATAAAACCACTATGCTTGTGGACAAATTTAATCACCCACTGCTGCTAAACTAGAGATAGCTTTAGTTCCCCATGAAACAGTTCAGTTGTACACTGCTTTAATGCTTGCACATAAAATGCAAGACAAGTGCCCTAAAAAGAAGTACATCTTTCATTAGTGTGTGTTTCAGCATTACTTAGAAGCTATTTTCCGAAAAGGCTAATGAAAAAGTTTACTGTATAGTTTAATCATATTAAAGATTGAGAGGAAGGATGTTTTCTTTTCCTGTCATTTGTATATTTTCCCATCACCCTTTGAGACTCAGGATCTTCAGCATCACTTCTTAAAAAAGTGCACTATGCTACTCAGGTTACTTAAGAACACAGAACCTCATCTGTGCTATTCAACCTCCTGATGGTGGTTGGTGAGGTTTTCAAGGGTGGATGAGTCAGAACACTATCTGTATTCAGTACAGAAAGTTGGAAAAAAAAAAATCAATCTATTTAGGGAAACAATTTAGAAATAACAAAAGAAAAGGGTCCGCCTTTGGAATTTCCTACTTTACAGCAGCATTAGCTATGATGTATCACTGTTATGGAACAATACATCTGAACAGAAAAATACATTTCATGCTTCAAAAACACTGAAAGCAGGAGTAGATCTAAAATGTGGTCATCCAGCATGCCTTTATTCAAAGATACATACTGCCCTTTTAAGTACCTTACTTCTCTCCCTTTTCCCTCCCATATATGAAGTTTTCCATTACATCAGTGCCTTTTAAAGTCTTTTCAGCTTTTGTTTTAGCTCTAGAATGTTAAGAAGCTTCATCATTTCAGAAAGGCCAGCTTTTGTCAAAACATTTTCATGAAAAGACACCAGACTATTTGAAGAAAAATGAACACAGTATCTATGGTACAGTTATCTCTCAAATAGGAAGCTAGACACTACATACAACAGTAAAAAAAGAAAATTCAAACTGGCAGCAGTAACGTGTTTAATGCAATATGAAATTAACAACATGGGAAAGGATCAATATCACAGCAGTAGGACACAATACCAAAGCATGCATTTGCAAAATTCTAGTTTACAAACAAGCAGAAATTGACAACTGCTATTTCTATGTTTGTGCAGACAGACTCATTGGAGCAGAAATACTGTTCCAATGTCACATGTGATGCTGTCTGTGCACTCCAGATGCAACCTCATAATTGATGCATTATATTCAATACCTGATCCTTGCGGTACAGAAGCGACATTCAGCCATTCCACAGTGTAACATCATACAACATATCCTAATTTGGCACCCGAGTGTCTTCCCTGGGCACATACCATCTTTATTGTTGCTCACAGGTTGGTCATATACGTAAGTCCAACAAAAACAGTCCATAGGCTGAGAGTAAATAAAGGTTACTGTGCTCCACACACCCCATGGTTGGGTGATGCTTATCACTGTTTGCTTAGAGCTAATTATTTTAAACAAACATCATACCAAAAAAGCTGTTACACCACTTGATTCTATCTTCTTTGGTCATCCTGGTCTCTTATTTTCATTAGTATTTGCACCTGCTGCAATGATACTGCATTTAAGGATTCATTTGCCTGCTTTTGCTATGCTGGTATCCTGTTTAAGAGTGACACATGGGCCCAGAGCCACCTTATAAGGTCATCTGTCAAAAAAAATATTTGAAGTGACTGTAATTTTAAAGCATGACAGCTGACGTTATTTACATCTCAAGATCAAGAGAGAGCCTGACTTTGCACAACCTAAAGGCTTTCAAATAATGTATAATCATCTCTTGGTAGAAGCCGTGGCTCCACTGAAACCTGTAAAACTTCTAGACTTCAACTGGAACTCCATACTACCATTTCTAATGCAAAAATACCCAATTTGTTCTATGTCATATTATTATCAAGGTCTTTTTGTAAACCACCTAAGTACACTTCAGTTCATCATGATATGAAAAATCACCCTGTCCCTGCATGCCCATTTGATTTCTGTATCAATGACCCAATTCTAAGCCTTTATATCTTATATCATGTGGAATTAGCTCATACTGGACACACTCATTACTTAGTTTCTGTTTATTACATCTAATTGATTTAAATTTGTCCTCTGCACCAGATTCTATTGCAGCACCTTCATGTCCATTACTGACAGTCACCGATTTGATTTACAAATAGCTCTGAAGGGATCAGATGTTGCCAAAGAGACAGTAAGGAAAGAGAGGGAAGCTGGGAACTGATGTAAGAAAAATGACAAAAGGAGAAAAGCAGAATGGAAAGAGGACAGAATACTGGTTTAAATAATAGTAACTAATAGGATGCATCTGTCAGCACCAAATGGGTGCATACTGTTTAGTCATAGCTAGTCCTCACTTGTTTTCATAACACCTTAAATTCTTCATACTGAGATAGTCCACCTTGGACTACAAGATCCTTCACTTTCTGCATACTGCTACATCCATGTTTCCTATTGTTGTAACAAAATTTGCTTATCTCTTTGTTTAAGGCTTACCAACATCTCAAATGCTAGCTCTGCTTGTTTATAATTTTGATCATAAATATTCATATAGTCCCGCATTGTAAATGCACTTTATAGAATACAGATAAAGGCAGTTTTCTAAAACAATTACTGTGTGACCCCAACACTGAGGTACAGCAAAAGAAGCTGGGGTGTGCATTCACCAAACCCCCAAATTCTGGCACGATTCAAGTAATATGGAGCTTTCCTAAAAGAAAAAAAAAAGCATAGTAGCAATCCAGTTGTATACTGCAATGTCTCATTTGGGGGACTGCTGCTGAACATGCTTGTTCCTTGGCAGAATATATACAGAAATAACACCTTGGAATTTGGCTCCTAGTTACAAAGCAGTGGTTACTAATTTAACTATAAAGATACCAGACCTCAAATAGTTCATTTTATGCCCACTCAACTGTCCAAACAAATTGCTCATTTCAGTGTAATTAAATCCACATAATTATTAAGGAAGACTTAAACCAAAATATCATCTCATTTCCTATAGATGCAAGGTGAATCATAAAATTTGGTTCAGTTGTCAGAAAAATATAATGTATTTTAGTATTAGCTAATTCAGAAATTGCATTACTGCACAAGCATACAGTTGGTAATTTGGAAAATGCTACTTTTAATAGAAACCTTATCTGCCTGGAGGGATTGCAGTATTATTGACCTAGGTCTAACTAGAGCTTTCACCTCTAAAGCAGATGTGTTGTGACTATTAGCTATCCAGAACAATTCATTTTGCTCTGAAAATCCACAGCACTAACATATAGCCCCTACTAGAAGACCCCTCCCATTTCAATTAGTTTCTTACATTCGTCTTAGTGTTTTTATTTTCTCTACCTTCAGCAGACTATTTCAATCACTCATTGTCCAATAAAAGTTTAACCGTCTTGTGCTATTAATGTGCTGGTGCTCCATGTGGAGTGCTCGTTTCCTTCCCTTTACTGAACGGCAAACGGAGGGACACAATGGGTGTGTTGTGCTCTGTCTGGAACGGTACGTGCGATATCTTTAAAACGGAGGTGTGAGCCGGCTATAATACCACTAGTCTTAACAGCACAAGTACCACAAACTAATCAACCACAGCACTGGGGCATGCAGTCCATTGCAAGCTGGTGAAAAAGCTGCTTTTTATTATGACCTACATACTGCACAGCAGCAGTTGGACAATTTAAATCTAACACTGAGGCTGAACACAATGCATGGAATCCAGCAATGATGAACTCAGCGATGTAAGGCTTTTCAAAGATGCTCATGAGTTCTATGTTATTTGATTTCGCATATGCTATCCCGATGGTAAAAAGCACAATGAGAATCCAAACAAAAAAATAATCCTTGCCTTTTAGTGCAGGCATGAAATTTTATCAACGTTTTATCAAACATCCTTCTGAATCAGTAACCATATGGAACACCACATCGAAATACTTAAGGAAAACGCAGTCTGATCAATGAACTCAGCAACCACTCTAAACCAGCCACTGCCCAAAGCCATCTTTTCAACGCACAGACGCACCTGGAGAAGCGTATTTCGTGCACGAAGCTGTGCTAGCCGTGTTTCACAGACCCGCACCGGGCGTACCTCTCCCGCAGCGGCCGAGGCGCTCACGGCTGCCTTTGCGGCGGTGGCGGCTCCCACGCCCGCCCGCCCCGCACACCTGCTCCGGCAGCGCCGGCAGCAAGGGCGACTGCCTGCTCCGGGATCCCCGGCGCCCGCTCCAGAGGCAGCCAGCGAGCTGCCGAGACGGCACTGCGGAGGAACCCTGCCTGTGCCAGACAAAACCCCGCTCCGCTGCCTGTCAGCAGATATGCAGCACTATCGCCCCGCATTCCACCTCCCCCGGTCGGCGGCGGGAGCGGCAGCCGCCAGCCTGTCAAAATGGCAGCTCGCGAGCCCACCCGGCCGCCGGAATTACTCACTCATATGCCTGTGTCTTGTGTCCCCCGATGGGATTTTTGTTTATTCCCCGGTACAGCACAGCATAATATGTCACATTGTTTTCCATAAGCAAAATGGCTGGTCCCCTCGGCACCGCCG
>JAOXXN010000471.1:39627012-39652665 GCA_026770055.1 Myrmophylax atrothorax
ACATAAGGGAATTTCGGACTGAAACAACAAGAGCCTGAAATTCACAGTCTCCCTCGAACAGCACTTGCAGAAAACAACGGGAAGTGTGTTTTTCCGATAATACAGCATAATTAATAGCTTATTAGCATGACTTACAAACCACGGTCAATTATGGCAAGACAAGCAGCCAAGTTTTAAAGTGGGAAGCGCCACACCTCAAAACGCACACTGAACATAGTAAAAGAGGCATTCTGCGTCCAAACAGCCTACTAAGGTACTAAACAACACAGAGATGTCCTGTCCACACCCTCTCTTAAACTGCGGCTTGCGGAAGGACAAAGCCTGGCCGTGCAGCGGCGGGGCCGGAGCGGTGATGGAGCACCGCGGCGAGCGGCGCGGCCCGGGGGCTGCAAGTAACCCTGCGAACGCATGCAGGGAACCTGCTCTAATGCACCGAATTTAAGCGCCGAAATTACTTGATAGGGCACAGTATAAGCACTCAGAGTAAATAATCGTCTTTATTTAGGAAATAACCGTTAGGATATCCACTACACAATAGGCAGCTAGTTTTCCAACAATAAAGCACGAGCCCCCACTCGTTTACAAAAAGCTAACCCCTGACACTATCACAGTTCCTAGTGTTTATAAACACATTTCTTACTGCTATAGAAGACGACCTTCAAAGATTGCGCATCACAATCACCATGTAAACCCGTTTAATTCTATTTAGAATAAGGCTTTTTTTCATTTCAGAAGTAGGAAGAAAAAGAGATATTTGTGAGCAATTTAAAACTGCTTATAAAAATTCATACTCAAAGAGCTGTCATTAGCTGATGTCTCAACTTCCAGGAGGCAGGAACAAAACCTAGAAAGTACATGCAGCACTCTTCAGTCCCAAGTTCTCAGAAAATCATTTAGAAGCATTAAATATATCTAACCAAGGATACTGCATTTCCTACACAAGAGTTCTGAGTATTAGTGAGAACTTCCCAGTTGTTAACAGGGATTGACTTCATACATATATCAAATCATGGCATTTCCTTGTTTAGTGTCATAGTTTTCTGGGACTGCAGCAGGTTTTTCATCTCTGAGTACACACAGCTTGTAGACAGGGCTCTGCTGCTCCACCAGTAAGTAAGTTTGCTGCTCTCAGGATCCAAGGGCAGTGGTGTCCCCATTGAGTCCCAGGCAGAGAACTAAGGTCCACTCTGGTGGATTTTACATATTTGTTCTTTCAGCATCTTTACCCTCTTTCCCTTGTGTAAGGGCTAGTTTCTCTGAAAGTGTGTATTGAGCTCTGTGAAAGTGACCTGGGAGAGGCTCACTAGGAGACAAGTAGGTAAATTCTGTTTATACTTCTGAGGTGTCAGGGTTGAAACATTCCAGTACGTTTAAATAGATGTTTCAACAGTCTTGTTTTTTCCTCACTTAGCCTTCTTTAAAAAGATGGGTGGATGTCCACATCTCTCAAACTACAGCTGGGGCTGAAAGTCTGTCCTAGCATGAGGCAAAAGAATCCCCAATTCCCATGACTCAAACACATACTTTCTGGCTGTGATTACTGCCCAACAGTACCTTTTCATCAAAAAAGGGTGTCTGCTGATTTGGCAACCCAATTCTGAAGGCTTTTCCTGGAAAACATTAAACTATTGAAGTAATTATTTACATACTAAGTATTAAAACAAAACCCACCTGCATTACAAGAATACCATTTCACCATGATTGGTTCACTAACTTTTTTTGTTAATAAGCAACATGAAACAGACTGCACATGCAGTCTCTTGCTTCTTAATGCATTGATACAGTTACTGGCTCTAAGACAGAATAAATTAAAAAATTCTCTTCAGTAAGGGAAGATACAAAGATTTTTCTATCACTTAATAAGTAACTGTGGTTACTTTCATAATACTCTATGCAGGCAGGCTAACATAGCTTTCAGAAAAGTGGAGGTAATGAGTTTTTAAATAATAGGTTACAGCCTGGAAAGATTTCAAGATGTTTGCCCATATCTATGTATTTATACATATACAGGCATCTTAACATACAGTGGAAGGACAGTATTTTCATAAGAATGGTTTTGAAGTTTGTTTTTAACAAAAAACCTGTTGTAAGATCACAAGTTCATAATTCAATCTTTAGGGATCCAGAACTGTCTGTAATGCAGGCACACTCCCATCCAGAAAAGAGTGATGGAGCTTTTTCATGCAGCATGCTCATAGACCTAACAAGGTACATGCACATGCAACCTTTCTTTCTTCACAGTTTCAGAAATGATTAGGCAGAAATTAGAAGAGGCTTAACCCAAATGCAGATTATGGTTCCAATCCAGCAAACAATTCAAGTACAAAGAGCGAGAAGCTGACCTTTCTGAGTTTACCTAAAGGCTCCACAGAAGTCCTAGAAACAGTTTCTGATGCATACTCTGCAGTAATAAAATTTCTCCAGGAAAACCACGTTGAAATCATAATATCAAAGGATATGAACTGGACCCACAGTGCAGAATAACCTCTTATAGGTCCCCAAGGCTCAGTTACACTGCTATGTCTTTTTCCAGGAGAGCTCCAGAACCAGGCAGCTGAAATAGTGGTTGCTAGCTTGCTTCCCTTATATAAAAATTTAAGTGCAAGGCATAAAGTGGTACTGACCCTACAAGGAGTATTTAAGTGCTTAAAGATAACCAGTTGCCTGTTGTATTAGAACAGAGCTGAAAATAGAACACATCATTTGGTATCTTTGCTCAAATCCTACTCCCACATTCATTCAAATAAGCTTCCTGATCTCACTTGTAGTACCTGGAGGACAGTTGCTCACATCAAAACCATCAGAACTGAAAGAAAACTAGTATTCACCCATTCTTCACCTTCACTAACAACCTTCAGTTTTGAGACAAATAACAAGCATTATTCTCAGTCTTATCTACAGAGAGAGACCTGTATCAATGTATCATTCACCACTCCAATTTAGCCCTTTCTGCTATTTTCTTTCACAAACTGGTTTCCAGCCGTCTCAAACCAGCTCCACAGAATATAAAATATATACCTCCATTAAGGCAACATCTAATTCTTAAATCAACTCAAGAACTTTTATTTGCATAGAATGCATTAAAATTCATTGTTTTATGTAGAATAAATTTGCATTCTAAAACCGTTCTAAAAGCATGAACTATAACGAATATTAAAAGGCATTTTCCTCCATGGACAGGAAATGTCAAAAGACCAGATCCTGGTTAAGAAGCAGTTACTATATTAAAATCAGCATTTTATTTACTGCATTGCAGTTGTTCCTAGATATATTAACTATATAACTAGGAAAACAGCTACTGTCCAGCTGTCCTGAGTATCATTAACAATTACAGATCTTTGTGATCCTCATTCAAATTCTGTAATCACTTGATGGTGTACTGAAATAATAGTCTTTTTCATGAAGGCAAATTGTATTGCTCTAATCATAAAAAAAATCATCATCTATCAAAGGTCTCAAATTTAAAAGGACTGATTTTTTTTTTAGTTGTTAGTCAACTTGCTTAAATGCAAAGCAGCAGATAAACGGAGTGAATATTTGTAGGTGGGTATGCTGAAGAATAGACTAGTGAACAAAATTTTTCCAAGGTTCTAGGTGATGACAATCCTGAGAAAAAAAGCTAAAAAGCTCTGATATCTGATTCTCAAGACATTGCTATAATCATCTGCCTGAGACACAACCTGTAGAAGAGTGAACTGGAATTCAGACATAAGGAATTACTTTTATCCAGAGTCAAACTTGTTTGCACCTGCTCTAGCTACTGAGCATGGAGTATAACTCCAGTTTTATTGCCTTTATATTTTCAAGTTCTCACCAGTAACAACTCTGATCAATTTTCAGTACTGTGGAGTCAATCAGATACTTGGCAAAGATGCTGATAGGGAATTCTGTCTAGACTATATAGAGCAATGACTTGATGTGTCATGCATTAAATCAATCAGAAGAGCATTTCAGAAATATTTTCTAAAGCATATTTGGGAAAGTCCTGTGACAGGAAGTATATTCTTTTGCTCACAGTTGCTACATGGTACTCCTCACAAGTAGTGCAGCCATAAAATAGGATAGAAAAGCTGAGAAAAGTAACTCTGATTTTCTTAAAAGCAAATATTTAAAAATTTTTAAAGGAAACCCTGAAGTCCTTTTCTAATTAATTAGAGATGAAAGAGTCTTAACCTAATAAGACTAGATCCCTCATGTTTTACAGCAGTGTTAAAAATGCAACTGAATTCCTGGAGCAATTTCAACACTATTTCCTCCTATATTTAATATTTTACTTTCTCATATAATTTAGTAAAAAAGCAATAGTGAAGGTATCACTGCCTAATCTCAATTATGAAATATTACAAAAATTACAGTAAATTGCTTTTAGCTGTTTGCACATACAATTTTAGATTAATTTCAAGTAAGATGAAATATAATCAGAAAGAGAGAGACTTGTTATTTTCCTTTTCTGTTTACTTGGTCATGAAATTGGATTAACTAACATATCATATAGTATAACACCTATTTAGTTTGTTGTCACTTACCCCAAGAAAACATCTCAAATTTTAAGACGTATTGAGCAGATCATGAGAACTATAGTATGGACAAATGTTCTGTTTTCAGATCTTTAGGACAGTATTTCAGAGCAAAAGGCAAACTTGGGCTCATGAAGAGATTATATGCAAGGTTGTCCCAAAAATGAATGCTTAAATGTCCAGCTTTAAGAGAAAATAACAAACCTTCAACATGAAACTAACACCCAGATGAGTGTCTTAAAGTTATGCTTCCAAATTTGGAAATATCACCAATACGTCAGTTGTAACAAATCAAAACCAAAAAATGAGAAACTGCTACTGAAATGCATTATGCTTTCAGTGTATGCCAAGAACATTCTCGAGACAATTAGTAGTTATCTGGTCAATTTGTACTTGAAAGTTTTCCAGTCCTGATTGTGTAATTTACTGACAGCTCCATTAAATAACTATGTTAATTCTTAGCCCTAAGCAGAAGTTCAGATTAAGTGAAGTTCTGAAGAACACCCCAGGCCACCTAGTTTGGCACCCAGCCTAGACTGAAAGTATATGAGTCCTCAAACATCACTGTTAGGTATCTATGCAGATGAGCTGTCAGTCTCCAAGCCTCCTCTTTCCTCCGTTTACAATACATAAATCCAAAGCTTTCACCTTCTCCTTTATAGTTATTCTTTATCACCTTCTCCTTGGCTATAACCTAAAGCCACATCCCTGTGATACTGCCAGTGTCCTGCTGAACTGCATCTTCTCTACTGGCAGCTGTTCCTTAAATCAGTGCTTCAGCTTTGCAACTCCTTGAGAGCAGCTACCAGAAAGGGTCAGGCCTTTGTATCCCCTATTTGGCAATCTACTGCCATCCCTTCAAAAGCCTGCTTCATATCACTTCTCATGCACCTTATTACTGTTTTTATAGACTGCTCTTCCATACTCTAGTAATTAGGACATGCATTCCTCTTTTCCATTTTGAGAAACAATTCTTAACATCTAGTCACTACATTTATAGACTAGTGACTGTGAGAAATGGTAAAAAAAATGGCAGGAAGACAAGTTTGTTGTTGGGAAAGTGGGGCAGGAGTGCAGATTTTCACATGCCGCCCAAATTCTTGAAAATACTTTGCAAGAGGCTTTTATAACACACCTAGATCCCCTCATCAATTCTACCTCAGGCCTGCTTGGAACAAAGACTCAAACCAACAAGAATCAATGCAAACTTTTCTATTTCTGTGCAACCTGAAATATCTAGAGACAAATGAGTCATTGCTAATAATTAGGGTGTGGGTTCTTGCCTTTTTTTTTTAAAGAACCCTTTGCCTGTATCTATATTCCTTTTCCCCTATAACTTCAATTGCCTTCAGTCACCTGCAAGTTGTTGTATTTTTCTACCTCTTCTACTAACATCCAGCAAACAATAAGTCTGATTCTTAATATTCTTCTCTAACCAATCTAATTTTGTTCAATCTGCCATAAGAAAAACAAAGAAGAAATTAAGTAACAAAATCAACCCCAAATGATCTCTTTCCAGCTCCTCCACCCCATACTTTCAACACTGTATGATGCTGAAAATCAGCTTACTAAAAATAGAGAACACTTCCCTAAACATGACCATACTTGTGGCTCTCAAATCAAAAGAGTTGTTCTTGCCTGATTAGATTGGCTTATTATGTGATAAAGAGCATGTTGGGTTAGTCCTGACACTCCTCAGAGCTAACCAGAGGACATTTAAGGGTTGGCTCATACTTATATTTAGAATTCACACACCTTGCATGCAGCAGTTTTCTTACCTGTGCAATCCTCTTGGAAAAATAACTATTCAAAACCTAAGTTCAAATGCATCTGAAAGAAATGCCATCAGCTATAGTATTTCAGATCATCATTTGTTAGAAGCACCAAGATTTGGGAAGTGCAGATGAATGAGTGCACCAGCAACAAACACTTATGATAAAGGTAGGAAACCATCATATTTTTCATCTTTGAAAACATGAAGTTTTAAAGAAACTCCTTGTAAAGGGGAATAACACTTTATCAATTCTGAGAACTTGGCAGCATCTCTCTCTATCCCAGATGAGGTCACAAATAAATCTCAAAACACCTCTGACAAAGTATAAATACCGTAGCACAGTATGTCTAAGTCACACTAACATGTCTGTCTGGCACAACTACAATAGCAGAGTTGATAAGGTACCAACCAGCTTATCCACAGCATTCTTTTCATGAAGAGGTCATTTCTTCTTTTGTGCTAGGAAGTGAAACAATGCCAAAGCATTCCAGAACTGCTTAAACAAACATTAAAATCTACCTCCACTTAGAGCTTAACAGCTTGTACTTTCTTGGTAGCCTGTTTATTTTCTTCAGAATGTAACATAACACATTAGGAACTTTAGCAGATCACCTGCCAAATATATCATTTATTCTAGGAAGTGAATCAGCTTTTTTGTTATTATACAATAGATTCCAATTACTTTCTAGCTTAAGCCATGGTTGGCTTCTTAAACTTAATGTAACATTCACTTCCTCTTATCCTGAAGTGATTTTCAACTCTTTATTTTTGGTCTTGAACAGTGTTCAAGCAATAGGTATAAAATTATGAAACATGATTATTTTAAAAAGTCTGCTGCCAGTTGTCCCTCAAGTACCCTATATATTAAGAGTTTATCACAGAAACTTCAACTAGACTTAGCACTAGAGAGGGGAAAGCTGAAACATTCAAATAGGAACATGATCCTTCTTCTCTATGGAGTGCTGGTGAAGCCACCCCTGCAGTGCTGCAGTACTGTGTCCAGTTCTGGGCTTCCCTGTACAACGAGGAATTGACATACTAGAAACTTTAGCAACAGGCATACAGATGATACAGAGCCTATCTGTCCTATGAGGAACAGCTGGGAGAGCTGGGACTGTTTATCCCAGAGAAAGCTGGGCAGGGCTTGTTGTGGAGACAGGGGACAGAATTTCATCTATGTATACACGCTGAAGGGAGCGTGTATACACTGACTGAGGCAGGTTGCAGGCAGTGGTACCCAGTGGCAGGACCAGAGACAATGGGCACAAATTGAAACATGGAAGAGTCTGTTTGAACATGAGAAAACACTTTTTTAAAGCGAGAGTGATGGACTACAGCCACTGGTTGCCCAGAGGGTATTGCATCTCTTTCACAGGAGAAATTCAAAAGCTTTCTGGATACCATCCTGGAGAATTGGCTCTAGGTGGTGTTGCTAAAGCAGAGAGGTTGGACCAGATAACTTCCAGAGGTCCCTTGCAACCTCAACCATTCTGTGACACAAGAAAAAAACAATTGCCCAAGTTTGGGGTTTTTGTTGTTTTGGTTTGGTTTGGTTTGGGGTTTTTGTTGTTGTTGTTTTAATTAGTAGGGATATTTATTCCTCTCTGGCATAAAAATTAATATATTTGATTTCTCCAAATAGAATCGGTCTCAGATCAGCAGAAACACTCAAGGTAATAATGGAATCTCCAACATGAGAATGGTTTTATACTACAATCTCCTAGCATTTAACTTTAGAGAAGCAGCAGTGGAGAATTTGCTCAGAATCACTTTCTGAAATAAGCTGCAGATACAGCGTGGGAGGAAAAGAATCACTGTAGTCATAAGCAAGAGGAAAGAAAACAAGGTGCCTCAAATGTATTCAAGATTTAGAAGCTCTCAACATGGATGTTGTTTCCATAGCAACTAATATACTTCAAAGCAGGGAAAAAACCAGGGTGAGGATTTTAAAGGACAGCATCACATACAAATTAAAAGCAGGTACTGCCTACCAACAGATGATTTGAGGTTTGGACAGAAAAACTTAGAGTTTATCTCAAAAAGTATCACTTGCTAAGAAGTCAAGATCCAGTGAAACTATCCTACTAACAAAATGAGAGGGAAGGAGGAAAAACAAGCCCACTGGAACTTAACAGCATGTCTTTCACCTCTTTAGCAGGTTAAATCCGAGATGAACAGTATACTACCAGCTGATACATTTGTGTTTCTTGCACTCATCACTCATTGTCAAAGCTGGTGTACCATATTATTTCTGTCCTTGGTCAGAAAAAATGACCAATGTGACCCCAAGGAAAGATAGGACACAATAGATAAGAAGAAACATGCATTGCACTAAGCTGAATCAGATAACATAAGCATTGCAAAACTATTGAGTTTTTATAACTTCTTTCCAAGAAAAATACAGCCAAAGAAGAGAATTTATACTTTTTGAGCTTAGGAAAGACAAAGGAAGACAATGTCAGTTCCAGGAAGAATATTTACTGTTGGGGAAATGCCTTGTACAGAGAAAGCAGAATCACAAATGAACTGGGCCAAGATCTTTATTGGTGTCTTTCACAGTAAATAGTAACTGTCTTCCCTAAGACCCAACTGTTCTAATATCCAGTTAAACCCCTCCTGGTGGAAGACTAAACTCCTATATACCATTCTTCCATATATCACCATTTCTGAGAAATGAAACAACATAACCTTGTAATTTAAGTGCTGCCCATGTTAAATAAATGGCTTTTCCACCAAGAGCAGAAAAACCTTATGATGTGTATATTTCTATAGCACATTAGGCTCCATCAGATATATTGTACAACTTCAGAATTTTCAACCACATCAAAGTTACTCGGGAGGCAAAATCCAGTGTCAAGTTAATTAGTCACTTGGCACAGCTGTATTCATCCAGTTTCATACTTACACATGTAAAGGGACATGACCAAAGGAATTTAGAATTATAAGTGCTGGACTTCTATCCTTTCCAACTGACTTTTTCAAGAATAGGATTGCAAAGACATTCTTGCTTATCATAAAAAGGAAAATCATGGAAAGATGAGTCTGAAGATAAGTTTCAGAAAGGTATGAACAACACTCCTGGAATCTTCAGAGCTACCCAGTTAATGTATATGAAATTACATGAGTTCAGTAAACTGTTTCAAATACTTGATTCGGTGTAATAGTAATTTTCAAGTGTTGCACCAATAATCAACAGGTAAAGTCAACATCTACACAAGACCACTTCAATTGATTTGCTCCTCATCTGGAATTTCTTTCAAGTACCTTATCCTTTTAGAAGTCTGTACTATAACATTCATGTAAGAGGTAGAATACCTTATCAAATAAAATCTACAGCGGTCTCCCAGACTGATACAATTCAATACTCAAATTATGCAGAAAATTCTAGGACTGGGTTGCTAAATTCTACTTACATTACTAGAACAAAATAAGGAAAAACATGATTTTTTTTTCTTTTCACCACAGTGAAGAAAAGGATGTAGGTGGGGAGTATAATTGACACTAATTATTTGTAGGAAAGGTCAGGGTTACCTTTTACCAACTTCATGAGGCAGCTGATTATCTGTCACATCTCTGGAACACAGTCACGAATTCCTCAGTGACTAAAGGACAAACAGGCCTTGGCTAGCAATCAAACTTGGCAACATTCAGCTACACAGCACAGCAGATGTCTTTTTAAAATAGGTAAATTGTGAGACATTAGATAGCATAATGATAGATATCTGCAATGCTGAGAAAATGTCCATAAAGGCTACTGTTTAATTACTTAATAGGTGACTTGGTATTATGACCTTCTCTGCATTTGAAGAGCTAAAAAGAACACCTATATCACAAAATTCCAACTCAGCTTTGAACTCCCTCAGAAAGTTTTCAGTTTCTACAGAATAAGTAATTTATTTGATACACTAAACCCCATTTTGAACAAAAACTGCACATAGAAAATGTAAGAGAGACAGCTACAAAATATCTGGAAAATAAAGAACAAATTGAGTAGTTTTAGAAAATTCAAAATTAGTCAAAGTTAAATTCAAAATTTCACCTCAGAGTCTCAGGAAATACCTATCTAAAAGATGATCCACTTACTGGCATTTCAGAAAGTGGAGTTTACAGGGATGAGGCAACTCAATTCCAAATAGCGTTGGCTTCAATTTTAATTTCAGAACTATGAGAAGAAATCTGTATGCTGACGTGCCCTCACAGAAGAGGTTAGCTTTTTGTAACAAAATCCTTAAATGAAACAGTGTAACAAATTAAGTGGGATTTCACTCTTAGTACTAAATTTTGGATACATACATTATAACAGAAACCCCCTTTGTTTTGCAGTGATTATCTAGTCTGTTACTAAGGTTATGTATAGACTTAATTTTGTTTTGGAGTATAAACAGTTCATTTGCAGTTACGTTAGGCAGTTCTGCAGCAGCCAGTTTAGATGCCATCAGCTCCAGTTTTTGCCTACACATACATACATTCAGTACTCAAACAATACTAAGAGTGCAGAATCCTGACACTGCCACTTTTCTTGATGCTGAGGAGCGCTGTGTCCAGGGGATTATAACTCCCATCTGGGCATTTCCATTCTCTAAGCAATACTACAGAAGTTTCATGCCAGAGCAGCAGTTCTGGACAAAATTTCTGGCTTCCTCAAATGTTTCAGGGTCATAGTTCCAAAAACGCATTTTGATAGCGAAAGAAATTGACCACTTGGGCCCTCCAGATAAAGGAAATTTTGATTTGTAAGACTGTAGGTCAGCAAAACAGGGAGAAAAACAATTATGCAGACTAGTAGTCCTGGTTTGTAACAGTTGTCAGCTTTCCTTCCTTTCTTGCCCAAGTACGCTGTAGAACTGGGATGTTCAAGCTTCACAAAGCGCAGTGAACTCTGGCTCCTGGTTTTGCAGAAGTCAGCAAGCAGTAGTTTGCAACACGATACTCCCAGAAGGAAACACTTAAACTTTTCTTAGTTCTCCTCAGGAGAGACACAAAGATATTTGTCAATCAAACCAGAAACATTTTGAAGTGCAAGTCTCAATGACTGCAAGAAGCAAACTGAAAAAACCTTTTCCTTCTTTTAATTTATAACTGACCCTCTTTGGCTAACAGCACTTTGCTTAGTGTAAGCTACAGCAGTCATGTTTATAAAATAGAGTAATTATTTTTAATTTCAGTGTAACAACACTAAAGTTTAAAGGCAGAAAGGTTAAAAATCTTTCTTACTACAGAACAGTGGCCCAGAATACACTACTGTTTTGTGACAGGCCTGTAACTTTACCCATAACTCATTGCCAGTTTCATGTTTAAGCTGATTTCTACTGAATGTATCAAACAGGAGGAAGCTATTACACCTCTTCTTTCCTCAGACACTGGATAAGGAAGATGGAAATCCTGATATCCTTTCTGAATAGCTAATCTTTTATTTAGGAGCAGAAGGATGTCTCAGTGCCAAAAATTAACAGAAAAACTTGACTTAAAATTTTACAGCAAGAGATAACCATCAGGATGAAGGTACAAGGTTTCTACAACATCTCTGAAATTTGAAAGCCGGCTGCTAAGTATGCTATTGATCAGAGCCAGGCTAATCTTAGTACTACTCAGTTTATCAATCCTATAGAAAAGTTTCACTAGAGGTGAAAATATGTATGTCTACAACATACTTTAAGACATAATTTCCAGGTTAGCTGTCAGTGTCTGGGATTCAATTTTAACATTCAATCAACCTGTTTTTGTAGCTAGCTAGTTAGCTAGCATGGAAACAGCTCAAGAATTCTAGTGCTAAAGATTTTCAGTAACTTCAAAATACCTGAAGCTGAAAGAATTTGAACAATGTTTAAACAGTGAAGAAGCACTGCAAAGACAACAAATATTGCCACTTTCGAGGCAGATAAGCAAGCATAGTCAAGGTTTTTGCCCAGAATTATCTTATAGGCCAATGGCTGCAACATCAAGAAATCTCAGCTTCCTGCATCTTTCACCGTTTTTCTGATTACCTTCCTAGACAATCCCTGTGATTTGACATTGTAACAGTGCCAGCCTCAGGTCCCTCCATCAGCCTAAATGGTGATGCATGACTTGTGCTATCAGCTTCCTTGGTCAGCAGATGCCTCTATTCTGGTCAAGGCCTTAATCAACTGGCCTGGTTGCTTGCCTCAACTCATCACTGCTTTCAGTAGCAGCTTCTTGCATTTTAACTTCCCACTTGAAAACTCTGATTTACAATCAATAAACCTGACTTTACATTCAACATAACTAAAGTAATTATGCAACAAACAGGTGAAATCTTGTTGCCTTTGGTGTGAAAATGAATTCCAAATATTTTCCTCTCTTTTTGTGAGTTATCAGAAAATTTAATGATGTCGCTACCTCCTTCTCCCAGTGGTGTGTATCTTAAATAGAGAAACTCTGCATACACTATCACATTTTTGAGTACTGACTTGATTTTTTTTTAATTTTCATCGGCCAAGGTCAAAACTGAGGAAATATTCAAGCTTCTAAGCGAAATGAGAGGCCAGAGTTTTGAAAATGTGTGAGGAGACAGGATTGGTATTTTTAGTGTACCAGTCCAACCTTAAACAGAATTCAGTTTTCCAGTTAGGAGCACATAGCCAGTTTGCATTTGCACAATTAACTGTAAGGTGCAACCCTAGATCCAATTCCAATGTGCAAATCCTCAAACTACTAGATGTACTCAGGATGCGCATTTTCTACCAAGATTTATTAACCTCTTCCCACTTATTAAATGCCAATCTACCTAACTGATCCAAACCAGACTAGATCATCTGATTTATCTGCTTTTGCAGAACAGTAATGTTGACACAAAAGGCCTGTAAGCTTATCTTATTTCTCTGAGGTCATCCAGACCTTATTTGCAAATTCAAAGATCTAGTTACAACCATGTGAAACAAGCTACAAGAGTCCAGAAAAAGTAAAACACTCTTCTGCTTTAAAAATACATCTTGTAATCTTGTTGGTGCAGTGGCCATGGTTTTATCAGAATAAAAAGATAGTAGTGAAAGTTAAACTTATCACCAACACCTATTATTCCCATTACAATAACTTAATACACAACTGGAAAAGTGAGATTTCATAATTAGTGCTATGAAGAATGAGGGTTGCAAATGCAAATGAAAATAAAATTTAAAAACACTTATTGCTTATAGAATGACCCATGGGATTTGAATAAGGACAATTATCAGTTGTCTGTTGACACACTTTTGTGTGTAAATTGTCAGACAATTTACTTTTAAGACCTGTGGTATCAAGAAGTGGCAGTGAGTCAGTCTTACAACAACAACACACACAAAAACTTTCAGTTTCATCCATTCAGTACATTTTTGTAGATTGCAATGAAAACCACATTCCACAGCCAATTATTTTTAGTGCTTCTGCACTAGAAGTTCACTTACAGCTAATTACTAATAGAGTTTATTTTTGGCAAGTATTTGATGTCTACCTTGAGGTACACTTGACGTTTCTGTTCTGACAGTAATCATGGAGTCCCAGAAGTAAATCTAGGCAAACCAATTATTTTTATTGAAAGAAGAAGAATTCTTTGTTACTAAAAGAAGATGACTATGAAAAGCATGATTCACAGCATGGAGAAGAATGTTGAAAGTCATGGTATGATGATTTTTTTTCCACCATGAGAAAAGAAATTTCCAAGAGCCTGAGGGAGGTAGATGCTCACTGTAAAATGCTGAAAACTCCCTTCTTTCAGGTTTAGAATTTAGGCAGATGTTAGAGATTTGACAGAAAAAAAAATATAAAAAAAGATTCCAAAGCTGTGTACTGCCATCAGGCCCTGAATTTAACTAAGCTTTTCTACTGTAATAAAACTTTCATGCAGCAAAAGTTTTAAATAATTAATAATGTTAAATAATCAAACAGGCTTGGTTTTGGCTTTTTTTCTTTTGGTTTCTTTTTGCTTTCCAAAACTTTTAATGAAATCCCCTAAGTTCTAGTCATTTGATGTCCCAAAATGTAATTTAATTATTTGTCAAAGTGCCAAGAAATGCCAGTTCAGTGTTCAAATCACATTGATAAATTTAAAGCAGTAAACAGTTTTTACTACTTCACAGATATTTATTTTCCAAAAACAAATCTACAAGTGGTTAGTGAACTGGTGAACATAGTAAAGGAACAGGTGAACATACACATTTCACTATATGTCAGCATGCAAAAAAAAATTATGTAGAACAAGTCATGATTTTCAGGATTCTCCTTCTGTTTTTTATATTTTACTTTACATTTTATAGACCTTTATTAACCAGAGTTAGTAGCAGTAATAGGTGAAACTTAGAGACAGAATTTACACTGATAGTCGTATCTGATGCATGTATCAAAATAAATATCAAGACCTTATGCATTCTAGATATTTTATAAGGCATCAGGATTTGTATTACTAGAGTACTGTAAGTACAGCTTTTCTACTAGAGTAGCTGTGTGAATTTTCATAGCTGTTGATAAAACCTTTTAGTCATTATTAGCAGCTGCAAGTGAATTACTGACAACAACTGAACTGCAAAGTTATTCTGATTCTGCACAGTTAGCACCTTTCAAGGGAGTACTAGGTGGGTGCAGGTGTATTCCCAGACTCCAAATAAAAGTTGATCTAGTTCTCCATGCTGATGCAAGACAATTTTCAAAATGCTGAGAATTTACACTTCTCTCTTGTGCAGTATTTGGAAACTTAAGTTTTCAGGACAGCTAGCTGTCTTTGAGGCAGTTGCAAGCATTTTGCCAGGGGATGCTCTAGATAAATAACACTGCAGTTAGTTATTGGGGCTCCTTCATGACTACCATGAATCATGTAAATTTTTATGGATAAAGCCACTTCAAAATGGTTTGTTGTCTATGGATTACCTGTATCCTATCCCAAAGGACAGGTAAATGATAGAGAAAGGTCACACACCAAATGATTGCATAAGTTCTGTTGTAAAGAGAAAGCTTTTCACTCAGATGCTCTCAGAGGAAGGCCAAGGAAATCACTGTTTCCTAACATGAGCTCTTTGCTCCTTATTTTCTGAAGAGGAACAGCTAGCATCAGACCCTGCACAAAATGTATGTAGTGTGAATACAGCCCTTTCCATCTCTGCTCTTTCATACTTTACCAATAACACAATTATGCCCTAGGTACCACCAGCAGGACCCCAGTGACCAAGCCTTCCTATAAATGTCTGCTTTGAGAACTTGGAAGATTCACACTGCAATAATGTGTACCCTTTGAGAACACTGCTGAGAGTCAAAAACTTGCAGAAACACAGCACCTAGATGCCCTCCCAACACTTCCAATGAGAACCGGAAAATATTCACAACTAGGTTCTTGTTCTAAGAACTCCAATAGACAGAGAATAAAAATTGGAGTGATGCTGCATGCCATCTTTGTAAGGAACACTGAATTTGTTACCATAGTCCTTGAACAGACTGAAAGCTCTAGTGTTTGGAAGGTTAAGTGACAGTAGAATTAAATCTAGTAATAAATCTAAATAAAATATTCAAGGAAACCAAAGTCTGAAGTAAAATTCAAAGCTTCTGAACAGCTAATTTGAATGAATAATTTATTTTCTTATCCTTTGCTGTAGCTTGCGCCACATTGATTTTATTTTAGAACACTAGCTGTTTATGAAAAAACATCCATTCATGACTAGCCACATCCTTAAGGAATATGTCCACTACATCAGCTGAGCTAAAAGATATCACTGCTCTCAATCACTCCAAGTCCAATGAATAGCTACTCCTTTAAAGATTTCCCTGTCTTTTCCTTCTGAAAGTCCTGTGTAGTCAGAACTTAGGTTCAAAACCTTATAGTATATTTGCTGCCAGAATCAGACATATGCAAAAACACTAAAGCAGCTTTTGTTTATAATCCTACAAGGAAAATGCTAAGCCAAATAGGTAGTCTCATCTTTGATATTAATATTATGAATAGAAATAATAGTCAGAAGTGTAGCTTTTTTGATTGGTCATCAGTGATGTCACCTGTTCAGTAAGTTATATAATCACATACTGTACATTCCAAACAGATGAGCCGACTCCTAGTCATTTTAGCTGGAAAGTTACATTTTCACACTGACAATGAATTAGCATTCATTGAAGATCTATAAGTAAAGTGATATGTACATTTCTGAGACTCAGCAGCTTAATATATATATATAGTCTGTTGAAAGACTGGCTTGCTAAGAGCACACTTCAGAGAACAGAAAAACAACTCAGCCTCTTCTACTGTTAGTGCTCCCACCTACAGGAGATGCCAGAATTAGCACTAACATTTGGTTGAGTGGTAGGTAGGAGCCCTAACTGGGGAAGTAGCTAGATCAGTGTATAGAGAACTGTATGACAAGAAGTCAGTGTTTGATGTGCTGAACTCAAAAGAACCTATTCTGAACTTCTGCAAAAGTCTTGCACTAGTTTTAGTACCTTCAAGTTTCACATACTTCAGAACTGTGTTAACTCATGTTTATCATTAAACTCTGACAAAATTCCTCTTGGCATCGTTTCATCAAGAGAAATTAGGGTCTCCTTGTACGGTTTCCTGCAAGTTTTCCAGTTACTGTAAAAGGGTACCATCATATTTGCCTTTCATAATTTCATGTTGATTTACATTAGGACTGTAAGGATCTTCAGACTACAGTTAAATAGCTCATGATGCAGGTAAGATTTTTTCTCCTAGTTATTACAAGCTATTGAAGAGTTTTCACTCCCTAATGGCGTCATCCTGCAGTGAACTGATGGTAAAAAGTAAACTTAGGTGCAGAAAGGCACTTCAAAAAGAAGCTTAGCCATAACAAATATCTTCTTACAGTGTCTATTTTAATGAGAACTTAGTTTCATCATCATAAACTCTGTAAATCTATATTCTCTCATTTGTATTTCCAGCATCAAAAAGCTTGCAGCAAATACAGAAACATAAGTAGATATCTTACCAATTTCACAAGTCTTGCGTGTTTGTTTTTGGCTGGGGTGGGGCACGAAACAGGATAGAATAGACTTCAGAGTAGCAGTCAACCTGCAGAACCGGTAGCAGATACTAACATTTCCTTCCCTATGTCAACTTAAACCAAGCTAACAGTAGTCAGCCAGCCAGATTCTAAGATCTCTAAAGCTATTTATCTGCTTTAAAGGAGTTATCCAGATCTCAGTGTACCCATTTTAAAATTTCCCTTCACGGATTAATTTTTCCAGCCTTTTCCCTCTCAGGGGAGCTCTGATATCCTTGAAAGCAGTAGTGCTTCTCTTGCCTGGACTATATATGGTCTGTGAAGAGAAGTCAAAATATCAGTGGTATTTTTGGTCATGTTGCCTGTATTGAATTTGTCCTACTTATTTTTAAGTGTTCTGAAAAACAAAGAGGGAAAAATTCTTTCTAAAGAAATGGTACACAGTCATATTATTAGTATTTTTAAAAAATCAGATAATCATCCTTTTCCAATTAAGTTTTTGTATAAGGTAAGGCAAAACACAGGGGGGCAACTTGTTGCAGGGCTGTTAATTTTAACCACCATATCAAATACGAGCTGCCATTCAAGTTAGTCAAGATATTCCATTATTATTATTATCAGGTTAAGGGAATGAGATCATTAGCACTAGTCAAGCTATAAAAAGCTGTGGCATAACTGTAAGGTGATGCAACCCTAAAATATACTTAGAAAGAAGTTTCCCTTTTCCCAAACAGATAATTTAATGCTCTTAAATATAATTACAAACAGTTACAATTTTATTTAAAAATATCTGGATTGTTAATACTATGAACAGCAACAGCATTCACTGGGTATCCAGCTTTCATAACTTACAAAAGTACTGGTAAAACATAACATTGTAAAGTTCCATTTTTATTCTGGATGACTTCCACCACATTTTACCAGTACATCTGTTTTCTAAAATGCTTGGTCTTATGTTGCAAGGAACTTGAAAACTACAGTCATGGTCACACAGGTTCACATGATCACAGAAAACATCCTACAGGTCAAATACCATCCCAGATCCTATCTATGCAAAATCACTGCCCCTCGCCAATGCTTTTACCCTTTTTTTTCCAGTTGTAGATAACAAGATGTACAAAATTTCAAATAGTGAGATTGATCTAGGTATTTCTACAGTTAAATGCATCAATTAATTTAATAAGCAGAAAAAAATTCATTCCCTCAAAACACTCATAGCTCACTAACAACTGTAAATGTGAAGAGTATTTAATCTGTATAACAATTGCATAGTATTTGTTGTAGAAAAAGGATACCACTCTAGTGTATGAATGCTTTAGACTACCTGAAAAAATCAATGATGACATTGACTGAAAAAACAGATTAAATTAATCACTTTAAATTAGTGAGTGAATTTAGATTTGTGTTTTTCATCGTTTACCTGCTGCATAATTAATAAATCCTTCTTTTTTGGGAGAGCTTGTACACTCAGAATGAGATGAAAATGAATGTTAAACTTCAGCTCTGAATGTAATTATTCTCTTTAAAGCAATTAACTCACTTTCTTACTCCTCTGCTCCTCTCAAGAGCTAGGACCCAAGCCTTAACAGAATGAAATTACTGAGAATTATAGTAATGGACAACTGGTATTGGATGGCTTACTACAAATTCTTATCTGTGTTAATCTGTATCCCTTAAACACAAAAGCAGCTTTTTTAGTGAGTATATGACTGTGCTGGGCAAATCAGCATTCCTGGCTCAGCAGCTCATTCTTACCACTCTTGGAAGCACAGCTTTCACAAAAGCAGTTCCAAGAATGAAGCCAAATGCATGCCAAGTTTTACAGCAGGTAGTCACTGGTCCAGCAGCAACTCAGTATCTTTACTCCCAATCCTGAAAACACCACCCACATCTGAAAACTTGGGTGTATTTCTATGTGCAATTGCCTCAGGGACAAACTGAGAAATTGAGCAACGGTAGTTTCAACAACAGAAGGAGCAGTGGACCGCACTTTTCAAAAAGTGAAAATACATTGTTGTTTTGCCATATTAAATCCTAATTCTCTTTCTGTAGTTATTGGATGTGATATACAACGTTCACTTGCGCCAAAAGAGCAAGGTAGATTTCAGGCACAAAATACATGAATACACCAGCACACCCATTTCATAATCTGCTAGGTCCTCCTCTGAGATTTCCTGTAGTGATGCAAGTTTTCTGTTTGCTTTTAGGTTTTGGCTGTTATTTTTTATACAATGTGTAATTTCAGAAATTGTAACACTAAATTTACAGTCTCCATCTTGAAAGTCTTTAGAAAAGAACACACTGTAACTTCCTACCAGCTCTGCCATAATGAAATATATTTATGATTCTTGCTGATGCTGTTTGAGATCAGTTTACTAAATACAGTTTTTTTCAGTTTTGAAAGGCATTCTCCTAATTGCATTTTTGTATTCCACTTAGACATTTGTTCTACAGTTGGTTCTTAATATGTTGAAGTCTATGGGGATTGAAACTGCCAGCAGTTTTAACCTAGATGAAGTGTGGCTTCCCTGAATGACTGAGAATAGCAAGAGGTAACAAAGACTGTGAGAAAACTGGTGGAATACCTAAAACAGGATGAGATAAGAAAGAAGCTAAGGAGGAGGAAGCTGTGAGAATGGAATGTGTGCTGACATTTTCTCATGAACTAAATTACATCTAGAGAGTGTGTAATATCCAATTAAAAGTTGTTGCAGAGTATATGGACACTGCCATAGACCTATGAAAAGTGACCGTGGGAGGGGATTTAAAATATAGAGAGAGTAACTTGTAAATTGAAGTATTCTTCTCCTCCTTGTTTTCTTTTTCTTTTTGAGTGTGTTATCTGTAGATTAATGCAGTTAGTTTTGTGTGTGACACCTGCGGCCCTGTGCTCTTTGTCTGCTATGACTACAACAGAAGTCACTCAGATGTTAGCCACATGACAAATTGAACATATACTATACAGATGGAAATTAGTCACCTAGAGCTGTAGGTTTCATTAAAGTGAAACTTTTCAGGTTAGAAATAAATGTTATTTTCCATCATTTACTTTGTTTATTTGGGAGCAAACGTCTGCTGCCAGACTGAAAGTTGCAGACCACAATCTCCAGCCAAAGCTTGCATAAGAGCCTACTTTACATATTGTACCCATAGGTATCTGGACATGAGCATAGCAATCTTGCTAACTGTAAAGAGCTCTACAATTCAGGACCCTGCCATGAGAACAGAGATTAATGACAGTCAAAAGTCTCCACATCCTAGAGCCTGCACTAGAAAAGTTTGGAATGGTCTTCATTATGACAGTAGATGAAAAAATTAAGTTGCATTACAGCACAGGCATTGCTCTGAAGACAGGTATCAGATTTAGCAGGTGTTTCATCATTAAGATGAAGCCTATGGCATGGGTCTAAAAGGGTCAGCTGAGTCTACCAGACAGAAAGCACTGCACTGTAAGTATTTATTCTGTAAGTGAACATTAGAATACATAAATGTAACAAGCATGGTTTTGAAAAATAACAAGTCTAACCTGGCTAAGTATTTGGTTGCAGAGTGTCCCTTCTCCATTTCTCATGGTATTCAGTCAAAGAACAATAAAACAAAAAGCACAAATTGAAACATAAGAAATTCCATTTCAGAAGTTTACTGTGATTGAACACTGGAGGAGGTTGCCCCAGAGATTGCTCCACCCTTGGAGATGCCCAAAATCTGTCTGGATGCGGGTCTGAACAACAAGCCATAGCTCATCCTGATTTTAGCAAAATGGATTAGACTAGACAGTATCCATAAGTACTTTTAAACACCAGTTCACAGAATATGCAGAGTTGGAAGGGACCTGCATCATTGAGTCCAGCTCTCAGCCCTGCACAGGACCATCCCTAAGAGTCTCAGCTGTTTAACCAAACTGGTAATAAACCAGGATAAAATCTAAGTTTACTACATCTATTGCAAATGTTTGGGATCTGTAGGGGTTTATCTTAGTTGACAAAGCAAGATACTTCGAGACACAATACAAGTAATAGGGCTGTATCCCATTTCCTTGCTCAGGAGGAAGGCATTCTAAAGAGTTTAGACTAACAAAGTAGTATTTGTGTTAGATGTTTGGAGAACAATTTCTGGCTCAACCTTTTTTGGAGCCTTCACTTGGATTAATAAAGAGTAGTTTATGAATTGTGATAGTGCACAGGACACAGATTAGTAAGCAATACCAGAAAGCTGTTGATAAATTTCACTAGGGAAGATGGATGAAGTTGTACTTGACTGAGTTTTAGGTCCAGATACAGGAGGAGATGTTCAATGCATTTAAGTAACTGCAGTTCAGATCACCTTTCAGGCTAATGTATACCCAGTATAATTACAGAAAATATAGGAATTTACTCAGTAGAGGGATTCTTCATTATAGGACTATGTTCCAACTCAGAGATAAACAGTTTACTAGGTCTTGTAACTTCTGAGCACAACCATTAATAAGTACTTAAAACCTGAATATATTCCTTTATTCATGCTCATATGGTAGGGGTAAATGCTACTGGAAACTACTAAAATGTCTATTACTACTCCCCAGGAATTCACATTAATAGCAGAGTCCCCATGGTAAGTGACTCCTGAGAGTGAGATCAAGGCACCATTTACACTCTTCTTGTACTGTCACAATAGAAGATTTGGTCTGGTTACCTCAACTGAATGTAGGAAAAAAAAGCAGAGAGTAAAATAAGAGAATGTCTGAATTCTAGAAACCAGACAGAGGACTTTTCTGGGATTTTGTTGTAAGGGAGCTTGAATAGTTTGTTTTCAATACATTGAGGTTCCACAGAACTTTGGAATATGACTGAAAGGCAAAAGATGGTTTTTTTGAACCTCAGATTTTTTTTCTTGCTTTTCGTCCCCCTTTATTTCATAGATCCAAGCAAATAATAGGAAGTTTCAAAAGGGTTCTAATGTTCTAGAACCAGTAGGCTGTTCACCCAGCTTATACAACATGTAGGCCAAATAAGACACCTTGAAACAGGTTAATCTGGCACGAGAGATATCACACATAATCAAGGCTGGAAGAGACCTTCAAAATCATCTAGCCCAGACATCTATCCAGTACCACCATAATAATCCCTAAACCACATTCATTAGCCTGGTAAAGAATTCTGATATTCTTTGTTGTTACCAGTTGCCACTATCCTCAGTCAGGAAAGGAAATATATTTAGATTGCATACTGCAAACCAGCATGATTCAACCTGCTAAAAAAGTTCCCTGGTACTAACATGGTGTGAACCTAAGTGCATCAGATTCAGTCTCAATGAGTTTTACTTGGCTAGGGTAGTGATTAGCCTTCTTCTCTTGTGGATGCTACAAGATGTTCTTCAGGAATGTCTATCATTCCTTAAGAGCACAATTTGGGATTCATCACCCATTTGTGAAAAATGCTATATGGAGCTGAAATACATGACAGTGGATAACTAGATGATTTCACTCAACACCTTAATGATGTAAAATTGCACATAAACTCAGTTCCTATGGTAAATATGCTGCAGAATGACAGCCAGCCTGGAAATAGGTGTTCTCTAAGGAATCCCTAGCAGAGGCAGCACGAAGTTCAATCTAACCTGTGACCTATCTATCAGAGACCTAGCAGATTCACTTAAGACTAAACTTTTGCCAGTTCTCCACATAGAATTAGCATGCCTTAAAGCAGTTCAAAGGTTTTGGTACGTATCTGGTATCTTTTGATATCCAGTTCCTTTTACTTAAAACAAAATAAAACAGAAAGAAACGTAACCTTGGAAATAATTATCCTACTAATAACTCTAGCTGCAGTGCTCAAAACACTTTGTTTTACAAAGCAAACTTGTTTCTTAGGCTTTTGTTGGATTTTCTAGGTCTCATTTTAAGCTTCATCACAAAGAACAGAAAGGAAAAACTTGCTTACTATAAAAACACTATTGGACTATAAGTATGACTACAGAAGCTTTGCAGCTTTTGAGTCCATAACCAAACCCAGGAGGTTGTCAGAACTCATTAACGAACTGAGGACAGGAATTGTTTTTTTGGTGAAGAATAAGTTCAAGTCATTACCAGGAATTAAAATTAGTTACACTAATCAGCATGAAAAGCAGAAATAAAAGATTCTCTGAATTCTCTGAACTGTGGAAATAAAGCTGCTACTTCAGACAAAGAACTGTAAAGATGTACCTCAGGGGAAGTACTATCCAAGTTTGAGCAAGCACCAGCCTACTCACAGGCTACCAAGAGTAGGGTATATACAGTTAGTGTTCTCCTGTACCTCTGAGCAAGTGTGCAATGGCCTATGTACAATCTATACAGCAACATGAGTACTCAAAATGGCAGGAACTGCCTCACTTGGGAACCATTTCAGCCACACTCAAACAGAAACAACATTTGACAATTACATTTTTAAAGCATAGTATATGCTTCCTAAAGCACTTAGGCTTTATAAACTAGAAGCAGAGATTTCCTGGAACATACATAGTACGAATGAATTATTCAGTCTATAACTATATTCCTTGAGATGATCAGTGCAGAAAATCCCATTTCTGGTAAATCTTTTAAAACTGATTTTATATCATTAGGAGTGGAAATATAACTGACATGTGGTATATCTCCATTTTCTTTAACAGTTTTGGAAGAATCCTCACAGTTAAACCAGATTTACTTCTTTTATTTTAAAATTGTCACAGCCAAACCATATAATCAGGCCTTATAAATTAGGAGATGCCAGCCCAAGAGAAAAAAGTGATGACAGAAAAAATCTGCAAGGCATGAGAATACTTATGTCCCTCCCTATTTCACACACCAGTATTTCCTTTCTAGCTGTTACAGAAGCCTCGGAATCCACAGAGGAATTACTGCTTATGTGTGGGTTGTTGCACTTCATCTTTTGGGAACTGAGAAATGCTATTCCTTTAAGGACAGACTAGGCAAGAACAACTGTCAGGAGTTAAAATATTTATGCATAATTACTCAGTGGGAAAATGAGAAATCTAGACCATATTTCCTGGAAAATGATTGAAAATTCAAGTCTCCAAGACTGCTCTTTTGGAAAATGGAATCTGTTTTCTTGTCCCTATTAGTTTTTTCTTAATTAAATGACTGTTTTAGATTGAAATTATAATGATTTTGTGTGTTTGAGAAATACTAATACCTTTGAAAGTTATTCTAAGTAGTATGTTTAGAAATCTTTTCACAGCAGAAATTGATCAGCATCACTGAAGCCCAGCCAAAGTCAGCAAAGTTTTTAAGTTTATGAACCCAAATCAAGTGTGTGACAAATCAAAATCAAACAGTGTGAGCAGAGTCATGGCAAGGTAGAACCTTTATATATTGAATTCTATGAAAACGTATAATGACATTTGACCTATCCAAATGGTAGCTCAAATAAATCCCTGAAATATAGTAAATTAAATTTATATAAAAGTGCCAAGTAGCTGGCAGTGTAATGATGATTGCTGAGTACTATTGTTCTGAGTTGTTCAAGTTCTTGAAGTATTTTTTATAGACTCAAATGTTTGTGCCCTGGATTCTTTTGGACCAGTAAGATGCATTGTCAGAATAGATTACTTGAACATTGGATGCAACCACTCAGGCTACTGCTTCTAAATAAAGACTTTTTAAAAAACATTAGTTCCAGAATTAAGTCTTAAGTATTATTTTTACCTGAAAATGCACAGTGATAGCTCTAGGACTAAAAGAAAGTTAATGCTTAAAAAGAAAGACGTCTGCTATAATTAGTAAGTCAGAACTTTAATCTAGGGAAGCTGTAGGGAAATATTTCTTAAGAATCTCTACTTAAACTAGCTGAACTTTGGTCCATGGGTTTAGATACTAAAAAGTAATTTGCATAAATATAGTTTTGGTTATGTGATTAATCAGTTTAGTATATGTAAAAGACTGACTTTAAGGCAATTAGAAATTAAAATACAACTTAGTGGGTTAATGTTACCTCAAATATGTTTTTATACAAACTCCAAGGAAATAGCGGTGTTCACAGTATTTCAGTAGTCCAAACACTTTTGAGGGTAGAGGCGGGCATATTTCACTAAAACAACAAGGTTTTTTGCTGTTACAGCCTGAAGAAAAGAATTTCTCAAGTTTACCAGTAGGGTCATCTTACAGATATCTATATCCAACTACATTTGTTAACATATGTATACTTTTAAAATTGTACTTGGTAAAGTTAGGAACTACTGAAAGAGTGAAGTACATTTGCTGTAAAGAAGGTAAACTCAAATTATTTGTTTTTACTCAAAGAACTCTACAGCAATTTTAGTAGAAACAATGTAACTGGATCTGAAATTTGTATCAATATACTCTGAAGCATTCCTAACACAGACAGTTGAGTCTCAAAGTGCAGCACAACAGCATTATTGTCTGAGATGGCAGCCTTTAAAGAACAGCTCAGTGGTTACTATAGCCTGTAATACC
>JAOXXN010000471.1:39664403-39684833 GCA_026770055.1 Myrmophylax atrothorax
GAGAGTGTCCAAAGGAGGGCAGTGAAGATGGTGAAGGGCCTTGAGGGGAAGCTGTATAAGGAGCAGCTGAGGGCATTTGGTTTGTTCAGCCTGGAGAAGAGACTGAGGGGAGACTTCATTGCAGTCTACAACTTCTTCATGAGGGGAAGAGTAGTGGCAGGCACTGATCTCTTCTCCAGTGACAGGACCAAGGAAATGGCCTGAAGTTGTGTCAGGAGAGGTTTAAGTTGGATATTAGAAAAAAGGTCTTCATCCAGAGGGTGGTATTCATGGACATATGGTACCGCTGTGTAGGGATATTAATGCCTATAACACTGTGACATTTGTAGTTCTCTTTTGCTGTTAAGTACTCTGGGGGCCAGTCACTAATGTGATCTGTTGTTTTCTTATAGCTGTAGAAAATACAAACTGATGAACTCATGATACATTCTTTCCATTCTTATGACAAAGTTATTATGATTTAGATTCTTTTCAGGACACTCTTACACAGATCTTTAATTCAGATCTATGAATTCCAGACTTCACTACATGAGAATAAAAATTAACACAGGAAATGCTGTAAAATTACTTAGAAGTATTACAAAAAGGTTTCATCACTGTTGAACTAGAACATGAAGACACCCTACCAGCATGTCACAGCTGTTTAATGTACCCATCCTCAACTGGTTTAGTATTCAAATGCAGGAAGGGCAAATGCATCAAACTGTTAATCTGGTTAATCAACCACTCTTCCACAGGAAAATCCTTGCTACCTGACAAATATTTTATTAGTCTCTTTTCCTCCCAGACTCTGAAAGGCTCTTTATACCAAATTCACACAGCAACACTTGGTGAACAGGCCTAGACTTCCTTGATAAATTTTTATTTAGGAGTTACTTTCATTAACAAAATCCATACTCCTAAATGAGCAAAACGGGTTTTTTTATTCGTTAAGCAGAACAATTCCCCAAGTATACTGAAAATAAAACCACTTACACATGCTTTACAAAAAGCTAACTGCTCAGAAGAAAAATCCAGGCTATTAGCAGTGGTAGACATAGCGGACATCTATCCCCCTCAGCAGCAGTTTTCCTTTCGTAAAGCCTGTTTCTTCTACCCACAGTGACAACTGTGATCTACCTTGCAAAGATGCATGCATTTGCAATTTAGTCATCTTGCTTAAAATGAACTGTTTTCATAAGTCATTTGATGGGATTATTTTCTTCCTTCCAATTTCCACACAAGCTGTAACAGTACACAGCTGGGTCAACATAGCCAAGAACATACTTTGACCCACTGATTATAAGAACAGCTGCCAAGTTCAGTGCATATGAAGGAAACAAACAATTAACTGAAGCTGGCAAATTGTCCTTTCAGCTTCATACTTTAGGCTAAAGTAATTGTGCCCTAAACCAACAACTCCTGAAAGCTCCTACTGTTTCTATGTGTCAAAACTTCTCTAAATGCAAATATTTAGGTTTTGATAATGAAGAAAAAAACCCACATGGTTTAATGAAAGCATTTTTAAAGTTTCTACAAAAAGCCCTGAACTGTTCCACCAATGCAAAAGTTTAAGAGTTTCAGAAGTTTACATACACCTGCAAAGATGTCACTTGAGGGGTGGTAGTGGAGATTAAAAAACACAAAGTAATCAAGGGGACTAGCTGCTCTAGCATTTGTTATGGTTTAGACTGCTTTGACTGTCAAACTGGTCCTTTACATGTTATGACCTCTGAACTGTTAGGAGCTGTCATAATCTAGAATGTAAAAATACATTTCATTTCTATTCAAAGGTAATATATGAACTCATAGGATAACACAGGCAGAAATACCTTCTTACAGTGACACTTCATTTTACCTATAAAGTCATCAAGACCTTATGATTAAGACCTCATTTTTTAGAGCAACACAGGGAAAATATTGTCTTCTGTCAATATACAACTGAGATTTAATTTCAGATGCATCCTACTGTGCTAAAATTAAGCTCATTTGAATAAGTAGTCAAAATTACAGCAGCAAGTCTGAAGTTGATCTTTTTCAAAGAAGCAAAGGCAGTCACAGTAAAAATTTTACATGATGATCAACATGAAACTAAATTCTGGACAAATTCTAAAAACCTAAGAGTCATTACAGGAGATCTACAATAAACAGAACTTAAGAATAATACTTGTTTTCAGCCCACTGTTATACTAGAGGTGAACTAACTCACAAAGATGAGCAACTACCAATTGCCTGACAGTTATCCAACTCAGAATTAAGTGGGATAGCTTTTCAGAGTAAGTACTACATAAAGCAACAAGCAAAATCCCAGAAATACCAATATCAGTATGTTAACACAACACATTGTCACCCAGGAATCTCCTCAAATAACTGTTTACAAACAGGCTATGTGACCCTAGAGTGGCTCAAAGTTTTCAAACATAGGTTCTTACTCCAAAAAATAGATGCCTCAATATTTGACAATAATACTTTGACGAGCTTTCTCACATCAAAGGGAGATCCCAGTAGAAATTTACCTAGGTCCTTACCAGCAGTTGTGGGAACAGGTTTCCAGTCACTCTAGGCAGCATGAGAGCTTGCATTGCTCCCATCTGCTGGTTAAGAAGCTTCAGATGAACTTTTAGACTCCTAACCACACAGCTGAGAACCTAGTATCTTGGGGGCTGATATTTTAGTGTTACTAGTTTTTCATTATTTAGAGCTTCTTGTTATTCTGTTTTGCAAGTCCTGATACAGTTCACTGCTCTATCCATGGGAGAGGGAAGATTTGCTCTCCTGACTTCACTTCTATATAAAGTATTAACAAAAGAGAATATTGTCCTTTCTGAGGGCAGTGAGAATTTAGCTCCTTGTTTTGAACTGGAAATACTTAAAATAGGGAGTCTCAGTCAAGATTAGGATAATCAGATAATAAGCAGAGAAGATACATTGCAGGAAAGGTAAGTCACATTCAAGGCAGGACAGACTTTTTTCCTACAGGTACACTGATGCTGTCAGGAAAAACTACAGATGAGTTAGCAATAGCAGAACTAATAGAGGCTGCTTTACGAGAGCTGTGCAAAAATATAGCAGAAAAATCTTTCAGACAGTACCAAGATGAAGTGAAAGAAAACCAACAGGCATAAAAGACATGCTCCCTGTCAAGCAAGACTGAGTCAGAAACATTAAGTTCATCCAAGGATAATCAAGGTAACAGAGGACAAACAGCAAAGACAGAACACTGTAATGAAAAACAACAGAAAACATGCAATTGAGGGTGGTGATAAATTTGAAGATTCAAGAAAAAGACACATGTTTAGCATTAATTATTGGCGAGTTAACACATGAAATAATGTACTATGGATATACATTTTATTTTATGAATATTTGCAGATCCCAGTTTACTCTCTGCCCTGTAAGATACACAGGAAATCATAAATTTGTTGGAAAAGTGCAAGTTATACAAGAAAATAAAGCCTCTTCCCTCCCTTTCTCAACAATTCCAGGTTCTTAACTCTCTCAGACTTTTGTCTTCTGGAACATGTTCACACTAGAAAAAGGGGGAACTTTTCAACCAATTAGGAAACATCTGAACTGGGGAACTGATTTTAAACCATCTGCCTGCCAACTTGTGTTAAAAGAAGAAGTTGCTCAACTTTCCCTAGGACTTCACCTTATACTGAAATCACCACATAAAAATTGAAAGGAGAAAGGCCATACAGGTGGCTACCAATGTCTCTACTTGTTTTCACAGATTCTGCTCTATTTTCATTATCAGGAGCCAACATAATCCTGATCCAGAACTAAGTTACTAATGACAATAAAAGTCACTATGTTTAACAGATACATTTTCCAAGTAGTGCATTTTAGGAGTCACCATCACAAGCAAGCAACCCTTCTGGATTCCACTAGATTAATTTTTCCATGTAAATATGAATGTACACATGCGCCTGAAATAGAAAAGCAGAAAAGTACAAAGTGTACCTCTATGTAGACTCTAACTTATAAATCACAGCTTTCTTATTCTATTCCTGTGTGCTCTGAAGATAAACAACTGTAGAGATGTCACTTCCATTTTGAGCATTAAAGGTTATGTAAGACTTCAATATAGGAGAAATTGACTTGTAATGTAACTTGGCACTGGGGAGCGATACTGCGCTTAAATCAATACAGGGATGTTATTCAGAAAGTAGGAAGGACGTGGCTGCTGCAATGTGCCCCTAATTAATAGTGCTGGAATTTAGGCAAGAAAAAGCTTCCGAACAGACATGTCAGGTGCATTGCATACCAGATTACAGAATAGTCAACACTTCTAACACACAACTCCTGCCAGTAAATCTCATGATAAATACAGCTTTCCTACAATAATATTCTAATTCTAATAAAAAGTTCCTAACATAAGCACCATCATGGCTAGAGTCACAGTTCCAAATAATCATGTTGATACAGTGAGAGCAAAGTGTAATGCCTTAATGTCTCTAACCCAAGACAATTATGAAGATTTCTTCCCTGAAGAGAAATCTGACTTATGAAAATGAATCCATCACATGTAAATATAGGTCTGCTTGAGACAGCAGACTCAGGTTAGCATTATACCCACCTCTTTGTTTTTACACACATGTAAAATTACCTGTTGGCTTAAATAATTTTAATAAATTCATACAAGTATATTGTGAAACTCTATTTATATTGATTTGCTTGCATAAAAAATGGCTCACTTCCTAAAATATTTGGAAGTTGCTCACTCTCCAAATTTAAAGACTATTAGTCAGCTACAATGACTACTAGCAGTCGTCAGCAAGTAAAACCTCAAATTATTTTCCATTCTAAATGGGAGGAAAATAGTTGGGTTTGATCTGATTAATGTTGGATCTTAAAGAAAAGCAGAAGATAACTCAAAATTGGTATTTCCAAAGCTACTCTTCCCAAATATTCACTTGTCTTCTAACAGATACTCCTATTTGAAAAAGGGATACTTGATATGTTTAACTCATACATATCCTAAGAAGCTTATTAAGCTTCAACTGTCTTGAAGCCTCCCATGATTCTGGAACAGATGGACATACGTACCATCTTCTGTAGTTTCCCTGTGTTCTATTGAAGAAATAGACTCCAAACTTAAGCACACCGATTCATTTTGAAGACTATCAAATTCTCTCAAACAACAGCAAAGACAAGTACCACAGTTGGGCAGGCTATTGACAGGCCTCTGGAAGTTCCTGCCTCTTAAGGAGGGCATCAGGCAGGCAGGACTTTCTGAAGAGTATAAACATATAAGTTTCAGGAAGCGAGCTAAATTCTGCAGGCTTGAATAGTGGTTAGAGCTGCAGGTGCAGAGAGGGCTCAGAGTCACATGTGAAGTACCTTCTCTTACAGCCCAGTTCACACTACTCTTGTATAATAATGGTGGCATCAGCAGTTCATTTAAGCCCATGTGTTACAGAGCAAGTTTAGCTGTTCAGATGACACATATTGTGTTCTTCAGAAACTGCATTTCAGCATAATCTTCAGTCTGAACCAAATTGTTAAACCCTTCCTGCTTTTCAGGCAGACCTCTATCTAAAACAACTTCACATTTGGGTTCCTGATACTATTTGACACTAAATAAGCTGACTAAAAAATATGCAGACATCTATTTTCTATATATTAGGAATATGATATGCAAACTGAAGTGATATTGATATGAGTATTTCTACATTACTTCAGACTTACTCTAATCATGGAGTGACATATGGAACCCCTGCCTCATCTGTCTGGATGCCTGTACTAAATGCTGAAGTTATGGTATATAACTAAGCTTTCTATATACAACTTCAACAGGCCAGGATTAGAAACTAGGTGTTTATAAATCTTTGCAAACCGCAGAGCCATTACACACCATCTAACGATATAACCTGAATCCTGAAAAGCAATTATTTCCGTGGGCTAAAAATATCTTGCTCATCCAGCTCTATGAATAGCCTAGCAGTTAGGTCAAGCTATTTTAATTGTTTGATTAGCTTCTATGACTTACAACTGTGACTGATACTGGGTTCCCATCAAGCCCTTCACACAGAGACTGTGCTTAAAGAGATATTACTGCACTACAACTCATCACCTACGGGACACCTTTTTGAAAAATTCTGTGAGCTCCAATAACGATTGTATTTCTACACACAGTTACATACGAAAAGAGTCATTAAAGCTGAAATACAGCATCATTAAAGATCTCTTTCAGAAAGGGATTATTATTGTGAGGAAACTATTTTCCAGTATATAAACTACCTTCTTTATGGAGTAATGTATTAGATAAGAGACAAAGGTAAAAATATAAGTGTATTTGGTTTAGGTAGCAAGGCTTTAGTACCCAAGTGACTGCAGGGGTGGTTTCCATAAGCAAACACTGGAGGTTGCCCCCATGTCAGACAGAGCCAGTTCCAACCAGCTCCAAAATGACACACCACTGGCCAAAGTGAAGCCCATCAGCAACATTGATGGCACCTCTGTAATAACATTTAAGAAAAGGTAAAAATTGTTGTGCATCAGCTGTGAGAGAGGAATAAAAAAACCTGAAAGAACTGATCCTGCATCAACAAGGCCTGTGAAACAGGTTGGGGAAGAGATGCTCCAGGTACCATGCACAAGAAATTCCTTTGCAGCCCCTGGAGAGCTCACATTCTACATCAGGAATCAAAAAAGTCAGAAGTGAAGTTGAGCCTGGAAAAATAGGAGGTCAGGGGGAAGATGGTTTTAGTTTTTTGTTAATTTCTCAGCATCTTACTCCTTTATTAATTGGAAGAAATTAATTTTCCCCATCAAGTCTGTTTTCTCCATTACACTAACTGGTGAGTGATCTCCTTATTGTTATCTCAACCCATGAGCTTTTCACCTTACTTTCTCTTCCATCTTGTTGAGAAGGAGTGGACAGCAGCTTAGTGGGTATCTGACAGCCAGGCAAGTTTAACCCACAACAACAAAGCAGAGTCCTTCAAAAAAGTAATCTCAGAAAGATTGGACAGTAGAACTAGGGTTTTCCTGTTTTTATTCTATCAAGGATACACCCATCAATGTCTGGACAATCATAAAGGGATACACAGCTGCATGGACATCATGTCTGTGGAAGGACTGTTTGATTACATTTGCACACTGAATGTGGCCACAGCTATGCTCTACAAAAGATATATCAAACTCCAGAAGCCTTCTTGGCCTCACTCTAAAGATAGCAGTCCCAAATGAGAAAATTTGGAACTCAGTTAAGTATGGTAACACAACCTTCCTCTTTGGGGGCATATTTAATATCCTTGTGGGAAAAATCACATTCATAAAGATAATTTGAAAAGAATTGGCTTATGCAAACCACAATATAGAGATGCTTCATACAGGTTTCAGTTTCATGTTCCACATGATCACTCAATACCATTAGTTTTAAACATCAGGTAAGCTTAGTATTTGATTTAAGGTGGCTTTTGTCTCTAGAAAGTGTCAGGTTTCTCAGAAAACTATTCCATCCCACAAATAATTTTTACTTTAACAAGCCAATAGACAGTTCATACATCAAGAAAATTGCTAATTAACATAAGAAACCAGTCTATCAGTATTTTAATGGTTTTAACTTATCTTTTATATAAAAACTAAGCACTTATTCGGGATGACACAGCATGGTTCAGGGACCAGAGTCTAATTCGGTACAGATTTCAGTAGCACCAAAACCACCTGATCATAAAAGCCTCAGTACCAAACAGAAACTTATATGACTGCTTGGGCATCCAGGTTTTGACTAGACTCATAGAATCATTAAAGTTGAAAGAGACCTCCAAGATCATTGAGTCCAACCTCTGACTGAACACCACGATATCAACCTAAACATAGCACTAAGTGTCTTGTCCAGTAATTTCTTGAACACTTCTAGGGATGGTGACTCCACCACATCCCTGGGCATCCCATTTCAAAGCTTAAACACCCCTTCAGTGAAGATATTCTTCCTGATGTCCAATCTGAAACTCCCAAGGTGCAACTTAAGGCCATTTCCTCTTGGTCTGTTCCTTATTGCCTGGGAGGAGAGGCCAACCCCCACTTGGCTACAACTTCCTTTCAGATAGGAAAGGGCCCATTGCCCTTCTCTAGACCCACTCCAGCACCTCAATATGTTTCTTGGGGTGAGTAGCCCTGAAATCGACAGCGTGCTCAAGGTGCAGTCTCATTGGTGCTGAGTACAGGGGGACAATCACCTCCTTGGTCCTGCTGGACACACTATTTCTGATAAAAGCCAGGATGCCACTGGCCTTACTGCAACTGAATTATTCTCAGTATTGAATAATTTCATGTCTTGTCTTAAGAATGTTGCATTAAAAAGGGCCATGCAGAAAAATATCATTAGAAATCTTACAAACATAATAAAGTGGCTCTCAGAGATGACATAGTCAGGGACTGGATGCAGTCTAATGATGTAAGATTAATTGGTCTGGCAAAAATAGAGCATAAATTCTGTTAAAGTGTTTCTAGTTCAGTGTTAACTTGTGTGAAGCTAGGTTGGTTCTTTGAGAGCACCTGAATGCTACCTGAAGGCTAGAAGACGCTTTTTACCATCAGTCTCAAAAGCATGAGCATTTTCATTTAATCACCTCAATTCAATAAATCTTTATTCATGTTTTCATACCTTCTGGGTAAACCATTACACTGCATATGAGAGAGTTTCTCTCAATCCACCTCTTTTCACAAAACATGAATAGACCAAAACAAAATCCTGAATGTAAGCCAGTTCCCACAATTTCTGATGTTAGCTCAGGTCTTTTCAGGGGAATAGTTTAATAGAAGCTCAAGAATATCAGTTTACTTCAGCACACAGTATCTATCTGTGTATTCATTAGCACTGTACCTTTGCAACATATTACACGGCTATTTAAAGTAACCCAAATCCACCAATTCACAATGAATTGAAAGCAGCAAATTCTTTTCAGCCTCAGTTTTCCAATACGACCTTTTTCATTCACTAGGAGACTGCAAAATGTTATGTCTGTCCAGTTTTTTAAGATGAAATACCATAGAAAATGACAGCATTTACAACTACTTAGTTTTAAATGGTAAGAGTAAGATTTGGGGAGACTTCAAAAAAGTCAGAGCAAGAGCTGTTTTATTGTCTGAGCTCTAAAAATACTTCCTTTTTTTAAAGAAAAAACAAAACTGAGCTACTGAGAACTTTTAAAATACTAAGCATTACAATCCAGTACGTATTATTGGACATATTTTGCCATTTCCAATCATTGATACTTTTAAGCTTCATCCATTTGTATATTTCTGGTCAATACTCCTAATCAGTTTTGCATGACATTTAGGATTTGTTTACATCAATTCAACTTACTGGCAGGATACCAATTTATTTATTTTAGGTAAAACCTTGTCTATTAGGCCTTCAGAAAAGGTTTTCCCCCCTTTTAGTTCTCACAGTTATAAATATTTGGGGCATAACTTGGTTCATGGGTCAAGATACCCTCCTATCATCCTAAGAAACACTTAAGTAATAGTTCCAGGCACCAACTCAATGTGTTGCCTAATTTTAGGTCTGCTTCCAAGGGTCCAAAGTCTCCCTTATACATTGTGAGGCAAGACCAAGCACAGAGCACTAAACGTAATGGCATCAGAGTAAATAGCAGGGTGTTTAATTCTAAGCAACAAAGTCCATTGGGAAATTTGAATCCTAAGTGGTTTTATGTCCAAGATTCTGTGGTACAGGTAGAACTGACCTCTATGTTCTTCTACATTCTTCCACATTATTCTAATGAAAGCTGTCATCTCATATGATTTCACAGGATCCTTGTGTAGGTAGTTTAGGGTAACAGGCTAACATGCATTTCTTACTCCATTAGAAAAACTGAGTATTGCATCCATATGAAACTGTTTTTAACGATCTACAAAGTTTTTATAAACAAAATTTCCAAATTATAGATAAACTATTGCATGTGTACATAATGCATTCTATTTGCTTTATTTTCTGAGTTAGCATAGTAGCCAAATTCATCACTGAAGACATGCAAGCATGATCCTGAAATATGTTAAACATGATATATAGTGGCAAAACATTCTGTACCAAAAGGCAGGGAAGGGCAAGAACTTAAAACTTCAGTGCCTGTGCACAGACCGTATGTGTCCAGTACACACTACATAAAATGTGTATGTATGAACTCCATATTTATGAATACTATACTGCATCACTTTGATGTTGGCGTACCTAACAATATGGTTCAGAAGACATGACATTACTACTTAAGTGTGTAAGCCTGTACTTCATAGCAACTGTTCAGTAATAGCCCTCAGACACACAGGATTTGTATATTTTTGAATATAGCATAAGGAAAAAGTATCTACTGGAGAAATGAAAATTAAACATCTTCTGGGGAAATATAAAATAGCAACCTGATCATTAGGATACTGCAAAAAATAATTTTCCATTAACTTGACGAGATGTGATTATATTCATTGTACAGAAAGTGAACTATAAAATGTATTAATTATAAGGTACAGGTTCAGTCTGTTTCAGATTTTCTCAGCTATACTGAAAGGCTTGTGACTACTTCAGTAAAATACATTTTGATTAACTCAAGAACATGAGCTAATAAACTAAGTTATCTCAAATGATATCTCCTCATTTTAGTGGAAATCGGTTAGAATTTTCTTGTAGCAGAGAATTGAGGTGTATATTTGAAGCAATATATGCCTTCTCCCCCACCATCCCCTGCCCCCACAATCATTTAAATTTAGTATAATCAGCAGCCTTTTTTTTTTTTCACCAAGTTATGGCAACACATTATGTCACACGAGTCTTTCTCCACATCACTTATAGCTCAGAATAAACTCATCCATTTTCAGATGGGAAAACTGAAAGGACTGCAGTATCATTCACCAAGAATACCATCCATTCATTCACTGCTCCTCCCAAATACATTTTTACCTAACTACTCCAAGACAGGAAAGTGATCCAACAATCAAGAAATATTTTTAAAATTCCTAGAAACAAATAATTTTCTGACCAATACTGGCAAGATTCCTCCTAGTGCTACCTCAAGTAGGACACAGCAGCTGCATGGACTGCTAAGCAGATTTGTTTGTCTAGATTCCAGATTATTATGTCCAAATTTTTGTGATGCATGTAAATCTTCATATGTACAGTGGATAGTGATATTAATATTTCTACATTATTCCTAATAGTTATAGCATCAACTAATTTTCAGGATTAATTTTTTGATATTTAAATGTTGTTTTGAAACCTACAGCACTACAGAGTCTACTGCCAAATGCAAACAGGATTTTATGAAAGGACTCTCTGAAGTGCTAGAACTCGAGGTCTATATAAATATTATTCACATAGTTTTACGAAGTATTGGGTGTGTTTCATGGACTTTCTGGCAAGGGCTACAAACCTCTGCTTCCCCATGTCTGTTGCTGTGAAACACAGGGCCCAGTTTTCAAGCTTTATAGCACAGTTGTAAGCATTACCTTCATATAAAACCAACTTGGCACATTTTGTATGCCATACCAGTCAGGCTTGCAAGAAAACACATTTCTACAGAAAGAGAACATGTGTTCAATATCCAAATAAGTATACACAAAATGTGTATATGTCTATAAAAAATGCTGCCTGTTTTTAAGTCTAACAAGCACAAGAAATTAAAATGAAAATTTTATAAAAAAATCTGGCTTCACTTTAACTGAGACGATGTATTTCTGTGATAGTCCTGAGGCATTGGAGATTATGTCAGTTGATCATTGCTCTGTCTAAAGATCAATCTTCCCCTCCTAACATTACCCTTTCTCCTAAGTAGTAATAGGTAAATTACCTAAAGACTGTATATTTTCCAATCAAGATACTTAATAGAAACACTGCCCAATAGCTGGCTACTCAAACAGCTAAAATCCAGTAAAATATTAAGAACTACCAGATAAAGTAGTTATTTTGCTCACATTTCTACATGCCACCCATTGGTATCCTCTCTCAAACAATATAGCTACCACCACTAAACTGAAATCACCAATTAATTTGATTACACAAAGACTTGCTAATATTTCTTTTAGATTGTATTCTAGTTTATTAATTTTAACTAATTCACATTACAAACTGACTTTAATCTCTGATAGATCAGCTTAGATGAGTAATAATAAATTTGAAAGTCTACACAAGAAAGAAAAGATATGGAGATCTAAAGAGTCTAACTTTCCAGAACTATGATTACCTAGTGTGTGATATGCTCTGAAATCTCAATTTTCCCTATTTATTAGCTAATATTGATAAGTATGCCTCAAGAAAACCAGTTATATATTTTTTGGGGGGTAGATATACCATCGTGGTTCTCTCAATTCAGGCTATTTCTAGCATGATCCTGTGAAGTATTTCTACTTTATTTAAGTGCAGTGTGGATAACAGGTCCATGGCATCATGTATTTTACAGATCCATCTTGTCTAGCTGCACTGCTTTTTAATGGAAACAGCCAAAGTTCCCCATAAATTATTTTTTATGTACCATTAATAGAGAGATTTTAAATTTGTATTGATATTCACTAGAGCTATAAAGAAACATTGTTAGTCTTATTATTTACTTTACAGATGAAATAGGAACGGTTTTCTTGACTTTCTTTTCTAATGGTGTCTGCTAATAAGGCTTTAATAAAGATATTCCCATGCTTCCTGCCCCTCACTCCATCAATGCAGTATTGTGGTTCTCTAACTCCTTGTAGATTTATAGGAAAATGAGGCTTTTTTTGTGCCCAGTTATCACATTTAACTATATATACATTAATGGCAGAATATTGTGCCATTTTGATAAATGCAGTCACATGCTACTACCAACACGATTAATTCATCATGCCCAGCAGTACTTATTAAAGGTGGAAAGGCAAGACCATAGTAAAAGGGAAAGGCAGGGCCAAGACAAACTAAAGTAACACAATTGATCAAAACTGCATTCACTTAGTTCCATTTAAAAGATGAATGAAAAAGAAAAATCTAGTAAAAGAAACCCCAACAAAACAACAAAAACAAACCACCAGCAAGAAAATTGAATCCTTAAAACCAGAAAATTCAGTTTAAGACTGAATAAAAACCAAATACCAGTTAGACATTCTGATTTGCAGGAACTTCATCAACAGGTTTTGGGGTTTTTTTAAACGATAACATTAATTTCATTTTAATGTCAAACTCAGAAGAAAATTATTTTGCACTGAAATACTAAACCAAATTGAATTTCTAATTTCTTTATATGACCAGAAACAAGGATCTGAAGGAGTCTAGCCAAGAAAAGGACCTTAACAAAGTTCAGTAGAATAAGATGATTACCTGATGAAGATGCATTCTCACTCTAAGGGGCAGGTTCAAAAAGATTTAGTCAAGACTATCACTCAGGAAACTATTTTGTGGAATCCAAACCATACAGGAACAGCCTATTAACTGAAGAAGCTGTATCTAGAAAGATATATCCAGAAGATCGTTGCGAAACAACTTGGTGTTTATTTAAGATCAGGTTCTCCCTTTTGCACAGTGCCAAAGGCACTTGGCCCTTAGAAAAAGCTGAAGATTTAAATAAAGTATCAAGGATTTATTAAAAGAAAATGCTTTTCTTTCACATAAATATGCAGTCCAAAGTTACTTAACCTCCAGAAATTCCCTCCAAGCACTGCTTTTATGAGCTGTAAATCATTGATTTTGTACCACCCCCCCCCCAAGTATTAATTCAATTCTGTTATCTGAATATATATATATATATATATATGAAATTGAAATACTGCAAAGTGTCACAACACTGAGACCTTTTCCTTCTTTTTCTTTCCACTTAAAGATGTCTGAAGGCCAGGAATGGAACATCCAGGTTTCACTATCTAGATAATCTAATTCTTAGATGTCCTGTCTATATCTAATTCTTCATACCTTTTTATTATTATATTAAGAAGTTAATTTATTTTTTTCTGTAGAAAATCCAAAAGTCAAAATATGTACAAAGCAGAAAGTATTTGAATATGAGGAAATGAGTAAGTAGCAAAAGTAAAGCAAGGTAACAAAAAAGTATGATCAGAGAATTAACTGGGAAATAAATAAAATTGTCTGCGTTTAGCAGTTCAGCTAAGAACATGCTGTTTGCAGACTGTATGTATGTATTTTAGAGAGAATATTTCAGCTTGTTTTGAAGCCTTTAAAGGAATGTATGGCACCTGGAACTGACAATCTATCATAATGACTGGTGAGCTTTTCACATAAAAGGTGTTTTGACAAATAAGATAAGGTATAACCTGTATCCACTGAATATCAGAGATGCCAGTGGTTTGGGAAGAACTTGGAGTTGTTAAAGTTGAGAAAATTACAGACACAAGCAGTTAAGCAAATTATTCCTGCATATCATATCAGGACACAAATGTAAATGAGCTTTGAAAATGCAATCCTAGCAAGTTAGAAAAGATCAGAACTCTGATTTATCCCTATAATTTCAGAATATGCCTTCCTTTTCTGTATTACACTTATGCACGCTACTCACAATCGCAAGCTGTGGCGTAAATGGACTGACACAACATAATTAACCACATATCACATTTTACTTATAAACACTTACGTACCTAAAAACAGTTGTTGCTACTTTCCAGTTTTGCAACAACAGAACTATCAGAACAAGAAATGCCAGCCTCAGTTTACAAGTACTGTATTTATTCAAGTGCACTGTACTTGTCTGTACTGACAGAAGACAAAAGATGACATTCACTGAAAGAAAACAACACCCCGTAGAGTTTCTGGTCAATTAGATTTCTGTAGATCTTTATCTTATTGAATTGTCTTAAATTGTCCCAAAACACACAAAAATATTCAATGTGCTTACTTGTTATAACTCCTTACAACAATACTGTGATAGTCCTCATGTCACTACTCCATGATATCATTGTGTGCATTTAAAGCGGTCCATTTCCACAGAACCTCCATTTGCGTTACTATAACACACTGCATAACTATGGTCCAACTCAGCTATCAGTCTACATTTTACAATCTCCTTTCACCATTTCTTAAATATGTTCATGAAGATCATCAATAAGATATGCCAGCAGCAGTTTCTTTTTGATTCTGCTTATGTATTTAAGTGCCACTTGTTTCACAGGAATTCACAAAACCAAGTTATATAAGCAGCAAAAATAAGAGACTTCTGTGATTAGCCATCTCTTCCAGTCTTATTTTAAATCTCAACACATAAAATAGCCAATAGACATCAGTTAGCAATATGTGCAACTCAGCTACCTAGAAAATGATATTCAATTACAAAAGTGCTTCCTTGAAATATATAATTTAACCTAATGCATCAATACTATAGCAATGCCAATAATCCTTCCATATTGAACAAAACAATCAACTACAGTGAAAATATGAATACCTTGAAATGAGAACACTCCAGCAGAAAAATGTTGGCAGTCTGCTTGCCAGATACTGATACAGGATTACAATACAGCATATGCCTGTACCCCTCCAGTGTAGCCCTTTCTTCTCTAATCTGCATGGCAGCCTCTACTACCCCATTAACCACATATGTGTTGCATTCACACACAATGAAGAAGCATAATCAAACCTGTTACTTGTTGGGAAGCACAAAACCTTTACCTTCTTACCAATCAGACAGGGTGACTGCTGAGCTCACTACTCCCACCTTAACCTTCAGCTGGGCTCATTTATTTCCCCGAGGACACATTCAGAAAACTGACAGTTACAGGAACGGTGGCAGGTTAGCAAGAGCTCATCTGGGGGAGGGGAAACTCCAAACCAAGAAAAGCTTCTCAAAAAAGGTTAATAGCTTTTCAGGCTTACATGTAGACTAAACAAGTACAAGCCTAATAAAATTAATTGCTTCACAATAGCAAGCTTTGTGTTTATATTCTGAAAATACTATAAGCTGTATCTGCTTAAAACAATATTGAATGGTCAGGTGGTTTGCAGTTTTAAAGCATGTTAGCATAATCAGCCTTAAATTAAAACAGATGGGAATGACAGATATGTTAAGGTTATTAAAGACCTCTAAAGGATAGAGTTAAATAAGGTTACCTAATCCATCTTAGAAGGGTATTATGAATTGCATCACTTACACAAGAATAGCATTCTTGTATCTATTTTAGATTTTAAAAGACTAAATAAAATTACCAATACAACGTAACTAATGGCATGCATATAATGTGTACCTACTAGTCTCAGTTTTTTAGAGAAAAAGTGGAATATGTTTCCTGATACTGAAAGATCACACAGATCTTTTAACAATAAAGATGATAATTCTCCTGATGTTGCAGTACATAGTCAATGCTCACCAATGAGAATGATATATCAGCATACTAAAAATCAGCATATCTATTTAGAAAGAATGAGAACTCTATCACTAAAAACCTTAAGTATTCTCGTATAGAGTTCTCAGAGGTTCCTTTAAACCCTCAAAACCCCAAGCCTTTCAAAGCTTGCAACACATTGCTATTGTCACCTGTGCAAAGTGTAATCCAAACTTATCAGTCTCATCTTTACGTATGCAAGAATTATTAATATGTCTTTTGAGAGTTGGGATTTTTTTGCCACAGTAGCTATGATAAAAATCTCTGTGATACCTCATTGGTTGATGTACATAAGTGGAGTAGGAACCTGCCCTCAAGTCTACACTACTGTAGCAATACCCTGTTTTCTTCCTGTGAAACAATTTTAAGGCCAGTAGAGTTGTTAACAAGCAGCCAAAATAGCTTATAGCCTGCTAGAATTATATACAAATGATTTGGGAAACAAGGGTAAGAGCCTATTCACATTAGAAATAGAAAAAACCCTCAACTCAAAAGCACTAGGTAAATTCTTAGCACCAGGCTATCTTTTAAAGGCATCTTTACGAACCTTTTCCTTTGGAAGACAACAGGCTGTTCAGAAACTCAGATAGTAGTGTTAAATGTGCTTTCAGAGCAGGAATGCTCTAACCAGCTTCCAGGCAGAGAAAAAATTTTATGAATTCTGTTTGGGTTTTGGTCTGAACAGGTGCTAATGTGCTGAGATTTGCCAAAGCTACAGTGCTATCTCGGTCTGTACAAAAGCCATATGACACCCTTTTTAACCATTCCCCTGTACACTTTATAATCCCCAGACTAGCAAATCCCAGTTCCCAAGGGTAACTGAAGATCAAGTAATAGCTCTGGCTCCCAGAATCACTTTTCTGAATTTAGATGTCTATACTGAAATAAATCCCATTTTACAACCAGTTTGGAAATTATTTTCAAGGATTTCCAACACGAAGGTGAAAGGTACATGGGCAGTTTAATCCAGTGGGTGCACCTAATATCTAAAGTTCTTTACTTTTGAAAGTGAGATCAAGGTTTTCAAAATCCTTCAGTGTCTCTATTTTTGAAAGTAAATGACCCAACACCTATTTTTGTTGTAAAATTTGCAAATAATTTTGACATCTTTACCAATTTTGCTGCACTAGAAAATGTAAAGTGAACAGGAATCAACCTGTTTACTTAATTGCCTTTGTAAGATTAAACAAAGCATTTTATTCAGCTACAAATTACATTCAACTATTTAAAGAAATCTACATAATTGCAGTTTTTCTTGTGCATTTATGTATAACAGAGCTGTGCTAGGTCAACCATCACCTATTGAAATGTTTGTTTACATATGTCCAACTGCAGTGCACTGACCATAGCTGGGTGCATTCTAACCATCCACCAGGATTAAAAGTAACTGAACTGAAATAAACAGCTGTACAATTCATTAAGCACTAAATTCAATCAGCACTCAGAAAGAAGAGGGATTAGAATTAGCATTCTGAATCTGTTTAGGTATATATACACATATACACTTTCACTTCTATTCAATAGAGACAATTGCAGTGCAGAATATGAAGTTGACTCTTTGTCGGTGATAAAACATATAATGCCAAAGCAAGTACATTAAGTGAAATTAAATTTGTAGTTCAGATAACATCAACATCTATAGAACCCTAAGAAAAAGTTAGACTCACAGGCTCATTACAGTGATCAAACATCAAGGCAAAAGAAGACCTTTATCTATAAAAGCCCTACCACAAACTTAGACAAAGAACTAGTACATTAATCTCACTACACTGCTACTGTTCACTATTCTAGTTAAAGGTGCTTTTCAAGCAGTTTCATATACGGTAGAAGTTCTGGCACAGGTATTTTTTAGGAATGACATATATATACCAATTTGCAAATATCCTAACCTGACTTGCAAGTGACTCCTGGCAAGATATGCCAGTCTTCCTCATGCAGTTCCCTTAAACAAGAACAGTATCTTTTCTTAAACCTGCCTTGTAAAAAAGAAATTGAAACGGTTTCGTGTAGTGTCGTGTTGTTATTGTTTTTTGGTTGGTTGGTTGTTGTCATTTGATTTTTGTTTTTTGGTGTTTTTTTTTAAGCAATACTTTGGAGGACAGCAGGGAGAAGTGAAGAGGAGGTTGTAATCATAACAGATCCTGGAAGCACACAGGAAACATCTCTCAAGTCACAACAAAAGCATTACAGAAACAAGAAAAAGCATATGCCACAATTAAATTTTCTGACATTATTAAATCAAAATATCAACATTAAAACCAAAGATCAGCTACTTCCCTTACCAAATAGGTCAAGTTAATAACTAGCACCCAATAACCCCAGTTTTGCACTACCTTTGCAGTGTACTTTGGTTCATGTTTTCACAAAATAAAAATTACTTTTTAAGGTAGAAAGCAAACTCAGAGTACACTAGGTAGTAGCAGCCAGATTTCAACACTGCTGAAATGCAATGCCTTAAGCAGAAAAAAGCAGCAGCTACTTCAAAGAGTGAATAAAAAGTACAACTTTAAAATTTAAGAAAAAAACTAAGAGGTGCTCACATCCTCAGGGGACCACCATTTTCTCTAATCTCAGAGAATCTCATTAGCCCTTGAAGTACAGCATATGGGTCTACATAAGGCTACACTGTAGAAAGTAAAGCTAGCAAAGATTTTAATCTCCATTAGAAAAGTTCAAGTGTACAACATTCATTTATTTAATCTAATATGCCAGAGTTTTACAAAGTCCCCATTGAGACTGCTTTCAGAGTCTACCAGCCAATTTGGAAGGCTGCTAGAGAATTATGATAGCAGTAAATATATTTGGGTTTACACTGACAATAGCACATAGCTTCAAATAATGTTATTTCCCAAGCTTCCAGTTGTGTATTGTATCCCCCTACTTACAATTAGTCCCAGGTGAGTACTGCAAGGCAGAAGGCAAGCAGCTGTATAGGGCAGAAAAAGCACCAGTCTTCACTGCCTACTTCCAGCTTGACAGAGCCTTGGAAGCACTTGCAAACTGTTGATGCCTCTGAGGAAACAAAAAAGAGAAAAGAGTCTGAAACAGAAAGTTACACAATAGTAAAAATGTGTTCTGCCTTAGAAGTATCTTTACCTCTCAATTCACAACTCATTCTGCTACACCGGTTTTCCCTTATCATTAAGAAACTTTGGGTCACTCTAGATGAAAATGCCCTGGAGTTAGTAAGAAATGTAACTGCAGAGTGGGCAACTACAGGAACAGCAGATAAGACTACTTTTAGAACTTAATCCCAGTTAAGAATACCTATGAGATCAATTGAGGTTTATGGCCAGTTGTGTTGAAATGTCATTTATACAACAGTAGATGCTTGGCATTTCTTTCATCCAGAACTGTATTTCCTATCTTAAGAGCAGCTGCATTGTTCCACCTCTTCTCTCCCCAACAACATCTCAAATTGGAAGTTCCTAGGAAACTGGTGATGTTCAAAAGGGATACATGAAAGCAGTGCAATAGATAAAATTAGTTCTAATATTTACACTATGAAACAGAAGTGGACTACTTGAAGCTACCAGGACTGCAAAGTCTGCTTTTGTCTTCATCTTAACCTGTCAGCAGATACCATGGAAGATTCCAAGATTTAAGAGTGACTTTTTATCCTGTCATATCTAACTAGGAATTACTTTACTATTGAGGTTTTAAACGGTATTGCCTCCAATTGTCACTGTGGATTGTACTAAGACTATTTTAACTCCAAAAATGTACTCCCAAGAAATGCAAAACAGGCAGTTAACTTTATTACAGCAACATGACTGAATCAGTATTCCCAGTGAAGAGTTAGAAAATCTTCAATTAAGCCACATGCATGCAGAAATATCTGAAAATACCTACTCTGAGTGCTTCTACGGAAGCTTTTAACATATCAGTTGATTTTTGAAAGGTCACTTTTACATTACTTGCATTAAATGAAGTTGTAACTACAGTTTACTTTGGCGTCTAGTTGGGAATTCATTGGCTTGATATTTTTACACATACACTACACTTAAAAATCTGCACTGAAACAGTTCACTGTTTCCTCAAAAATGAAAACATTAAACATGTAAGACTCTCTGAAGAAACTGAAGTTCTGTACCTCTACCAAAGCTGATACAGTTTCCATGAAAAGCAAATTCCCCTCTAGCCTTGTGTCAATAAAACTGTGCAAAT
>JAOXXN010000471.1:39684933-39701545 GCA_026770055.1 Myrmophylax atrothorax
CAAATAACTCCAGCTCATACTCCACTACACTAGGATTCAGCTTCTCCATAATAAATGGGCTCCACTCTAACTCTTGTGCCTTGCCCAGCACAACTAGGCAGATCTGTTATGTTCAAATTATTTGGGTGGCTAACTTCCACCTTAATTTATGAGCCAAGCATAGCTTGCATTTTCACTAACTTGCCACAATAAAAAATTAGTGCTCTGCTAGTTTTCCCACACTTTTATCATAAGCACCACAAATGCATAAAGCATTCTTGCCACAGCTCAGGAGCCACAGACACCAAGAACACATTACCAGTGATAATCAGCTAGTTTTTGAAGCACATTTGCCACAGAATATATGACTAAGTCATAGTGGCAAAACTAAACTCCATGTATAGATCTTTTATCCACGGTGAAATCAACTGTAGTTTTTACTATAACACTGACTATTTCTTGACATATTACAGTGATTTTATCTACACTACATTCTTAATAGTGTGAAACCTAGTCCTGCTCTGTGGAACAAGTTTATTCTTCAGCAGAATTAATGTATTTTGGCAAGCATCCAATCAGTGGTATTTTAGTTGACTTTGCTTAATCTAATATTATGAAAGCAATAAAAGGCTTGGAAAAAGTCTAGAAGATACACTAAAGCAGTTCTTGTCCTCAGTAGAAAGCATCCAACACTTGGTTGTTTGGGGCAGGGAATGGTAAAAACCCAACATCTTGACTATGTTCTCAACATAACTCAAATCTTCTATCACTAATTCAATTCAGTACTGAAATAAAAACTCACACAAATAATTTCTCAATGACTCACTTAAATAAAACATTTGAAAGTCAAGTAGGTGACAAGCTACCAGGGCCAGCAAATCAAAAGCTAAATATGGTATACATTTAAATTACATTCATAAAAAAATCTTGAAATTTTGCACCTGCATAATTAAAAAAATCTTGAAATATGAGGAAACTGGGCAGAAACAAGCCTGCCTCATTCATACCACAGAATGAACTTGTAGGAACAGCACAGTTTTTCATCATGCCAACAATTGAGTCACAAGGTAAAGAGTTTTTGTGGTTTTAAAACAAGATTTCATAGTTGTTAGCGCTCAGAAAACTGTGTGCTGTTGGGTAGATATTACAGCAAACAGTTGGACTCATTTCCACAAGGAAAAAATATTGCCAAGTTAAATGCTCTCCTTTATGGCAGATAATAACAGGTGTTGTATTTTAACACTATAGCAACACCCACTAAGTTCTGACTGAGAAATCTGGTTTCTCTAGGGCTTAAGATGTTCAACCTTTCCTCAAAGACAGCAAAAGCTAACTTTCCTGATTTTTTAGAAAGGATATAGTTATTATAGAAATTGGTGTGATTCTTTAACTCAAACAATAACTGTATGCTATCTTTCTCTATATTTAAGTATCTCATAATCTTAGTCCTTCATATAAGTACTAGATTCAAACTTTTTAAAAAAAGATAAAAGTTTAGAAAATTAATGCATTCTAACAGAAGCCAATGTTTTAGCTTTGGCACATCAGTGCTAAAGAAACTGTTAAAAGGTTGACAAGAGAAAAAAAGATATAAAGTCCTGTTGGAATCTTTCTAGGAAGTAAGTTAAATACTCTTCAAGCCTTTACTGCCTCTCTTGATTGCTTTCTCGTAACTATTATCATGCCTAGTAAATAACAGCTTAGTAAGAGTCATCAAGAAGCTACTCATTCCAATCTGGTTATCAGGCCTATATTAAAAGTTTCTAAGGGAGAAGTGTGAAATAGTAAGAATTAATAACTAGCACCCCAAGAAGAGCCAAGAATAAACAGTTGCATCACTTGTGCTTTTTGTAACTACAGTTATTTTGCAATTGCACTCAGAGAAAGAAAGAACAAGTGCTATGTAACTAGTTTGCATTCAAGCAGCTCCTCAATGTTATCAAGTTAGACAGTAGGGTTTGGAACCAATCATGAAAAAATCCCATGAAAAATAATTGTGTATTGAAGTCACCTTTTTTTTTTTAATTAGGATTTTAAATTTGATCAGAGGTCACAGGTCTGTAAGCAGGTGGCTATAAGAAGCATCTCTCTGCACTATACTCAGCATAAAGCATCCTACACAATTAAAACTGCATCACATACCAGCAAAACCTTTCCGAAGCCCAGGCAACCCTGAGGAAATCTGTGTGTTTGCAACTTGAATTTGTTGTGTATGGCAACTGTCTGAGTGTCTCAGTGTCTTCTGCGAAGTACCTTAAGGAGAAGTCTTCACAGAAGTCGCAGGTGACTTTATGAGTGGTGTTGTCAGAAAGAGTGTGCAATAGAGGTGGTCAAAGGTCCTTGCGTGGGAGCTGTTGGTGTGGGTTTGTGGCTGTATGATGAGCTATCCTTGGTAGTAGTGGGCACTGGTGCTTGATCCTGTTTGCTGGTGGGAGAGTGGGAGAGTCCCTAAATGAAGTGTATTCAGAAGGTCTTGTAAAAATGCAAAAAACCAACTCCTTGTGGACAGAAGCTATGCCCAGGCTTGGTGGGTGGCTTAGAGCTCTGCCTCTGTTCGCTGGGGAAGTGGCAGGACTGTATTTGGGTGAACATAAGCTAGGTGCATGGCTTCTTGTGAAGTACGCAGTTGGGTTTATGAAGGGACCAGATGAGGAGTGGTATGAGGGGAGGACTTCTTAGGAAGGGGCAGATGCGCGTGGGCAACTCCTGTATGTCCAGTATGCTGTCAAGGTGGTGGGGTAGAGGGAGTGTGGGAGTGGTGTTCCCAGACAGCATGTCTTGTTTTGGGATGTGTCTTGGCAGCTAAGATTCTTGCAAAATAGGCCCTGTGGGAGGGGGCCCTTTCCCTGGACTTGTAATCAATTTGTGAGCGATGCTGCAGAAACAGTGTGTCACAAAGCCTGTGTTGTTGGGCCAGCACCCTCTTGTTGGGAGGCACCGGTGTGGGCATTTGTTAAGGGAAGAGGGAACCCTAGAAGTGGAAGGTGTTACCTGTGTGTGACCCAAATCTTCTATGGCGTGGCAGGATGGTGTGATGGTGTTTACAATTGAGGTAAATTGTGGAGTTAGAGAAATAAGAAAAGAGAATGGTGAAAGAAATCCTTGTGCAGGAGTGGTATATATGTGAGGGTGATACAAGAGGTAGAAGTGTGCAAAGGTGACAATAGCTTGTAAAGTGTTGGGGCTGTAGAAAGAAAGGTGGGGAAAACCTCTGTAAGCAGTGGTGCACACCTGTGCACAGCTTCCATGTGCTGTAGAAGGTTCCGGGTTATGCAACGGCATTATAAATTAAGTGCTTTAAGTCAGGTGGGGCATAAAGTCCAGTGAAAAGGAACTTGTGGGCTAGCAGTGTCTTGCTGGACAGAAGCAGGTGCCTAATATGCAAATTGTTTGCTGTGGAGGTGTCAGGGGTGCCTAAATCCCTTTGATCCTAAAGGACTCATGGCCTTTTTAAAAAGAACCCTTCTGGGTAGGGTGTAGGCTCCCCACGGAGGGACAGTGCCTGTGTGCAGTTTTGTAAGCTGTGAAGATGACGTAAAAGGAGGAGTGTGTGTTATCAATTACTTTTATTAGTTAAAAACCTTGTCTTTGAGGTGAGTTTACAGTCTAGGGAAAATTATGTCCAGTAGAGATGGGCAGAATCCTCTGTAAGGATTGGAATGTGCTTGTGTGGCTGTTACAGGGGGAGAGAGACTATGGTGGTATTAATAGACTAAGGGGCTAGCTTTTGGGCAGGCTTGCATTCTTGTGAGAAGTGAACTGCTAGTGAGCAGTGCAACCTTGCCCAAGAGTGGCACATATTTGTGAGCAGTTTCCAGTTGCTGTGGGACTAGTAGAAGCGTGGCTGCAGCAGTGTTCAGAGGTGGAGTGTCTCCTCTGTTGGAAGCAGACTGGAGGGCTTTTGTAGAAAGTACTCACTGGATGATGGAGGGAAAGCTTTCCACAGGGAAGGTGCACATCAGTATATGCCTTCCACGTATTCTACCCTTCCCTGGATGGGAATAGGAAAGAGGAAGAAATGGTGATGGTGTGAAGTAGAGGGTATGGTGATGTTTCCAAGTGAAGGTCCTCAAGTTTGAGAGGTGTTTTGGATGGGCATAATCTCCCAATTCAGGAACCGCTTGAGGAATGGGGAAAGCCTTCCCCTGGAATGGCAGATTACTGTGTGGCTTCTGTGTGCTGTGAGGCTGAATGGGGTAAGCAGGAGCATGTGATTGCATTTGCAGGCTGAATGTCTCATGTTTGCACAAGGGACCTGTTACAGGGATTGGAGGCTGAGCTGGAGTGGTAAAGCAGAAGCTGGTGTGCTACTGCTGCGTTGGAAAGTTGGCAGGAGTTTGGCTGCGATGATGTTTGTGAACTAAACAGTGTTCGTATGGGCTTGTATTGTAAAAGTGTCCACTGCAGCAAAGATTAGCCTCCCTCAGGAGGGGCAGATGCCTGTATGAGGTTTACATGGTCTGTGAGGGCAGCAGAGCTGGCAGAAATGTGGTGATGGTGTTTACCAGCAAAGTGCCTTGTATGAGAGGCATCTGGGTGGGCTTGCAGTCTGGAAAAGGGATTGAAGGGGCAGGTGGGATGTGCAGAGTTGCTCAGAAGAAGCAGATGCCTTTGAGGGTGGCAGGGTGATGCATGTGATGTGGCAGCATGGTTAAGGGATTCAGGCAGGCTTGTGGTCTTAAGAGAAGTGAGTTGTTGGGGGAAGGGCAGCCTTCTGTAAGACTTGCACATGCATGTGTGCAGCTTCCATATGGTGTGAAGGTGGTGGGGGTGGCAGGAGAGTGTGGTGATGCTATTCATGGGCTGAGTGCCTCATGTTTTGGTGGGCCTGTCTTCCAAGAAAGGACCTGTTGTGTAGGGGGTCCATACCCATGGGCTGAGTGCCTTGTGTTTGAGCAGGCTTCTAATCTTGTGAAAAGTGGTCCTTCAGAAGGCAGTAGCCACCCCTAAGAGGGGAAGAAAGGATGGGGATGGGTTGGAGGAGCCTTGTCTAGGGGTGACAGGGGATTGTGGGGTAAGATATGCTAAGAAAGATCTTACTATGGTGATGGCATCATGAGCAAAGGGAAGCCTGTTAGGTCAGGCTTGTAGCTATGCAAAAAAGGCATGATCTGTGAGGTAAGGAAAAAGCCTTGTCCTGGAGTGACCCCTGCCTTTGCATAACTTCCATTTGCTGTGTGGGCCTTGTAGGCAGTAGCAGTGTGATGACTGCAGTGATTTATGTTTGAGGGGGTTTCATCTTGAAGAAAGGCTGTTCCAGCAACTGGGAATGGGTGGTGGGTGGACCCTTGTCTGTGCATGGCAGATGCCTGCAAGAATGGCATAAGCTGCAGGAGGAATGACTTCAACTTCTGTGAATGACCTTCTTAGTTAACTACCCATCTCCCTTTCCCACATTTTAGGTTTATTTACAGGGAGAAATAAAGCAAAAAACAACCTTAGAAACAGTAAACATCATGTGTTATCTTACCCTCTCTGGACTTTTCCAGTGCTGCTTTTCTTAGCAGCCTCTTAGATGCTTAAACAGAGGCAGCTTTCTCTGGAGTCTTCCACCCACTAGAAACCTTCTTTAAAATAAGTTCACAGAAAACTTCTGCAGCCCACCTCAGATTTCAGCTTCTATTCTGACTAGTCTCTTCTGACTCCCTGCTTTAGAACATGTTTTTAGGACTATTACACTTTTATTTGTCATTTCTTTGTCCCATCCTTCTCTACTTTATTATTGTCTAGCAGAGGCACAAGCTACACATTTCCCAGCCAGCTCATATCCCTTCGGCACCTACCTGTTTCCAGTCACTTCAACTCAGCAGGCATTTCTGTTCTCTCTTGTCTTTATGCCACAATCCAGATGGAACCAGGAGGATGAACCTGTCCAGTTAGGCTTTTGCAAGCTGATTCTCTGAAGCTGCAAGTACTTGCAGTGCCTGGAAGGCTCTACTGGTATGCTACAGCTGGCTATTTTTCCCAGTTTAGGAATCCCTGACTTTGTTCTGTCTAATGCTGGTCTTTTTAGAATTTGAACTGAAGTTAGTATGGGTTATAATTTAACTTGATTGGTATGAAACTACTTTCATTCCAAATATTGTTGGCTGAGCCAAGCACACTGTTATTCTTGGGGTATTCAGAGTCAGGGCAAAGGTGACTGATAATGTCCAAATTCTTGTTTGCTGTAGAGGAAAGAGGTGGTGGGCAAAAGTTGAAGAGAAAGAGGAAAATCTGACAAGTGAGTATGGTCCTCTAACACCCAAATACCCTTTACTAGAGATGTAGGTTAATAGGTTCATCCTTCTGAAAACCTACTAAGAGTAATAGCACTGGAGGAATTATAAAGTGTCTTTATGCTGAATGTTGAAATTCGTAACTGTATAGATTTATTGGGTTTGGGAGATCCTGTGTATGCTGCTAAAGCAGTCACCTTAAAAGATGATATTGTTTTACAATGAGTTATTTTTCATGGCTGTTTAGAATTCTTTCAGATATAATTACAAAAGTGTGCTGCAGCAACAGGTAAGGATGGGATCTGTCACCTGCTGCAATCAGTTATTTTTAAGTTTCAGTATTCTTAATAGCACTTTTTTGAAGACTTCTCTAGGCTCTGATGTTACTCACCTATGCTGGGTTTGTAGATCTGGTTTCTGAATTGCAGATGCTGACCCAGTTTAGTGAAGGAGAGTACTGCCCTGTGAGGTGTTAAGCTTGATTCTGCATGGTGTGGTGCACTCTGGACTGTTGTGATCTGCACTGCTAAATTTTTGTTCCACCAAAACCAGGTTTATCTTCAAATGCCTTAAGGTAGTGTTTCTGGGAGCTGTAATTGCTATGGTAATTTTGCTCATACAGTAGGCTTGTGAGTACACCTACACTCGTGTCTACTCAGGCAACTTTAGTGGCTGCAATCAGTGGGAAGAGTTGCAACAGTTTTGTTTAACAAAGAATGTTTTTTTATTTGAGCAGATTGCTTTCTTCATCCAGAGCTTTATATCTGAAGTGGAGCTGAGTGAACAATCTGTTGCCTATATTATGCTCTTGAGGCTTTCACTGAGGCAGGTAGAAAACTGCAAGCCAGATTTTTAGGGTCTACCCTTGTGTGTTAGGAAGATAGGAGTCTGTACAAGACTCAGTTGGAACCATAGCAAAGAGTAGCTTATAAAAAGAAAAAGAGATATTGCTGCCATCAGCAGTCCTGTCTTGGTGAACAGTTCAGAATTGAGCTAAATGTGTAGCTTTTGAGATGGCCAAATGCCTTACTAATCAGTAATCACTGATTTACAGCAAATATCCCTTCTTCCTGCCACAGCACAAAAATATAGGAGCTCACAAAAATATATTTACTGTGGCTAAGATGAAGCATAAGGTACAGAGGGCACCTTTTAAACATGTTTGAGGCCATTTAGAAATCTATGCCATCTTTTCCCCTTTTCAAAGCAGAACATTTTCCTATTTTTCTTGTCCTACTACTTTTGTTTGTTTGTTTGTTTGTTTGTATGAAAGTAATGTCAGTGTTGTCTTTCTCTGAGGCTGTTTTGGTTTTGTTGATACCAAATAAGTTTAAAAGAATCCTGTCTTAATAGGGTGATGGAGACTACATTGCAGTAATATAGCTTCCATAGGAAACTGCATTTGGGCATCTTGTATTTTAATGGAAAGTATCCCATGTTCTTCCCTGCTTAATCTTTTAGTAACATTTGAATGGAAAAGATGGTTGCCCTCAAATGTATCACTTTGATGACTGACCTTTTCATACCACAGTTAGTGACTACTAAAGAGAAATAACTGATTGTATTTATTGCACCATGACAAAGTTTTAGCCAGCCTGACCTTTCAGCATGTACAGGATTTCAGGAGCCAACAGAATCACCAAGTGAAGGATGAATTTGATGTTCATAGTTAGAACTGTTTGTGCTTGATTAAGCACATTATGCTTTACATTGCAATTAAATAATATTTTCATTGCTTTTGTAACAAAAAGGAAGGAAGTAGGGATATAATTACAGATAAAATCTATAGACTGTATTTAGTTACATGTTTAGAAAGCAATGGACTCTTTGCCTAGAACTCCAGATTATTTTTCTTACCTTTGCTAGTAACTGCAGGCTAGCATGAGGAGTAATGGGAGAGATAGTTAAAGCACACAAGGAGGAAAAGGTGGGGAAAACACACACTGATTTTACCTTTACGTTGTTGTCCCTTTTCTTTACCAGGATTCCTTTAGTTGTACATTGCCTTTGAAAGACAGGGCAAACTCTAAAATAGGCACAATGTTTGCTTAACCGTTGTAGTCTTGTGTTTTGCTGATGTATATCTAAAAATGGTGCTCGGCAACAAGGTTCAGAGATTTGTAGACTAATAACATGAGTGACTGGTGTTGATATATTTGAAGACAATTGACCTTCTCACCATGAAAGAGATACTAGTGACTTTGCTATAAGTGCTTTTCTCAATAAAATCTTTCTATTGATGATGATCTTGAATGGTGGCTTAAAAAAAATCCCACTGAAGAATAATAGGACACATTTCTTTTTTTATGAATAGTTACATTATAATTTTTCTATTTGTCCACCCTGACTCAATTTTTCAACTTCCTTTTCTTTCTTTAGGAAACCCAGTGGGGCTTCAATATCTGACTCCTTCAATGCCATGAAGCATGTCCTCAGGCATAACTCACAATATCATTTGAGTACAGTATTTTAAGTTATTCTCTAATTCACAACTGGGCATATTATCCACAAAATATTTTCCAGAATGGTTTTTGGCACAGAACAAAGAAAGATTAAGTACTGTTCACAATGGGTTGCTTCAAAGTTTTTTTGATTTTTTCCAAGTCTTGTGTCTTGTTTTTAAAGCCTAGTGTGTGGTGTAAGTAACCCCAGTCAGCAACGAAATGCACATACCTGCTCACCTGAAAGGAACTGAACTGCTCTGTCACCCATAAAATAAAACAATTCTTAGGACTTGCTTCTGACCCTGAAACTCAGACCAGATGTGTAGAATTCTGATAGACTGAGATACTCTGCAATGTATATCTTTATGTGTGAGAAATTCATTTCCATGAAACCCTTTCTGGGCAAGATTTGATCTGATACCAAGCAGTCTGAATGAAATTCTGAATGAAATGTAGTTATCTGTGAGGCCAGAAGTAGCAGACAAAATATGAGAATGCAGTAAATTCATGTTCACTTGTTTTGGATAGGAAAGTATTTTTCTTTTTTTTTTTTACACAGCACTTAGTTTAGTAGATGTTATTTTAGAAGGAAAAATTAAAGTGTCTTAAGAGTAATGGAAAGCAAAGAAATTTTAATAAGCTCTAATACTAAAATCTGGAATATTTTAAATAGTTTGGGCAATGGAATAATTTGAAATCTCTGGGTACAGCAAAAAGCTTTTTTGTTAGCTTTTAGCAGGTTTTATCTCTTCACAGATGATTGCTTGTACTCCCTGCATAACATTACACTTAGACAAATATAGTGATGCAATAGTCTGTGAGCTATATCCCAGGCTGCCAAGGTAATTCACCTGGCCTGCATCTTGCTTTTGACCATCCAAGAATTTGTTGGCCTGGCAAAGGAACAAGCCACAGGCCAAACCCATGTTCTGATGACAGCAGCTTATTTGAGATAGTGTTGACTTTCTCTCCCTGCCAAAGACCAAAAGGAAGTAGCTAAGAGCTTTGTGATATGTGCAGTATTTCTTCTGAAAAGTATTATGCCTACTGTACCTACCTAGTAGTTTGTGTCATGATAGGAGACAAACTGAGGTATATTATTCTGATCTCCACAATTGGGAAAATTAGCAGGAATATGTGCTGCTCTGACAGAGCTCTTCTATTGCACTAAAACTGTTCACAATAAGGGAATGTACATACACAAGACCCTTGCAGGGGGAAGGGACTGAGAAATTTATGCACAACTGACAGTGGTGCAACCAACATAAAATACTTTCTAGTTAGAATGTTATTCCAAACTAGTTTTTTAATCTCCTTCTAATGCAACAGAAATCCATTTAAGTATCAGTGTCTGAATTATACCATAAACCCCAAGCACTACTTTTAATCAGGATTACAAAAAGATAGATGCCAGGGAAAGGGCTGTTACATTAATGAAGATGAGAAGAAGCTTTCAGGCCCAGGAAACTGCCACTGTCTTTCAACTAAGTCCATGTGCCTAGCATGTTCTGTTGGACATATCTAGAGGCTGAAGGCCAGGCAGCAGGGAGCTCTAAAGCACAATGGTGTTAGTGGAATTTACCCTGGATGGTGTTCATATATTGGAGTGACTGGAAAAGGGTGGACTGAAAAGTGAATTTCACCTGATACATTGTAGCAGCCTTCTTCCTCATTACATAGAGGTATTTTAAAATATGAAGCAGGTGGCATGTTCAGTGAGGATTTCCAGCAAAAAATGCTAATTAAAAAAAAAATTAAAGGGCTTTTCCAAAAAATTATGTTCTTCAGGGAGTTTTTGAGTGTCAAGAAAGAAAGTCTGAGAGCCAAGATAGCACTGCAGTCAGAAATAATATAATGGCTGATGAGAATATTACTCTAATCTCAAGCTGTGCCGAGTTCTAGGATGTTCAGGATCATATAATTTCTGCTGGAAATGTTTAGCAATTTTCACAGGGAAATATAGTTCCAGGACAAGACATGGGGAGAAATCCTAACCAAGTAAGGTGCACAGGGAGTGGAAGTGGAAGGCACAGGTTGCTGTCCTAGGTGATGCAAAAAATTGAAGGAAGGCTCCTTTTCCCTTCATCTCTTCTGGTTTAGACCTCCCTTCTCCACAAGAAAGTCTTATTTATGTTTGAGCTTAATGAGAAATTTTGGAATATGAAATACATAGACATGACCTTGAGAGTTAATGTTTGATAGTATCCCCAAATACTGTGAGGATTAGCATGGAAAATTACTTCCACTGAAATCCTTTGCAGTATTGTTTTTAAGCAGGAATTTGCTGTTTTTCCAGACATACTTTTCATATCCACCTGGCTTGTAATGTTTTCTTGATATCACATACTGAAGTGTTTCTCAGGCTTATTAGGATCTTGGTTGGTTAGTTTCAAACAAATGCAACTAAATATTTATAAACTTTTCTGATAAAAAGGAAATGGTGCAATATGTTCACCATAATACCTGAGCTGCCTTGCTGGACATCAGCTCTTTCTATGCTTGGAAGTATGTGCATTACTTGAACATGCTGTAACTCATCACTATTCTATATTGGTGCAAATTCCTGAAAGTCAAGCAAGCATGCTTTTTAAACAGAACCCTTGGCAACAAGAAGAAAGGAAAAAAAATCCAAAGGGCTTATTTTTCTAAACATTGACAGAGGCTACAAGTGGAGAGGTGAATCAAGTAAGCTGGATAATGTCCAGAAAGTGAGATTAAAAAGAAAGAAAAGAATCTTAGGCTTGGGCAGCAGAATGATAGAGTAATTTTCTAGGACTTAATAGCATGACACCCATGAGCCTTTTAGTTCTGTCTGCCAGTGTATTTATTTCCTTTCTAACTTAAGTTTGTTTTACTTTTAATGATGTCCCCAGCAAAAGAATGAGTCACCTCTTGAAAACAGACCCAAGTTCCAGAACAGTGCAAGTTTTTATACATTAACTGTACAGCTTTCAAAGTCAGAAGAATGCAAAACAAACAAGTTCTTTAGAATATGCTTGAACTGCTGTTGATCACTAAATAGTTGGAGCCAGATCCTTTTGCAAATGGATATAACTTCCATTGATTCCAATAGGGTTGTGTTGAGCCTTTACAATACAATACGATACTGCATAGACAGCTGTTAGCATCCCATTTTCAGCTTTTGTTGAAAAGGAGTCTTGCAATATTTTCTCTTGAACGACTGCATAGCATTGCTTTTAACAGGTTTCAGATGCTGAATACATGAAATTATTTTAATTTTCTTCTGCTCAGTATTGTCACCCTGGTCCATACTGCCAATCATTTGAAATGAGGTTCTAAATTTACTGGAGCATTCAAGAAGTTCTCAATCACCCTGAGGAAAGTTCTATTTCCTGTACTTTTATTTCCAGGTCCAGCATGCAGTCAGTAGTTAATATCAGCTCAGAACAGATGGAGCAGAAGTTGTCCAGCTCTACGACTGAAGAAAAAGCAAATTTCTAATGTCTGTGATGGCTGCTTAGTGCTGTGTTGTAGATTGGTCAGAGTTAAAAGTGCTGTTGATAAAGAAAATACCATATTATGGTTGCCTGTGACTGAGTTACTTTATCACTTTCTTCAGAAGGAATAAAAGCATTTGGATGTAAGGAAAAGTTTATAGTAAATATGGCTGCTTCTGTTGAAATATCAGGTGTTTAAAGTTCAGTAATTTTTTGGCATTGCCAATATACAGAATTTTATTCCGTTACATGATCATGCTTTTTCCATATGTGTATCATTTGGGATATGTAACAAGTATATTCAGAAGAGTGTGAAAATTCAAAGTGTTGCTCATAATTTATTTGAATATATTTGCAATTTTCATTTCTAATGTTTTATTTCCACCTACATAAAAGTAATAAAAATCCAAAAGTCTTCTAATTCTATAATATTGATTTACATATTCTAATTTTATGGTTTTACTATATACAGTAACATTTTCCCTGTGTTCTGGTTGAAAGCTAAAATGATGAGAAAAATGAGAGTGGAGGAAACCTTCTCGCTCTAGTGCAAAAAAGCATTTACAGCAAGAAAATGGCAGTAGATGTTTTCTTTTACTGATGTTAGCTTGCATGTTCTTAAAACATTTAATTTCTTTATTGATGCCTTTGAAGAGCTCTACATGACTGACACTATAAGACAAAGAATTTAATGAGTTTGGGCATTTGTACTCAGAGCAATGTCCACTGATCAGAATCTGTTCCAGGCAAAGTAATCTTGGACTCAGAATTTCTGACAAAAAGAATAGTCAATAAAAGCCCCCATGTCAGGATGTAATAACAGATATGGCTAATTAAATGCAAGCACTATATAACTTATTCCCTCGTCTAGTTCATATAGACCTCCACAGAGCAGAGAATACCATGCTTTAGGTCATATTTCTAATTCTTACCTACTGCCAGACAATCAAAGGGGTATTAAGTTCTCCACTCTAGTCCACTATTACAATACAAAAGGGTTACAGCAAGAAGTCAGGTTCCTTTGGAGCAGATGTTAACCCTTGGTTTCAAAAGAATCACTATACTTTGTTCCTACTGTAATATGACCAGGTACATTTAAAGTCTAAATTTGAATATACAGAGGTAGCCTACCTCTCTGCACCAATTCATTTGAGTCTGCAGCAGTATTGCATAGTCTACACTATTTCAGTTTAAATGCATATTTGATAATGTTTGAATGTATACATAAATGTATTGACACAGGCTGTTTCAGTTTCTCATCAGCACTGTATAGAGCTCTCATTCAAGACTCATGGCTTTCTAACAGTATTATCAGTGAATGTTTTCCTGTATCATATATAATGTAAAGGGGAGCCTGAAACTGGCTTTCATTTTAAGTGGTACATTTGGTGCTTTTCTTTAATCAAACTCAGAAAAGTGAAAACCATTAAAAGGAAGCTAGTTTGGCCTGGGCTCTTTGAAATGGATGATGTGAAGTCTCATGGATTTTTTGTAGAATAATAAAATAGTTGAGGATGGAGGAAGGACCTATGAAGACTGCTTGGTCAAGCCTGTGAACAAAGGAGGGTCACCTAAAGCAGGTTGATATTAGCTGTGTCCTGCCTGATCTTCAATATCTCCAATGATGGAGACTTTACAACCTCTGAAACCCGTCCCAGTGTTTCATCACCAAAAGTAAAATCTGTTTTGTTTAAACAATTTCCAGTATTTCCATTTGTGTCCATTGTCTCCTCCTTTCACTGGGTACTACTGAACAGAGTCCAGCTCAGACTCTACATCCTCCCGCAGATAAATCTCCAGACTGAACATAGCACTTTCAGCCTCTCAAGTGAAAAACACTCCAATCCTTTAATTGCTTTTACTGGTCTGGCTATGGTATGTCTTCATCTGTCTTGTACTCAGTGAGGCCAAAGTTGTGCACAGTGGTCTAGATGTGGTCTCAGCAGTGCTGAGTGTAGGGAAAGAACCTCCTCCATCAGCCTGCTGGCTAATGCAACTCAAGATGTTGTCATGCTTTGCTGCACAGGTCAGATTCAACTTGTTTTCCATGAAGACCTCTAGGTTTTCCCCTGCCATGCCACTTCCCATTTAAATGGACCCCTGTGTGCTTAGGTATCTGGGGTTATTCCTCCTCAAGTGAAGGATTTCTGCACATCCCTTGGAACATCAGGATTAGCTGTCAAAAGTACTTCTACTGAAAGCATCTATTTTTCTTTGAGATTATATCAAGCTTCCATGGCAAAGTGGTTTGGATATGGACAGAATTAAGACAATCAGAAAACCAAATCATGACCTCATCAACTCTAAATACTGCAACCTTAAATCAAAGCTTTTGAGTAAGTACAGATGTAAAATGAGTTTATGTGGACTTACAACAGTCACTTCATCCTAATTTTGCTATGTATTTCCCTTTTACTTCCTAGAAAATACTTTCATGTGAGGGCAGGTAGTTTGTAGGAAGTGCTTCTTCCTGATTTTATTTTCTAAAACTATTTGTGCAGTGCTGTAAGTGGGTGGCACTGGTGGTATGTACTGTTGGATTCTTGCCTTGACCCTGACAAAATCCACTCAAGCAATCATCTTTGACTACTTCTTTCCAAACCACATGATAGGCTTTTGGCTTCTGAAAAGGTCATGTTTGTTCAAAACCACCCTTAAAATTCCATCCCCAAAGCCCCAAATGTCCTCTTTAGGATATCTAAAGTCAGCTCCTCACATAGGGTGTCTGCTACTAAACAGACAAAACTTTAAACAGCTAAAAATTCACTGCCCCAAGTACTCTTTCCTATTATGGTTAACCACGGAGTTTAGTTTCCTGTGTTATATAGGTACGGAATGAGGTAACTTGATGAAAAATTTCCTCAAACTTTTGTATCATCATCTTTTCTTTCCAAGCTGCTACTGTAATGATGCATTTAGACTTTTTTCTTTGGAACATCCTGGTTTTTTTCATGCAGCTGTTGGTCACAAGGTTAGGCTATGCTTTCTGAGTTATTAGTTGGAATGTTACTGTTCTCCTGTCTTCACTGGCTGCATTTGTACTTGTGTACATGCATCTTTTACTAATGCTTGATCCAGGGTAGTATAGTCGTAAGCGAAAGCATTCTTTGCTGTATGTTACTGCAAGAGCACTTGCAGTATGAAAGTGAAAATTAAAGAGCTTAAAAGCCAGCTAGTTAAGCAGGCTGTGTTTGCCACAACAAATATATTTGGTGCAATGACAGATTTGCACAGATCTTGAGTGGCTGGGGAAGACTTAATATGGCTTCCTTGCTATCAAAAACTGAGATGTCTGTTCTTATCCAGGGTCCTAAATTATTTTCAATGCATTACACATTGACAAAAGCATGAGAAGTTTGGTTAAGCAGCTATTCATGTAGAAAAACTTGATGATCAATAAAAAAATTGCAGTTCAACAAAAATCTGTCAAACACTGTACAAGCTGCAAAGAAATTGATTGTTATATGGCTCTGTCATCTGCAAGCAAATGTGGTCTCAATCCTCTGTGAAAGCATTTTTTTGAGAGATTCTACAGTAAAAAAAAACAATGGTACCAAGAAAATTGAAATGTTCAAGTGGTGGTTTAGTTGTAGAGAAAAAAACTTTTGCATTTTTAACCCATTAATGGGTTCTAAGCGTGTTTACATCATAAGTCTTATTATGTCGATTTTCCAAAGAGTTGCTATGCTTTGAAGTTAAGTGTAGGTACCTCCACCTGTCTTGATGGTCTGTGGTTGTAGAAGAGTTTTTTACAGCACAAGGTTGGTAGTGAAAAGGGGCGATGATAACAGGGCTGTCTTTTAGTGTGTCTCAGGGGCTCACCAAAGATGAGTGAAGGCATTCCCCACCACACCCACAGATCCCAGAAAGACTCACTGCTCCTGGTGCTTGGCTGGCCAGTGCAGTGATGCAACAATGAATGCATCTTTTGATACAGTCCGCAGTGTCCTGAACCTTCTCTCCATTAGGCATGCTCAGTTGTTCCTCAGCAAAGGAGCCTATCTTCCACTTTCTTTCCAAAGAATCCTGCTTCAGTATGTGTAAGGGATACAAATATAATGGCTCATACAAGAAGTAAAGTAATTCAATAACAAAGCATCCCCATAAAATGTCAGACCCTGGAAGAAGATACACCTGTATGTGTACATTGTAGTAAATAAGAAACAGTTACACTCAAGTTTGCCTTTAGTGACTAGCTTGTTTGCTGGTCTCTTTTACTGAACCTGAAGAACCACAGCATCGCATTACCTTTCCTATTCAATATAATTTGACTTGATCTAAGCAGACACTTCTGCTATCATTTTTGTGCATTCCTTAAACTAGCATTTCCAAGTAATTTCATAGGGATGAGCAATTTAAGTTAGTAGCTTAATGACTTCCCATGATGAAATACATGAATTTATTATGCAGTGAAATAAGGAGTATAATTTGAATACTAGAGTATCACAGTCAAATTCTACTTTTGCTCAGTTCCAGTTACAAGAGCAGGCTTTGTACCAGAGTACTGAATAAT
>JAOXXN010000471.1:39711955-39727317 GCA_026770055.1 Myrmophylax atrothorax
AATTGTAAGGTGAGACCAAAGAGCATGCTTTATCTGTAGTATGAGTATGGTGGAGGGTGAGATAAGAGGCAAAATACCTGACAGTATTGCTATGCTGGAATAATGATCTGCAAAGCTTGTTATTTATTATGCTTCTTTGCCATCAATGTGGTATCTTATGTTCCAAAGGAGCAGAATTACAAAACACAAAGGGAAAATCCTCTTTAGAGTAACTTAATGTGGCTTCAGGTGGCTGTGCTTATGATCAAATGACCTATCCAGTCGACAAGCATACAGGGCAGCATGGAAGAGAAATTTGCTCTTCCCACAGCAAAATGAAAAGGAGGATCAAGGTTTAACTGTGAAATTGATATGAAAGAGGCTTTAGAGCCTTTCAGCTACAAAAGAACTTGATTCCAAACTCAGTTTGTGTCTCAACTCCAAGAACAAATATTAATTTATATTCAGCAGTTGCTGAAAGAATTCAGAGAACAGAAGTAGGAAGTAAGGGCCCTAACCTCTTTGGTACCCAGTCTACCTCCAGGACTCCACAGCAAATTTCTTAACAGTCACAGATTTAATGTGATACAGGGTAGAAACCAGCACAAGCTCCCTCCCTCCCCAAAGCTCCTGATAGACAGGCAGTTAACATTGCTGCAGGCTGTCATTTCAAACTCTTCAATAAATAAATAAAGCCGAAGTTTATTCCTTCCTGTGTTAGTCTTCAGCTACCCAGTCTTCACTGGGGACAGCACAATCAACTAATATGTAAGGTGAACTCAAGTGTTGGTGTGTCCTAACTATAGCTGGATGAGCCCTGCAGAGGATTCATCAGTGCCAATGTAGTCAAAGCATTAGCAGCTTTTGTCACATCCAGGAGCTGGCATTGAGGAAGCCCTCTCCAGGAAACTGATGGTTAAGTCCTTGGGAAAGCAGGGACACACACAGGAATTCACAAACCGTGTGAAAAGCACACGTCTGAAAGCAATACCTAAAATTTTTACTTCGACTTTTAAAAACAATTTGATTTTTTAAAAAAATACAAAGTATTTTATTATCTCTCTTAAAAATGAAATCTATTGCTGTCTCTCATAAACAAATTGCTTTTTAAAAAGGAGTGCTTTACACGACTCTGTAGGTATCACTGGTGCTTTTTTTCTATATTTTTTCTATATTAGTCCTATGTCACTAATCTGTCAAGGTAGGGTATCAGTTTTCGGGATACTTCCACGAGGATTTTCAGAGGCACTGGAAATACCTAGGAATAAATTGTAACTGGGTTTTAAGTAGGACTGCGTGATGCTACTGCTGCTGCTGATCTGCGACACGTCTGTGTGCTTCACTCGGTTTGTGTCAGCCATCAGAAGTGGCAGCGCAACTTCGGAACCATCTCCACCCTCAGCACCTCCGAAACCTTTTAGCTCGGGGCAGATTGGTGCGGGAGATCGAGCAGCCCCTCCCGGGCCCGGGGGCCGCCGCTCGTTCGGGCTGTCGGGGCCGCCGCCGCTCCCCGGCCCGGCCGCTGTCTCGCTTCCCACGCCGCGCCCGGCCCCGATTTCGCTTTCACTTCTTCCTGCGCTGGGCAGTGTTTCCTTATGGTTTTCGCGTGCTTAGGAAGTCCGGCAGTGGCGGGATGCTTCCAGGCTAAAGGGGATAAAGCCCCAGGTGAGTGGATGAAATTTGTCTTCTTCATAGTAATAAATGTGGCTATTGAGGTGAAAAGTGCCACTCAGGAGTTTGGATGATTTCCTTGACCATGGATTTCTCTTAACTTTCAAGTTAGCCAAGTCAGTGGCACTGAGTGTGCTTTAGTCCTTGTGCCCAGATATGGGTCCCCAGCTAGCAGGAGGTATTTTTGTGTTTTTAAAGAAAAGGCAGTATAGTGAAGTGGGAGATGATGAGGCTCTCTGGCAAAATTCTGCAGGTTTTAAAATTCTTGCTCATAACATGAAAACTGTAGTTCTTTCTTTTCCCCATCAGTAACACTGTCCCTTAAGTCTGATAATGACAGTGTGCTTTCTTCGTTAGATCCCCAGCCAAAGCTAGAACATCTAAAGGTGACTCCAGATTTCCTGCAAGGAAGAAAACAGAAAAAAACAGCCCATCGGGCCTTGCTGGAAGTCAGCCAAAGAGCTCACTTTGTGATTGTGCAGGACATTTCTTGTGCCTTTCAAACTTAGAGGTGAGCTGGCAACAACTGCTGCATAGCCTGGCAGCTATCTGACCACCCTAAACCAAACCCTGAGACGATGCAGACCAGCATGCGAGTTTCTGTCAGAGACAACCTTCCCTTTTGTTTTCCTTAGGGTTTCCAGCAGGTTTTGGGGTGCAGAGGAATGCGGTTGGACAAGTGGTCCTTTATTTCCCGCAGCTACAGGGACATGGGTGTCGTGTTCGGCAGCTGCTGTAGCAGGCCAGACTGTCTGCAGGACTGACAGGTTGATACTTGCTGACCCCACCCCTGTCAGTGGCAAGTGAGTGGAGGAGCCAGGCTATGTGAGCTGCAGGAGGTGGGTCAGGCAAGGCATGCTGTACCCAGCAGGGAATTTCTTCCTTAAGGTTTATTTTAAATTATCTTTTGTAGCCCTTTTTGTACACCTTTGCAATGCTTTAGGTCTATCGCTCACTTGTATCCCCACTGCCACTGGATTTTACTAATGTCTCTTGTTAAATGGCCAGGTTGCTCTCACAAGGTTCCCCTCTGGCCACTGGCCACTGTAATGTGCCTTTTTGTCACTGGAGCAGTTCTAAAACGCGCCTTCTGAAAAGGCAGGTCAGTGATGGAGACAGGTTTACTCCTGTTTGGCTGCAGGTTACAGTGTCAGTTCCTTAAGAGTGTTTTGTTATCCAAGTGGAAACTCATCCCTTTAGAAAATACCGGTTCTGAAGGATTTTTGTTTTTCCTTACAAATGTGCTGGTTTAATTTCTTGTCTCACTTCTTGCTTGTTTGGTATTGCCAATACTCTTAAGGTGCTCAAAGCTCGATCATGTTAATTAAACACAGGTTTCAAGAAAAGGAAAATGTGATCTGTAGAACTAAGAAAGCTCATATTCCTAGGAGTTACTCTTTTGAGAAGGTCTTCTAGTTTCCTGTTAAGTCTAGGAAGGTTAAATTACCATCTACAGCCTGTTCTGTACTGGGGAACTCATAGCCTTCTGTAGCTGGAAGCCCATCATGCTGAGACTTAACTCACTGGTAAATTAAGGTTGGCAAGTAGGTTCCAAATTTGTTGGCAGAAGGCCATACAGATATGTGTGTATTGAGATGGTGGAGAAACTAATAGCTTAGAGTTGAAAATATAATCTATTTTTACAACAAGAAGAAATTGTAGAAAGGAACCTAAGCTTACTGTTCTCTGCTAAAGCATGATAAAAACATTCTGGCACGAACTCACAAAGTATTTGTTCTCCCTCTACTAAAGATTAATTATTTAGAAAATAATATGGAAGATATAGAGAACTCTTGATTAGCAGAAAGGCTACTTACTGGACAAGCTCTATGACTCAGAATGCTACTCAAACCCTTCTGAGCTCTTGCAGCTGTATTCTGGTCATAATTTATGTGGAATTAATTTTCTTTCTTATTCAGTAAAGCTGCATTACAAGATCATTACATGAATTTAAATCTAATGGATCCTAAGTGAAAATGAACAAAATGTGAAAAAGCCTGAAATTCATTAGAAATGTAATGACTAAACAGGAAGAGCCATTGAAAATTAGAATGGACAGAGGCTGATACTGTTATGGAAATACTCAGAAGATATGGGATGGGGTTTATAAATTCTTAAATGTATATGTTTTCCTGGAAGTATCTGGATAAATGTATTGAATCTATGGGCAGTGTCTTCTCTACACCTTGGCTCTTCTCCATTTCTTCCTCATACTAGGTTGGTACACTTTTCTATAGCTTGGTATTCTTTTTTTTCACTATCAGATGGAAAGATGGTTAGAATTTTGTGTGGCTGGCTTGTGAAATAAAAATGGGCAAAACCTGTCAAATTAAGAAGTGGTGTATTATGCCTTCTTAGTGCATATAACTACAAATATTTTATATGTAGTTAAGCTCAGAGCTCAATGATTACCATTCAGAGGTCTGTGTACAATTTGCCATATTTATATTTTATGTGTGTTAAAGGAATGCAAAATAAATCAGAAAAGGGAAGATGGTTGGAAATTTGCACTGATTGTAGATAAAGTTGGTAGGTTTTGAATACACCTATTTTTATGTAAGACAATATTAATACTTCTAAATAAAGTTCTTTTTTAAGAGAGATTATTAAATGTAACTCTTCTGCAGAAATGAATGCTACTTTATGGTTTAAAATCACTGAGTGTTTTCCCAGTATAAAACTACATACTTTTTGAGCCTGGCTGGCTTATCCTTCAGTTAAAGATGCAAGTTGCGTCAAAATGATTGTAATTTGCACTGTGTTCATTTTGCCTTTGCAGATAAGATGATGGGAAATGCTATTCTTTGGTGGAACAGCTTATCTGTCAGACTCCTGTTTGTCTGCTGGCTGTGTGCATCAGTTGGAAAGCAATGTCAGATCCAAAATGAGATGGCTGACTGCAGACACCTAAAGCTGACTCAAATTCCTTTGGATCTTCCAAACAATATAACGGGTTTGGACATTTCTCATAATCAGCTAAGACAGCTAGGTCCTGCAAATCTAACCAAGTACAGCCAGCTGGTTTACTTGAATGCAGGCTACAACATCATCTCTAAACTGCAACCAGAATTGTGCCAAAATGTGCCCCTGTTGCAGATTCTGAAGTTAGAACACAATCAATTGCATAAGCTCCCTGACAGTGTCTTTGCTTCCTGCACCAACCTGACTGAGCTCAATCTAGGATACAACAGACTAAATAAAATAAATGATCCTTTCAAAACTCTGGAGGTAAGCTTTAGAAATGCACCTTTTGATGGAAATAAAGTATAAATAGGGAGTGTACTGTATTTTCCAGTGTGTGTACAGAACAGCTGCCTTTGCATTTTTACATATAATCTTCCATTGTTTTTCTAAAGAAGAGGCCTAGTGGCTTTTTCTCTTGGAGCACACTGGAGTCTCAGCCATCCTTTTGAATTCATGCTCTCCATTCCTTTTTGCCTATTGCGCATCACTTTGATGCACCTCTCCATACCGAGTATGTGCTGAGAGGACGGCAGCAGCAGATGATGTACAGGGTGAAGTGGATGGTGAGGAATCTGAGTTGCCTGGGGTCTAAAAGTGGTAGCTAGCCTAAATTCTCAAGATTGAACTGTAATTATTCAGACCTTGTAGGCCAGTGCTTAGGCTGAATGTAGTTTCTCTCAGGACTTTAGGAATTGATGAAGAGTAGAAAGAGTTTTATTCTACCTTTGTTTTTCCTGGTAGTTTACATGTTGTTAAATACTGTTCTCTGTAGCAGAGACTGGGGGACCAGCACAGGAGTCAGGAAAGGATTATTCCACTGTCTTTGCACCAGGGAGAGAAACATGCAAAAGGAATGGCCTAAGGACAAAAGAAAATAGAGACATCGTGTGTATACTAATTGTTGTTCAGTGTTCTAATGAGTGTGCATGTTGTTTGGAACAAGTCTGAACTTTTCTGCTAAACTCAATATTCCAGTTCAGTTACATAAAATGCACTTGCTTGCACTGCAGATCTGCTGTCTCTCAACTAAATATAAGTGCAGCCAGCTTCCATGCTGGGAACAGAACGGAAGTTCTGGCCTTCCTCACTTTGCTGCTGCCACGTTACTGATGAAGGCCAGCCTTGAGGCACCTCAAAGCACGTTCTGTAGAACTGCCTTTAGGGCAGCAGGTGCAGGAAGAATCTGAGCACCTGTGCATGAGCTCAAGTATTGCAAAGTGTACAGTACTGATCTTTTTAGGCTGCTACTGCCCTCCTCTTCACCTTCCTCACCTCCATTTATGGGGCTGGACCACAGAAAGAAGAGCGGAATGCAATGTTTAATAATGTGGTAGTTATAACTGTGGGCTTTTGTTTTTATCACTTTATCTGGAGCAGGAGGGCTTTCAGTGAATTAAGGAATTTTAGCTCAAGTAATTCTTTGGTTTGCAGTAGCTTCCTGCAGGAGCTTGAAAGCTACCATTTCTCTATTACAAATTTGTTTAATTGTAGCTTTGCAACTAATTCTAATCAGACTGTAATGATTTTTTTGTATTTTTGTATTATACGTATTGTCTCCAGAATTTGAATATTTTGGACCTATCTCATAATTTGTTGAAATCAGCCAATTTGGGATTGGAGCAACAGTTGAAGAACCTTCATGAGCTCATATTGGGTAGCAACCAAATCACTGAGTTAAAAAAAGAAGACTTCACTTTTCTTAGCAACACCTCATTGAATAGTCTTGATTTGTCATCAAATCCACTGAAAGAGGTAGGAAGTATTGCAAGAGAAATTCAACAGGTGTAAGTATAAAATAGAACTATCCTGATTTATGGTTGTATGGCATCTACATTACAATTTTAATCCACTGAGGTAAAAGAAAAAAACATTCTATTGTATACAGCATTACTCCTGACCTCTAGTAATGATACACATAATTATTTTCCTCCCACTGAAATCGGCACAGGCTGATTCCTTACAAATTGGTTCCATGTAGATCAGAGGTCTCAGGCAAAAGCTGGATGGAGATGCTCTGAGAACCCTTACCAGGTATTTTCTACATAGAACTTTTTGTACATGCTGAAGGTAAACAGCTGACATACTTTCTAAGTAGGGAAAAAGTGTGGTATTATGCAAGGCTGGTTATACAATCCAGGTCTCTGTTCCCAGTTAATCAAAGAGAACGTTCACTTGTGCCTATGGGGCACCCCAGAGAAAAAATCATTGCAGAAGAGGATACTCACTCCTTTAAGAAAAACCATATGGATGTGCTTTCTCTTCCACCTGCTTCACTGTGCTCTCTGACCTGCTTCTCAGTGTTATTATTCTTTGAAGAGTGATGGTGTGGCAATTCTAAACTGGTTGATCTTCAGGATATGAATACTGAATAAGCATTGAATTTCCTTGGTTTGTTTGGTTTGGTTTTGTTTGTTTGTTTCCCAGTTGATTGATCTCTAAAGAACATATACATTGAAATTACAAGAATACATTAAAGTGTCATAAGCCTGTACTGCTGCTAAGAGTTGATCTCATCACCATCTTTTGCTTGGCCACTTCATCCCTCCCTCTTTCTGATACCAGCTTTAATGAGGCTATGCACTGGATCATTGGGGAAAGTCTACAGATTTTCTTGGCTTGGTTAGCTTGTAGTCACACTAGTTCCCTAACTGGTTCACCATGAGTCTGCATGGGCATACTGGCACAGGATACAGCAACTCATTTTTATTGTCCTTACCATCCATTTTGAAGGGTGGAGAATGACTTTCTAGATAAGTAGATGGGACTGCTCCTTTCTTGGGCAGTGCTACTGTATGCTGGTTTCAGCTGCTCTGATTTTAAAGTACTACTGTGTAAAAAGCAGCCTTGTGCGTTTGAATGATTTTGACAATTGGAGTATTTAATCACTCAGCTGATACCTCAATTAAGATGAGGGGCCAGTGCTATAATAGAAGCTTGTGATTCATACTGTGGAAACAAGTGGGAGTATTATATGTCATAGTAGCTTCTGCTTGCACAGAGAAACTGGGTTTCTTCTTGGCTGTCTGAAGATACACTCTTTTACAGTGTATCTGGTTTTGCACGAGTATATTGGTCTCCCTGGCAGATATCAATAAAAGAAAGCTGAAGAAAGACATTATCACAATTTCCAAGATACTTCTAGAGAAAGAGTTTCACTAGTTGTATAGAAAATTGTAATTAACTTGCATCTCACTAAGCAACTTTCTATCTTCTTCTAAAAAAATAGTACTAAGGTTTATGATAATCATGTTGTAAATTATAGAACTATTATCATAGGAAGTTTAAACTCCAAGAAGTGTTTTTCTGAACTTCACTGTGAAAAAATCTAAGTGTAGGAGTTGCATTCTGCTTGAAAACCTTTCCAAGTCTTGGCTTTATTGGTCAGCTTTCTTAAATAATCCCCTTGTTTAGGTCGACTCTTGTTTTCCTTTCAGTTTCATACAGGATGTTTACATACAATTGGAAATCTGTTTGGCCTCATACTGAACAATGTCGAACTTGGTGAAAATCACACAAAGAAACTTTGTACAGAATTATCAAACACAGCGATTCGGAACCTCTCACTGAGCTATGTGAAACTTTCATACATTGGCAAGTCAACTTTCCAGGGACTACAAGGAACAAATCTTACAATTTTAAACCTTTCCCAAAATTCTCTCTCTGTGATAGAAGATGAGTCATTTCAGTGGCTTTCAAGTTTACAATACCTAAACCTGAAGCATAATAATATCCATGTATCTTCACGTTTATTTTATGGATTATCCAGCCTTAAACATCTGAATCTCATAAATTCACTAACTGGAAAAATTGAAGATTTTCCCTTTCATTGGTTATACCACCTGGAGTACCTTATAATGGATAATAACAATTTTCCAGGAATTACTGCTAATATGTTCACAGGTCTGAACAACCTGAAATACCTGAGTCTCTGTAACTGCAACATAAACTTACAAAGAATAACTAATAAAACATTTTCTTCACTTGCTAATTCCAGTTTGCAGGTTCTCAATCTCACAAAAACGAGAATCTCTACAATAGAAAGTGGTGCCTTTTCTTCCTTGGGACATCTGAAAATTCTTGATCTTGGTCTCAATGAAATTAGTCAACAGCTCACAGGTCATGAGTTTAAAGGTCTTAATAATATACAAGGTATTTATCTTTCCTATAATAAAAACTTGACTTTGCAAAGTGAATCATTCATTTTTGTCCCAAGCCTTAGAAAACTGATGCTAAGGAAGGTAGGTTGCAGTAATCTGGCACTTACTCCTTCACCTTTTCGTCCTCTACAAAACCTGACTGTCCTGGACATCAGCAATAACAACATAGCAAACATAAAAGAAGACTTGTTTGATGGACTTGACAAACTTGAAATCCTGGATTTGCAGCATAACAATTTAGCTCGACTTTGGAAACAGGCAAACCCAGGTGGCCCTGTTCTTTTTTTAAAAGATCTCACCAATTTGCGAATTCTTAATTTAAAATCAAATGGGTTTGATGAAATTCCAGTTCAGGTTTTCAAGGGTCTATTTCAACTAAAATACTTGGATTTAGGATCAAATAATTTGAATTTGCTTCCAGCCACTCTGTTTGATGACCAAGCCTCTCTGAATTCATTGAACCTTCAGAAAAATCTGATAACCTCAGTTGAAGAAGAAGTATTTGGCCCTCCATTCAAAAGCTTGAGAAAACTAGAGATGGATTCCAATCCCTTTGATTGTACCTGTGAAAGCATTGCTTGGTTTGCTGATTGGCTTAATGTGACCCAAGTAGATATCCCTGGACTACGGTCTCAGTACATTTGCAACACCCCACCTAAATACCATGGTAGTCTGGTTTTGTATTTTGATAGCTCAGCCTGCAAAGACAGTGCTCCATTTAAACTTCTTTTTGTGATCTCTACCACTGTTGTGATGTTACTCATTTTTATTGTCCTTACCATCCATTTTGAAGGGTGGAGAATAATTTTCTACTGGAATATTTTAGTAAATCGAATACTTGGTTTTAAAGAACTTGACAGACAACAGGAAGAATTTTATTATGATGCCTACATTATTCATGCAAGAGAGGACAAGAACTGGGTGTCTAAAAATTTCATGTCTCTGGAAAAAAATAACCACTTTGAAATGCGGTTTTGTTTAGAAGAACGGGATTTTGAAGCAGGTGTATCTGAATTTGAAGCCACAATTAACAGTATAAAAATGAGCAGGAAGATTATTTTTGTTGTGACTGAACACCTTTTACAGGATCCCTGGTGTAAAAGGTAAGTAGGATATAAAATTTTATCTGTAAGGGGGAAAATGTATTAAGAGCTCTTTTTATGTGTAATTTAATATCAAATAGCATTTAATTTAAAAAAAACCAATGCACAGTCTATTTACTTAATATATTGTAACTTCAGAATAATTCCTAAGTTATTATGGGTAATTGCTCCACAAGTACAGTAGTGGACATTTGAATATCTCAGTCAACGTTTTAGGCATTTTGATTTGGTTTTGTTTCTTTATTTGCTTGTTTTCTCCAAATGTCAAGCTGCCACCTGTGAAGATTGCTTTCTTTAAAATTGCACTTTTGAAAAAGAGCAAAAATGGGTGAGACCACTAGCAACCAAAGATGATTTTTATTTGCCTTTAAATGAGTCTTTTCACCTTTCTTATGTAGTGATCTTGTAAAAAAAGGAATTTTTCTAAATAAGGCAATATCACGACAGTAAACTTAGGTTATACTTTTAGAGGATGACTTTTTTTTTTTTAGTTACAAGGCAACTAGCTTAAGAGAAGTAATGACCATTTGATATCACAAAATAGACACTAAGACCCCTGTTAAGAACTATTTGTCTCTTTTTTCCCCACGTGAAAAAACCAATTTATTTCTGTCTTATTTTTGCTTCAGTTTCAAGGTGTATCATGCTCTTCAGCAAGCTATTGAACAAAGTCGGGACTCCATCATACTAATCTTTCTTCATGATATCCAAGATTACAAGTTGTATCACGCGCTTCACCTTAGAAGAGGAATGTTCAGATCTCGCTGCATCTTGAACTGGCCAGCCCAGAGAGAACGAGTCAGTGCATTTCATCAGCAATTAGTGATGGCACTTAAATCTAGTAGTAAAGTGCACTGATTTTTGAAAGTACAGATTTGAATTATGGGGTCATTTTTTTGTTTTCTGTCATGGAAAACTAACAAGCCCTCATGAACATCTGAAAAGGTTTGTCATGCTGGAAAGATACCTGGAGTCACTATAATTTAAATCTACTTGTATTCATGTTTTTGCTGATATTTTAATTCAGCTGCACTGAAATGATGTTAAAATGAACCATGATTGATAGCCATTTCAGTCAGTGTATTAAAAATGTAGTAAAAATTCTGAAAAGCAGTGAGAATGACTGATGTTCTAGGAAAAATGCCCATCTCATGTATGGTAGAAAAGACATAAGACTGTCTAAGGGGATATGCAAAAGAGAATGCATTTATGACAAAATAGCAAATTCTGTGTAGAAGGTAGAGTGGACACTACTTCTTGCTTTTGTAACACAAGTGGAGATTCAGTGAAACTAAAACTGGAAAGCTTTCCTTGTGAAACGCAGTAAGAAAGATGGACAATTACTTCTGTAGTTCAAACCAAGAAACAGCAGCTTTAAAGTGAGTTTTAAAACATTTGTTTTAAGAGAAAGTCACTAGACCTTGTGAACAGGCTGTTCTGAATATGCTTATGCCTTCTGGGTGGGGCTAGTACTGGTGACTATGAAAATTGACTTTCAGGCTGATGAGTCAACTGATTTAATCAGTTTGATGTCATGAAAAAAATTGTTTTGCTCTTTCCTGCTGAAATTCAGAGAGCTGGCAGAAGGACATTTATACTTAGAGATGTCACCTTGATTCTTTGAATGCACATAAAACTGTATGCGGGCCTGTAAACAGAACTTGAAATCAATGTGAAACACAACCAAGGCACAGTTGCTGCACCTGGATAACATAAGTAAAAAACCAGAAACTTCTATAATATAACCAGTAGACAACTTTGTGGAGAAAGTGGTGTTACTGCAATTCATTACCAAAACTTTTGCTACTGGTGAAACAACAGCATCAAAAACATGACCTCCCCCCAAAGAAATAGTTTTAATTGGTTTTAATTGTTTTTTATTGTTTCTGAACATACACAGGTAAAGTGGGAGAAAATGTCAAAAGTAGATGAGTTTCAAATTTTGTTTCCTTTTCCTTTATGACTGTACATAGTTTTGCCTTTCATAGCTAAAAAGAAAATTGTAAAAAAATCAGATAGAAATGTGTAGTTTAATTTCTTGTGTATTAATCTAGTTCATTTTTTTCCTTAACATACTTTACATAAACATTGGCAGTCGCCAGGGCATTAAGGTTCAAATGTATGAACTAGCAGCTTGATCTGGAGAGAGCTGAGACTGAGAAAAATGTACTCTGAAAGGGTGATCATAATGTTTAAGGCTGGTTAAAATGTTATGGTTTGTTTTAGCACAATTTATTTTAAATTAGACACTGACAATCATTTGTATATTTTTGTTAATATTTAACTTTTGCTTCAAGGACTTTATAAAACTGTGTCCGTTTTTAGTAGGTGTGTGATCCTTCATTAGCTCAGGAATATCTTTAAATGTTTTTAAATTTTTCCCCTAGCATATCCCTCATCAATTTCAATACCTCCATTACTACAACAATGCTGTTTTACTGCTTTAGAAAACAGCTTGCAGATAGTTCTGTATTTAATGTTTTAAACAGCTTCTCACATGATTTGTCATATGCATAATTGAAAAACATTGGGTTTTAATAGATTTCTTATGTGCCATTATCATAAAAACCTAAATGAGACAAATAACAACATAGATTTTCGATGCACTGAAATAGTGAAGGGGTTGTAGATATCTTTACTCTTGCTGGGAAGTCCTGAGTGAAGGCAAATAGGCTTTGTTTACAGCTGAAGTGATAGATGATGATTCCGTAATTACAGTAATAGGATTATCCCCTTTGTGATGCTTTCATCTCATCTTTCTGACCTTTTCAGGTGAAGTGACAAATTCTTTCTTCATGCTTAGGCCATGAAAGTTGAGGAGGCAAGTTGGTAAGGATGGCGTGCCAGGTATGCACCATGTCAATTGTTCTTTATTTAAAGACTAACATGTGAAAGGGTTCCTATGTTTCCTAAATCTGTAATAGCACATAGGAGCACAATTTCTCTTTCAACATCAATATAAATTGTTTAGAAAATGTTTGCAGTTCACATGGATATTAAAAATGACATAAAAATCCAGAGATTGCATGGTGAAATGCAGAGGTGAAATGTGATCCAAGAGGTCAGACTAGCAGATCAAATGGTCTTTTCTGACCCTTAAAGCCTGAAAAATGACAGCATGTGTAAATTCTGTAAAGATATTTCTGTTTACTACAAATGCTCCCAAAGTTGGTTTCAGAACAGTGAAAAAAATATTATGAATGCCTAGTTTTGTAATATAGCTAAGAATATAAAATCACTTGCTGATGAGCGAAAAACCATTCTAAACAGTTATTTTAGTATCTAGAGTCAGTTGAAAATAATCTGCCACAGAGAAAGACATTATAAAGGCTGACAATGAGAATTACACTAGTGTTTAAAAAAGCACAAAGGCAACAAGCAAAGGGTCAGTGGTTATCAGTTATACCAGACAAAATTTTCACATCAGTTTTCCATGTTTGTCTGGAAGTTACCTACTCCTGTTCTGCTCCTGTACATTTGTTTGACAATATTATTGATACTATATAAATGGGCTTACCACAACTAGGAGTTGTAAGTGCTTTCAGGATTCAGAGTCCAAATCTGAGCTGGCTAGTTTCTTTGCAGTGGGCAGCATCAGACTGTATTATGCTGATTTGCTGAGGAGTTGAACACCAAATGAATGCGAAGTACTTCCAAACTTGTAATGTCAAAGACGTTACCTAGGACTAAGAAGAAATAATTTGTGTTGAAGGCAGAATATGTAAAGGACTTGAGTGAGGCAGAAATCTCAGGTCTGGAGATGGTGGGTGGAACCTGCCTGTTTCTGTGGATCTTGAATGACAGGGTGTCATGGTTTAGTGTTCCCTCTGAAACACTTCAAACCACACTCCACTGTCGTGGGCTGAAGAGGAGAATTGGAGGCACAAAAGGTAACGATCATGGGTTGAGATAAGAACAATTTACTGCAAACAGCAGTGAAGTAAGAAATAAACAGTAACAGGAACAATATTAATAACAGTACAAGACAAACAATTGATTCACACGTGAGTGCTCACCATGCGGAACATTTTGTTACCCTGACCGGTGCCTCATGCTACCCAACCAGAAGGAACTCCTTCCCCCTGTCCCACTCCCCCTTGCCCCTGCACATGACACGAGGTGGTATAGAATAACTTCAGGGTCCTAGCCATGCCCCTCCCGGCTACTGCAAAAACTAACACTGCCCTGGCTGGAGCCAGGACACAGTAACAGACAGTAATGTTCATAATAGGATCTATTCCAGGTCTTCATGCAGGGGCTGCAGCTGAGATAAATATACTACACACCATTGACCGCAATTGCACAACTTTCACTCTGGTTCAGCTAGGGCTTTTTGGCATGGTAGGAATAAATGCAGATTGTGCTGCTGTTAGGTTTGTGTCCATATGGTTTCACTTGAACATATTTATGCCAGTTTGTAAGGAAAAGACCAAGAATATCGCAGTGTCAAATCTCAGTCCTCTGCTTAGTGTTCCATGTACTCTCTCTGCTAGCTCACTGCACTCCTTGATGTGCTAGAAGACAAGGCAGGATAAAAGTCCCCATTTTGTACCCTGGGTTTTGTGTACCAGTAGCTGCCAGCTTTAAACTGATAGTGTAATTAGTTGCTTGATGTGTGATTCTCAGGCTAGTACGTATAAAGCAGCTGTGCTAACCTTCAGTCTTTGCTGGTTTTTTGCATGCTGCCAAGGACCATGTTACCTGTTGAATTCTGAGCTGGTAAAATATTTGCCCTGTGTATAATACCAACCATTACATTGTTCCCAAACTGGTGTTGGCGTGGCCACACTTACGTCCATCCAGGCAAGAATCCAATGTTGTAAAGCTAGGGCAAAGTTGGAAAGGTTTGCCCTGTCCTCACTCATGTACCTGGCTTGTGCCACTGCCGTGGGGATTTGTAGCAGAAGAGAGGTCATTCATCTGGACACCCTCTATTGCTCTCCAAACTGCATGGGATGGTTGGGAGCATGTTTAAAGGCACGTGAGTTGCTCCCCGACAGCTCCCTTACACGTCTGCCTGGCACGGTGAGAAAGGTGCACTGGGCTGAGTCACTCCGGCTCCGCGCTTCTGTGAAACCCTTTCTGCCCACAGATCTGAGTCAGGGCCCTGCCCTGCCGCCCTGGCAGAGAGACTTGGGTTTCTGCCCCTTGGTATCAGGTGGGATTCTAATGGAAGGGGAACCCCCACGCTTTGTCGGCTCGCCGGCTGCCACAGGTTGCTGCCCAGCGTTCATGCGGTGCGCACGCCGGTCAGGGCGGCTCTCGGGCGCTGCTCCGGCACGGTGCTCCCCGCCCAGGGCGGTGCGTGCCCGGCGGGGTTTGTTTCGCTTAGCAACGCCTGCCGGGCCGCAGGCGGCGGTGGCTCCCGCCGGAGGCAGCCGGCCCACGGCAGCCGGGCTTGCGGCACCGGGAAGGGGCCCCCGCCCGCCCCCATGAAGGTGGCGTCGCCGGGCCCGGGCGCCGTCCTGGCCAGGCTGTGCCGCGCCCC
>JAOXXN010000471.1:39739761-39753138 GCA_026770055.1 Myrmophylax atrothorax
TAGGCAGGCAGTGGGATTGTTTTGTACCCTAACCATTTCATTCCCGCAACTGCGGAGCCTTCGGTGAGGACTTGGAGCAGTCGGGAGCTGCTGCAGCTCCCGGCAGTCGCTTGAAAGCGTAGGGGAAGTGATGCTATGGATGTGCTGGGAGGGGTTTTTCTTTTCGTTTTATTTTATTGCAATGATTTCCTGACACAGTTTCTAATGGTATGTGATCCGAGGAGTCAAGAGATGTAATACAGCAGCATGCAGTGGAACAAAGTGACAGAAACAATATTTTGCTAAATCTCACATCAAGACAAGGGGGGACAGCCTTAAGTTGCGCCAGGGGAGATTTGGATATTAGAAAAAAATTCTTCACTGAAAGGGCGATCAGGCATTGGAACGGGCAGCTCAATCACCGTCCCTGGAAGAATTCAAAAAATGTATGGATGTGGCTCTTAGAAACACAGCTTAGTGGTGGACCTGGCAGTGTGAAGTTAATGGTTGGGCTTGAGATCTTAGAGGAGGCCCTTCCCAACCGTAGCGATTCTTTGATACTCTCTATTATGAAATCAAGTATAACCCTTATGTGTTGTTGCCCGGAGAAGGTCCATGAAATATTAGTGGTGCTGTTTCTCGGATTTTCATGTCTATAGGTTCAGGTTTCCTGCAGATCCATTTCCCCTGCCCTGGCAGCCAGTTTCTTTGGGAACTCAGAAAGTCTTACAGGTACAGGAGTTCCAATTGGTATTGTTAGCTTGAGTTGCCAAGTGTCTGTCAAGTAAGTAAAGCAGCTGGAATACAAGAGGAAAGGATTCTTGCACAGGCAAATAACTACAGTATGAAGCGGAAAGTAACAGTAAGTTGTTTCCTTCAAGGGTGTTTCATGGAAATCTACCCTGTGCATTTTGAGCTAGTTGACCAGTAAAGTCATGAACAGTGAAGTGTGAAATCTTGGTGGTGATACTAAGCTGTGGAAAAATACTAAGAACAAAGATCAGCTATGGAAAAAATTTGAAATACCTTATAAGGTGGCCTGAGCAATAATGTGGCAAATAAAATGACAGAGATGTACAGGAACAGAAGGAAACAGCATTCTATGTAAAGATGCGCTGTGAGATTATTTTTACTTCCTGGGAGGTAGATCTCGGTGTTTTAACAAAATAGATGCTGGTCTTGGGACTGGACTGCATGAATTTTCACAGAGTCTCCTGGTGCTGACTGGCCAGAAGCAGATGGCTAGGGAAAGAGGTGGGATGTTTAGAGTGAAAGCATGCAGATGTTTTCCACTGCTGTTGTATGAATTTGCAATTTAAGGTCTTCCCTGATGAGAAATTCACACTTGTAGGTTTTTGGTGCCTTGTTAAGTAAACAAGACATAGGAGTAGGATATGTGATATGGCCCATTTGAGTGAGGAATTAGATTTTGATGTGTGTATCTTTGTAATATATGTAATGGCATGACAAATAACAGGATAAAAAAAAAGAAAAAGCAATCCTAACTATTGTAGGACCAGTCTACAGTTCTTGTCTAAAGAAATGAAGAAAGTTTTTCAGCTATTAGCCCTTTTTTTATAGTTACTCATTCACAAATGTACTTTGGTGCAATTATGCTGCTGTTCACAGTTATGACCTGAGGGTTTTGTGGGATGAAAATAGGAACTTTCACAGGTAGAGCAATCTATTATTATAGAAACGTTTCTGAGAAACACTTTTACACATCTGTGTATGTTCTGAAGAGATGGGCTTAGCATATGGATGACAGAATTTAGTGGAATTACAGAAATCTGTGATTATAAACAGTTTCCATTAAAAACTCCAAAACCCCAACAAAAATCCCCGACCTCCCCAAACAAACAAAGAAATTTCCTTCATTGAAAGGTATGCTAAAGTAGTTTTAGTAAAGACTGCTGTTTGCTTGGCACCTTATCTGTAACTTCCTTTTATGCAGAGAGACAGCTGAGAAAGTGGACTCTGTGTTAATGATTGAACAGAAACACATAGGTAAATAAATTACTGTGTGGGCAATTACTGGTATGTGCCTTTTCTCAGCTGCTGCAATAGTGAGGTGCTGCTACAGTTGTGTGTCCTTTGTGCAGAGTTTAAACTGCACAGTTGGAAGAATGATGCTTGTGGAGTTAAACAAGTCTATTTTAAAACAAGTTAGTTTGTTTCAAGCAATGTTTGTGTTGATGGATAGGACTGAAGAATTCAGAGTAATTCTCTTTCCCCCCTCCTCCCCCTGCATTGAAGGTGTGAATTAAATTTATTTAAAAGTATGGAATGATGAGTTTCTGTGTTTCTTACAGGAAGGGACTGTCCAGAGATTCCACAAATTGGTGTCTCTCTGGAAAAAGTGGAGAGTCTCTTCCATCAGTTTTTGCAAAAAACGTGCAGGAAGCCATCGACAATTATACTTGGTATGCAGGTACTTCTGTAACAATGCTTCATTAATGCACTTTTGACTTAGATATTTCAACATTGGTATTAATTTTCACTAGTCATGCTTTTAGTCATTCTCATAGGTAATAACTATTGCACAATCTAATTCAGGGTATAGGTTAACCTAACCCATTTTTAAAGGGTTTGAACTTTACTCCTGTTATGGATTTGTGTATTAGACCATAGTAAAGGGCACTGATTAAGTCTGGAAGGAAAATCAGACTGCATGATTCAGTTGAAATCATGCTCACCAGTGTTGCAGGAAGTTAACTTCAAAGGAGTTTCATTCCAGACAACACTGGTTAGGATTTACCTGGCCTGCATATCTGATTGCTGTTGCTTTCCCTGCATCCCAGGGTGGGTGGTAGCTGGCAGGGATCAGCCAGGGCTTCGAGGACTTGAATGCTGGAGCTCAAAATTTAAAGAACACCAGGTGTAACAACATAAGACACTGCATACAGATATATAACTCAACGGTGTTTGAAACATTTGTAGAGATCTTGTGCTTAGTTTTGTGACAGTTTTCTTGTGATAGCTTCTAATGGAGTTAAGGAATGTTTATGTTACCTTTAATATGTGGTTTTTCATGGGATCACTAGCTGAACTGAAGAAATCAAAATAATTGTTAGAGCTGGAAATATAAGTACATGTGTAAATATATTTAAATACATATAGACATACATATGCATATTTTTGAGTGCCCATACAGTTGCAGTGATATATATATACATACAAAAGCATAATAGTGTGGAAGGAATTGCCTTTAAGGCAGTAAATGGTACTAACAGGAGCATATGTTCATAGCACTCTACTTGAAAACATATGCTTGCACCTCTTCACCTCAACAGGAATATGTATTGCATGTATTTACATGATTTTTTGCTTTATTTTAAAAATGTTTATACAGAAAATAATTGTATTCTTCATGTTAATTTGTTACATTTTCAGTGGAACACTTTCATCACTTTCATCTAGTGGTTGTACAACACCCACGGAGTTGAGTAATTCTTGGTCTGGAATAAACAGCTATACTACTGGTTTGTCTACTGAAGAAAGTTCAGTTTACTCCTGGAGGGATGATGTATGTCACATGACCTTTTACAATTCCTTTTCTTTAAATATTGTAGAAAAGATTAATATTTACTGGAAATGGACATGCAGTACCTCAACCATAATAGCCTAATGATTAAATGTATTAATTGAATATTTAAAAAATAGTTTTGTTTGCAAGTTTGTATCAGTGCAGCTAACGTGTAACAAACGAAAATGGAATAAAAGTATGAAATTATGAAGTTTGGGAAAAACAAACCTGTTCTACTGAAGAAGGTAGGCTTTTGTTTCTGAGTCAAACAGAATGATAAAATGTGTTTTCAAATATTGCATAGTGCAGGCAATGTGTAAATTGAATTATTCTCAGTGTTTTCAGTTACAAAGTGCATTCATGAACATGTGTATAAATTTTTCAGTCTCGGTAGATATTTAACTCTTACATAAACTCAGTTGTGTTTTGTAGATGATGCAGAGAGGTTGTACATGTTATGGAGGCTGACCTCTGAGGCATGCCTGTTGTGGTGCAGGCTGGCAGTATTGAATAAATCCAAAAGCACTGCAGTTGCTGCCGCTTTCATTTTAAAAAGCATTCCATGGTTTGCAGTGGTAGTTCCTAACCTTTAGGGTACTGACCCCATCTGTTGCTGTCAGCTCTTCAGGAGAAAGCCTCACTCTGGATTATACAATAACCTGTGTGAGAGGTACTTTCTCATTCCTTTTGGATGTGATCCTCAAGTGCTTTGAAGCATTCAACTGCAAGTCAGCAGGTGTGAATTGGACCCTGAGTATTACCACTTCTTTTAGTGTATCGAAGTGTCCAATGTGAGTGTCAAATGTCATGAACAGTGCCCCAGGCGACGAATTCTCAGCCAAGTACTTGTCTCCACATCACTGGATAACATCAGGCACTTCTCTGCTATTTTCATACGTGTCTGTGCTCACCTGTCTGGTTGCACTGAGTTGTAGGTTCAGTGAAGAGGTATTGGAAGGGTATTTCTCACACTGACATCTGTTTCCTAAGGTCACGCAAGAAGGAAGGTGCCCCCTCTTTGTCCTCTTAGCTGTTTTACTCAAAAAGGGAGAGCAGTGCTTGCAAGAGCAGGGAGATTCGGTGCCATGGGTCCCAGAGGTGCAGTGTGCATGCTTCATGTTGGAGCAGGGAGCAAGCTGGAAGTCCAGACAGCATATAACTGTTTTTTTTTTCTGTTGGCTAATCCTGAGCAGCTGTCTGTTACCTGTTAACATCCTAGAAATGTAGGCTTCTAGTTCCTTTTTAATAAATCAACTTGCTCTTGCTCAGGTCATCTATATGGGATTTTTTTTCTTTTTTTGCACTGTGGTGTATAAATTGTGTGTCCGAAGTAAATAGGCAGAACATGCATTCTGACATGCCCAGACAAAGTGATTCAGGTTGTTTTGTTTGTTATGTATTGTGTTAATTTGAGTATACATGCATGTTTGCTAACAAATTAACTTTATAATATGTAGGAATTTGATAAGGCCAACACACAGAGAGTGCATCAGTTATTTTGGGAGATTGATGAAATGCTGTTTGAAGGAAAAGTGACCTCTCAAACACAGAGCCTTCAAGTGGAGTGTGCAGATTGGGTTGAACAATTTCCTCATCTAAGGTAAAGAAATTTTTTTGCTGCTACTGGTTTTAATCAGTTACTCTAATTTGAATTTTTGGGATACCCTCTTATGGTTTACTCTTGATGTGTGGCATCACCAGCACTTGTACATTCAAATCTGTATCTTCGAGCTGTGTCATAGGTGCACCATAAACCTGGGCAGTGGTGCTTTAGCAGTTAATCATTTTGCTTAATACAATGATTGTAGGCAATGGTATTTTAGCAGGATGTAACGAGAAAATAATAGTGTACTATTTTCATAATGACTTTTTTAAAATGAAGAATACATTTGTAAATAAGTATTTGGTTTTACTGTAAGTGAAAACATGCTGCGAAATTCCAAGACTCTCAGGGTTAATTCTGTAATTGATTCTTCTAAAAAGCAATGAAAAATGAAGGGGACCACATGCCTTGCATATACTGCCCAGCCACAATGTCCTCCTAACCCATGTAAAACAATGTGTTATATTGACCCAGCAATAACCAGTTGAATAGGTGTGAGGATGCATACATGATTAGTGGGAGTTGCTTTGCATAGATGTGCAGAATTTCTAGGCAGCCTGATGACTGCTTTTTATAACACAGGGGACCAAGTAAGTGTTCTGCATTATACTGTCTTGTCTTCATAACTGATGGCATGACATTCTTTGCTTCCTCTTAAGCCATTCTAAACATAGGCCTGCATGTGTATTGACTGTCTTCCAGTCAATGGTTTGTTAACACCATTACAAAGAATGCTGTCAATAACTGTGCTATGCTTTCAATGCTTTTAGGAAATTTGCAGAGGCTTGGTACATTTAATATAAACTAAAATCAACTAACAAAGCTTGTCACAGTTTGTCAGGAAAAAGAATTGTTAAATAAATCTGAGGCAATTTTCACTAGCATCAAGCCATGCCTTGCCTTGTTTAGATACTGTGAAAATCAATAGAACATGCATAAAATGGAGATAGATTTTAGTGCTGTGTTATTTAATCAAAATATTAAGTAATTTTTCTATATCTTTAGGGTATTTTCATTGCATAGAATTTATTTTAAGTGATTCCCTGTACTTAGGTTTTTTTGATTCAAATCTAGTACTGTCAATACCAACCAAGCTCAAGAGGTTGAAAGTGAAGAAATCTGGCAGATTCTGCATCATTTGCTACTAAGGGATGTGGTACCTCCTTATAGTTTAAATAGAAAACAAAAGTTACTTTTATTTATTAAGATTAAACCTTAAAACTCGGTTTGCATTGATTAGTTACTCAGAAGAATAGTCTCTGGGATGCCAGGTTTATTCCTGAGTTGTGCTACAAACTGCTTGCTGGCTGCCCTTTTTATTTTTTTGCTTTGTAAACCAGCTGTGTTCGTGTAAGAATATGTGGCTCAGCATGTGGGAGTAAATGTACTCAAGAATTGTCATTGGTAAGAGAAAGATCAGATCTATGAAGGAGAAAGCTTTTTGTTCTTGGCTTACAAAATCAAAAGTGAAAAAGGCTGTTGCTTAGAGCTTCATGTGGCATAAAGTGTTGTTCTGTAAAAGGAAGTCTCAAGGAAACATGGTCAGGGGAGTCTGGACATTTCTGCTTGCACTGCAAATTCGGCTGGCAAATTCCAGTGAGATCCCTTGTGAATTCTAGTGAAAAACAATTCAATAAGCAATGATTACTATTTATACTGTGTTAATAAATTATTTTATAGCATAATTTTGTGTATATTTATTAGAATTGCTTTCACCTTTTCTCTCTACCTCTCTACATTAATGCATGTTGGATTTCCTGCACTTACTGAACATTAATTCTAGCCTTAACTTTCCCTGTAAACAGTTTTGATTAGCTCACATTGCTGGATACTGGAGTTGGATAACTGAAGGCACCGCAGATATTATTTGTCTTCTGCATCCATTTTTAAATGTTTCTTACAGAGTTTTTGTAAGAAAGGAGGTGTGTTGACTTTATCTGCCTTTAGAACAGTCTAACAAGTTTGACTGTTTGCTCTCAAAATTTATAAACCAGAATCTCAGCTTGTGTAAATCAGCTTAACTTCAATTACTTCAATAGTAGGTGATGTTAATGTGTTAAACAAGGCTCTGGCCCCACCAGGAATTGCTTTTCAAAGCGAATGTATGGTGTGCTTTTGCCTTGCCTACTGTTGGCAGGTATTTGTATTCTCGATCTTTGCATATGGTGTAGGTTTCCATCTAACATATTGCTTGTTCTCTCCTTTTTATTCAGGGTTCTAGGAAAGCAGCTCCTAGTGCCAAAGGATGAAGGCTTTCAGCATTTTCAGAGCAGAAATGATGCCTGTGTGGATGCTAAATGTTTACCTGGCCTCTGTGAATGTACTAGTAACACAAAAGAGTATGTTGATTTTTTTTAAGTTTTCCTTTTGGTCTTCCCTCTTCAGAAGTATGTACCAATACTACTTTTTTATTACTGAAATGGGCCAGTGTAATTAAATATGCATTTGCTTCTTTCTAAATATGCAATTTCTTCTTTCTTTAAATGCTTAATTCTCATTTCATTGGTATTTTTTCAGGCTCTGCATTTCAGGCTCTAAACTCATCCTAACAGCATCCCCAGTACATACATCACTGGATTCAAGTTCCACTGGGATTTCTGCATCTGACTCAGCCATGTATTCCTTCCTGGAAGAAGAAATCTATGATATGGATGGAAAAATAGAAGAATATCTTGCCTTTGACAGCAAGGAACTGTAAATAACAGATATATGTATTTTTGAAGAATATAATGAAAAGTTATCGGTGAACCCAGTCAGGGTTCATAAACTGTGTTTCTCTTCTGTAAGATACAGTTCCTTCTGTCCCTGTGTTTGGTAGTACAGTGGTCAGAGCACTCACTGAGCATGTGGAAGATTAGGTATGTTGTCTTTCTAGTGGTTCAAAACTCCCATCTTCCATGTCAGAGGAATATGTCTTAACCACTAGTCATTTTGAGTTTTTTGGTGCATGGAGATTTAATAAAACTAGTATTTGAGACAGGGTAGACTGAAGGCATCCCTTCTCTCCAAGTGAGTGCCTTGAGCAGCAGGTTGTTTAGGGTCATTACACTGTACATGCTCTCACTGTCTGCTCTAATGAAGAATCTTAAATTCTTTCAGTGCATTGTATAACAGCTTTGTGAGGAGAGCTATGGGTTGCAACCTGCACTCAGAGCAGTCTTGTGAGGGACAGGAGTCACAGTGTCATCTTTTTGACAGTGCAGCCTAGGTTTCCTGTGAGCCAGTTGAATGTTCCAGCAGCTAGGCTACTGGATGGATGAAAGCTCATAATGTACTGTTCACTGAAAGGCCTCTATGAGGGCAAAACTTTGGTAGGACTAGTTGGGCACAAAGCATAGCTTTTTGTGCTAGGGCCTTATGCATACTCAGGACAAAGACATGGTTGTTCTGAAAACCCGAGGAACCAGACTGAGGCCCTTTTAGTCTGTTTTTTTTGAAAGAGAGAGCTGGGGTTGCTACCTTTAAGAATACTCTTAGTATTCTCTCCTCATTTTACTAAGTAAACCTCTTGTTTTCTTCAACTCTGAAATACCATGTTCTCTGTAACTAATACTTTAGGCATTAAAAAGCTTGGTATGAAAATATCTTGATCATACAGTGAGTTGGACCACTCAGCCACATCTCAGTTACAGTTAAGAATTGTGCAGTACTGTTTGAAGAAAAAGTGAAGAAATGACCGAGAAGAGGAAGGGAGATAGTAGAAACCAGTATGAATTTGGAATCATCTTTATGATCTCAAAAAAATTGCATTCCTTAGTAAGAAATGTGATGGCATTAAAAAAAGGGTTAAAACTTCCTTCCTGAGAAATGTATTAGAAGACCAAATTAGGAAATGTTGCTACAATGTGTTTCCCCAGTAGTGATAAACAGAAAAAAACAAAACAAAACCAAACCCCATATTTCTCCTCACAGTAGTGGAAAGGAAGAAGATATGTGTAAGGCTGTGGGCTTGGCTATTCTTGTCAGGCTGCAGAAATTATTTAAAGTTGTTTTCTCTTTGATCAATGGTGGAGTATTGCAGATGTGTGCAGGTACATGAAGTGTGATGAAAAAGAAATTTTCTATGTGATAGTCCTCCTGACAAAGGCAACAGATAAATAGTTAATTTATGTTAATGTAAAAACATAGGATTTAGTCTCAAATGACTATGTGCCATGTAGAAGCATTTTCCTAGAGCTGCAGATCTCTATTTTGTGATGCCATGACAGGACTTTTTAATTTTTCAACTACAAGCAAGAAAAAAAAGAAATCACTATGCATTTGATAGGTTCTGTTTCCGTAGGTGCATTCAAATTTGAATTTTTTGATGATCTACAGCTTACTGCCTTTTCTTCTGTATGTATGTTTCTGTATTGGAAGGAAGGAAAAAATGTAAAAACCTGTAAGAGTCCTTTTGAATTTTTTTCCTTTATTAGTGATGATGACAGTTGGGAAAAAAAGAAAATGCTTCTTTCTGAGAAGAGGAGTAAGTGTGGCATTCCCCCTGTTTCTCCCAATGCCTGTATCAAAGATGCTGTGGCTTCTGAAGTATTTGATCGTATCTGGAGCAGTGTCATTGGAATATTGGAGGAACTGATTAAAAAAAATTGGGAAACTAGTATCCCAGGTATCTGATATTTTCAAATATGGTATTTCTTGAATCTAACTCAGAAAAGTGATTCTCCCCTACCCCCTTAAAATAACCAAGTTTTCCAAGCTTTATTTAAGATAACCAGTGCTGTAGCACTGTAAGTATGTAATGCATTGCCATGAGAATGCGCACACATACACACGCACCTAAAATAAAAACGTCCATACTAATTTTCAGGGAGTTTTTTATGAGGCCAAAAAAAAGGAAAAATGCTGACTGAAATAGCTTCTTTTCTGGAGAGCATGATTAAAAAAATGAAAATCTTAATCACTGGCTTGAGATGCAAATTGATTCTGTTAGCAGGGGATCACTGATGATGTGTGATCTGAATCTAAAACCTAGGAATCAAAGTCTCCTAGTTCTCATTGTTTGAACTTTGTTAATGAACCCTTAGGTAGATTGTTAAACTGAGCTAGACAGTCTTGCTGATGTGCAGGAGCTTACAAGTTTAGTACAGGATAAAGAAATGGTGATGCATGTAATTTTATGTTTTCATATTCTATCGGTCTGTAGCAAGGAAAAACAAAAGCTAGGAAAATTAACTGGAAGGGAAAATATATATATTGTGCATATGTCATCCTTGGAGACTGAGGGAAATTTCTGTTGTTTCAATACATTTTAAAAGGATAGAAATGATAGAAGAATACCTGAGTGTGGGTTTTGGAAGTTACCTCAAGTGTAAGGTACACTCAACCTTGAATGTACAACAAAGTAAGAAATGACAAAATTTCTCAGAATGCTTGCAGCATCAGAATTTAACATTTCAGATGTTACTGAGATACTAAAGTTCCTTTCGCATCACAGGTGAATTGTTTAGCTCTCAATATTACAGTTTAGGGAGGATAGCTTGGCAGTATTCATAGGTTTGTTGTTTTATCTTTTTGAAGGTCATAAACTTATGACAAATAGCTAGTTACCAAAGTATCTCACCTAGGAGGGAAAAGAATTTGGATTTATAATAGAAGTAAGATGGTAGTTTATACCCAAATGAAACTGTGTGTAGCTGTTGTGAGACAATGGTAGTATCACTTGACTTTTCATTTAATATATACTTTTTTGCTGCTTGAAAGAAGAAAAATCTTTGGAGGTTTTTAAATAACATTTCAAAATTCTTAGCAATATTTTCTTAAACACCCACTTCCAACTCTACCTGTATACACAAACTTGTATGTCGATGTCAGAGAAAGCATAAACAACATAATTTATGGAAGATTTTTAAATAACATGGAAACTTAAAACTATATGAAAGTCTTTATTTACTGTGAATTGCAATATTCTTTGAACCCTAACAAATGATGGCTGGTAAACACAGAAAATTCTTCTTATTCCCTCTATCTTTTTTGCTGTTGTGCAGAGTGTAACAAAAAATTGGAAAAACTGAAAACTGTTACAGCAAAACTGCCACATTTGCCAGTCATTCATATTATAACAGATGCTGGGAGCATTCCTGTGTCCAGAGGCTCTGAAGCACAAAGTGTCTCTTTTGGATCTCATTCTGTTTCATTGCAGGTAAAAATAACTAATTACTTTCTGTGAAATGGTGTTCTTTTTTATTGCAAACCTTGGACAGTCTTGGTTGAAACTTGGAAAGGTTCTTTTTTTTTTTTTTTTTTTAATACCAGTTAGGTTTACTTAAAGTCAACTAATTTAAAATGAGGGTTAATGAAATGTGGATTCTTTTTTTATTGTCACTTGTTTTCCTTTGATGGTTTTTAAAGGTGCCATTTACCACTAAGATACTGCTGCAGTTGCTTTACAGAGAAAGTCTTGTTAGACTGCATTCTGTCCTTAGAAACTAATTTTGCTTTGTTGTGGTCCGGTCATTTCTTCTTGGTAGAATTAAGAAAACAGACCAGGCTCTTCCCTGAACTGCAGTGATGGGAAGTTGAACTTGAAATACTTTACTCACGACCCTCTGAATTTTGGACTGTCTCATTGCTTCTCTTTTTCTTCGCCTCTTGTGAAAGAGGACTCTGTGGTATATCCACCAGCCTATTGGCACTAGGCCTTACCTCTCTGTGGAAGCAAATGTTTATGTTGATAAAATGTCCTATTTTGTCCTGCTTGCTGCCTTCTCTCCCTGTCACCTGTTTTGCATATGTTTCCTTTTCCAGCCACTGTTTCTGTTTGGTTTTTTTCTCCTGTCTATGTCTATTGAGTTCAAATGACTTCATTCTCTTCCATCTGCTCTTTCTCCATGCTTGCTAAGCAGTGAGATAAAGAAGATAGAAAAGATAGCACAGCAGTCTTGGTTCTCCTTGTTAGGTTCTTTGTTCTGTAGTGGTCCCAACAGTTGGAAGAAACGTGTATATAAATAATGCCAAGACTCTGTTCTGTGCAGAGAGAAAATGGAAACTTTGAGAATCAAACTGTCTTCAACTGAAACATACTGTAAATTGAGATGCAATTCAGTAACTTAATTATGCAATTCATATTGGTAAAAATCTGTTTGAAGTAAGCAAAATTACATAGTTGCCCCATCTACTACTGAAAATTCTACTAAACCATCTTAATTGAAACTTTTCTGAAAACCAAGTAAAATATCTCTTAACTATGTGTTTTTTGAGGTCTTCCTTCAATAAAAATAAAGGTTAATCCATAGTTGTTGCTTTTAATAGGTTCACCGTTTCTCCAGCAACTTCTGTAGTGATTTGAATGGTGTGATGACAATTCAAGCAAAACCACTCCAACAGAGGCATGTTGCCAGAGTAGAAAAAATACAGTAGGTTTTGATATTGATGTTTTCAAAATATGGCATAAATCACACTGCATAAAAATGTTTTGCAATTAGAAAAAGGCAATAAGAAGGCAGTCATGTTGTTTGTGTGTGATACTGATGTGATCGTGATTTGAAGAGGTTGAAATGATATGCTGTTAAATCCTTTTTCTCTTGATCCTAATTCCTTATTTCTTTTACCCTAGGAATGAGCAAGAAGACAAACAGCAGAGCATTGCCTCCAGTGCTCCCAATTCAGCACATGCTAGGTTGGGGAGAATTTCTGATAACAGTGTTCTCTTGTCATCTGGGGCACTGCTGGCATCTTCCAGGAAACTACCGAACCATTGTAGGTTACCTTCTCTGACCTCTGACCAACTCTGCTCAAAAGTTCCTAGTATCTACAGTGAGGAAATCCTTAGAGGGACAAAACTGTGAGTTTTTCATTTTATTCCTTGCTTTTCTCAGAACTGTACTGAAAGTTCAGCAATGATGGATTTTGCAAAATACTTGAGAACTTACCCACGATTTATTATTAATTCTGGAATTCAGAGGGAAAAAGAAAGCCATCCAAACCATGATTTCTTGAGGAAAGGAATTTGTTTTATTTTTATTAGGTGCTGTTAGTTTTTGTAGCCAAGCTCTATTAAAAAAGGTACTACTTAATAATTTCATATTACTTCTGTGAAGAAGTCTGTAGTATGAATTTTCCTAAAAGAGGGACACTTAAAATTCTATAGAGTTGCCAGCTCAGATCGTTTGTCTTCTGCTCGTGCACCTGCAACCTGGAACAAGTTACCACCAATAAACTCCGAGGCTGTTGAACACTATCTTTCAGCACCTCGTCTGCAACAGAGCTCTGTAAGTTGTGTTCATTTTTGTACTGGTGAATAAGGTATTTAGAAATAAATTGCTCCGTATCA
>JAOXXN010000471.1:39759906-39781916 GCA_026770055.1 Myrmophylax atrothorax
TAATGGTGAAGCAGTTATAAACAGTCACTAATTTGCTATTGTTTTGACCCTTCTCCCTTTTGCTTTTCTCCTCAGGAGGATATCAAGTATTGAATAGCATAAATATATTCATGTCATAATTTATGCCCTACGCAGAAACCCCAAGATCTTCCCTGACCTGAAGGAGTTCATGCCTGAGTGATTCTGCCCTGAAAATTTTAAGGAAGAGCACCTGTATGCTTTCCAAATATTTAATGTTCTTGATAGTTTGCATGAATCCATCACTTTGTAATTGACCCTGTAGGATCTAGCCAAACAACAGAACAGTGGGCAGAATCTCCACCTGTAACCTTGGATGAATTGTGATCATCCAGATTGGCAGTGTGCATATTCCTTGGCACATTGATGCATAAATACAGGTGTGGTGTTTTGATAGGTACTTGGCATTGATATTTATTAGTTATGACAACATCACTGGTACCTTATCGGGGTTGGTTTACCACAGTAGCCTGTGTTCTGGGGGATGAGTGGTGGTCTGCTTTGTTGTAAGACATGTCATTATTATGGTAGGGAAGATTTTCGTTTCTTAGAGAGGACAAAAACTTACATTCTTTTGGGGATAACTCATCATGCAAAATGTCTCAAGTGAAGGATCCCAAATGATGGCTATGAAACAGAGCAGTTGTTGCTGTACAGTAAACACCAGGTTGCACAAACTAAGCAAAGTATGCTTGATGGAGATGGGCATCCCAGCAATTGGTCTGTCTCTCAAATGCTATTCCATCTCCTCTACCTGTGTGAGAAAGGATCCACAGAAGGATTTGAAGCTGAAGTCTTCCTCAAGATTTGGTTTTGGAAGCCTAGATTTTTGGGCTACAGGAGCATGAAATTTAGCATCAGACCCTAAAATTCCTCTCTGAGGACTGGGGGAGACCTCCACGCTGTCCAGCACTGATGATATATTTTGAAATGAAGGCATGCTGTGTTGTATTTTCTTTGTACAGCTGTTGTGGGCTACAAATAGCCTGGGTTTTTTTCAGAGTAGCTCCCTACCTGAAGGTTAATCATGTTGTGATGGTGTATGTTGAGAAAGAGGAAAGCTCTTACTGAGAAAAACCTGTTTTAGGGAAAATCACAGTTTTTTCCGAATGAATTGTGTGCTTTTCTTTTGTCCTTCTGTTGCATCAGATTCAATTTAGCTTTTCTTTGCTTTGGGCTTATGTTTTTCTTGTTGTTAATGATGATTTTATCAATTTCTTAAGTGAAGAATCCAGGCTGCATTCTAGGGACCAGTAGAAGCCTGTGTTGTCATTGTGCCTGTGGGCTGACCCAGCTGCTTAACAGGATGCATGCCTTCTGTCAACATGGGCAGATAGGCTTCCACTTAACTGAGAGGCTGAATAAAATTGGATTTGCACTGCTATGTGCATTTGTAAAAGCAAAGATTCACTAACCAGTGGAGTGCTCACAGAAATCCAACTCTGAGCCAATAGCTCTCTGGGTGGAGCAGTGCTAATTGCAGTATGGTAGAAAACTCCTCCTATGTAACATCCTCAAGTCTCAGTGACACAATTAGGCTTCAAAGATGCCCGACCTTTCATTTCCTCTTTCTTGGGTATATATCTTTTACATCTTGTTCCAGTGTTGCCACTGCCTTTTGTCGGCAGCATCACCATTGCCAGCTGCTGGCAGGATTTTGCAATGTTTGTTCTGCTCCCTGTGCCTTATCACCTTCTCGCTCTGTTTCAGTTGTTCCACCCCGCTCCACCCTCTACTTCCCCCCCGCGCCGGGTAGAAGGAGTTACCAGCAGTTACAAACATGGATTTTTGACTCAGAATCACAACTAGCTACCATCTAATTATCGGCCCATGAAGGCAACAAACTGCAAGATTTTTTGTAAAGATGAGAGCATAAGCATACTCAACTGATCTGTGTGTTAAAAAGACAAGAGGCGAGTCTTTTCATCCTGCATGCTTGCTTCCTTCTTAGGATGTCACATGAACAGAAGCTGTGTAGCTTGCCTTGTGTGTTGGCAAGATAGGGTATGTATCTGCTGCTTTCTGTCACAAACCATTACAAACAACAGCAAGAGTAGCAAAGTTCATTTCCAGCTGTTTACATAAAGATCCAACAGTTAGCATTTATGATAAAGTTTTTGCTAGGAGATTGCAGAAACAAAGTGCCAAAATTTACTCCCCTTTGCTGCCAAGGGTCATCCAAATCTTACTTCACTTCTGATATTCTAAGCTTTCTGTTTGTTGGTGTTTTTTTCTTAGTTGTTATGTTTCTGCTGTTTGTTGATTTACTAAAAATGCTGGTGCAGTCAGTGCAGTTGTTTTTGGTACAAAGCAAACAGGATAAGCGTGACTATGGTTTAAAAGTAGCTTTTGTGCTGTATTCAAGGGGTGAAGTTTTGTGAATTGACTGCGAGCCATGCTGTCTCTTCACCAAACTTCTGTTTGACCACGAGGTTTCTGAGTACCTGCTTTGAGGAACAGATGCCCCAGTAGCCCTGCAGCAGTGAGAAGAGACCCTGGATCCTCCTGAAGCAGGAATGGCAGCAGTGTATGTGGTGGGTATGGTACCGTATCTACCCACGCACTTTGCAAGTTGTGGCATAGATGCTGATGCTGTCAGTCATGTCAGAGGCACCCTTTAGCCTGTGCCTGAGCATTCAACAGTGAGATCAGTAAATGCCATTTGAGCCAAGAAGTGTCGGTGTGCATTGCAGTGCTGCTCTTGATCACAGGTCTGTATGGGCTCTGGTTTTTGTAACCCCTTGAAGCCATCAACCCTACTGAAAAAAGGTACTCCCCATCTGACCCTTCAGTCTTTGTGTTGGACTGCAGCATTTCAGTTTTAGATGGCAAAATGGTGTTCCCTGAGCACCTGAAAAAAGGTGGGGAAAGATACTGAAAAAATGCATCCTTCCTAAATCAGCAAAAATGTGTTTTTTCTCTTGACAGCACTTTATGTCTCCTTCTGGGGTATGGCATAGGTCTGCAAAGAACTTTCTCACTCTTCACTTGAGTCAGAGGAGCCAAGTGAGGGCAGGGAAGTAGCACTGTTCCCTCTAGCTTCTCTGCCATTAGGAAATGCTTGCAGGCAGCCTCTCCTTGTGCATGTTTTTTAAATCTGTTTGTTTTCCTGGCAAGAAGCTGTGCCTGTGGCCTGTGTGACAGCTCCGCCTCCTGCTCTCTGGCCAAATTCCCCAAACAGTCAGCTTGGTGCAGCGGCAGTGCTGAGTACAGGCAGGGCCAGTTCTGCAGCAGGGATCAAGTCTTGCAGCAGGCAGCTGAGAGGTGATGATGGAGGTCGTGCAAGGATTCACAGGGAGACCTCAGCTGCTGCCCTTGGGGGCTGGGGTCATCACTCTGCTGTTGACAGTTGTGGCCATATGCTCCCTGCCCTTCCTAATGAGTTACTGGAGGCAATGGTGGATGTTGAAGTCAATCCCAGGGGTCAGCCCCTGCTATCCTATGCTGGGAAATGCTCTAGTCTTAGAGCGGGATGGAGAAGGTAAGGCAAACTCACTATGTAGCCCAGCTACGAGATCCCTCCACTGCATGGTGTTTGCTGGAGGAGCCAGTGCTGGTGAGCTGCTTGTGGGTTTGAGCTGTGGCTGGCTGGGGAAAGGGAATGGAGGGTCAAAGATGTGCTGTTCCCTTTAGGTCTGTATGGGGCTGTGGGCAACCTTCAGAGGGGAACTATGTGAGGAGTGGGCACTGAAGGGGAAAGGAGAGGAACTGCATAAATGTAGCATTATTATCAGTCAGAGATTAATTGGAAGTTTGGTCTGACAGCAGCTTCCAGATATTGATGCTGGACCCAGATGGTTACAGTTGTTGATAGGGTGGAGGCTGAATTCTGTGGAATGTGTTTTTCTGACAGGGAGGCATGCTGGGGGCTGTTGCAGGAAGTGCTGTTTCACAAAGCAGAGCGCTGTAACCTCATGACTGTTAGCTGTGATCCAAACAAAACTTTATAAACAATTCTCTTCCCCCAAGTGAGCATGTGCAAGTGACTTTACCATGCTGAATTGCTGGGTCACTTTCAAAATCAGCTGTGACCTAGATTTATGTGTTGGATGCAAAAGAACTTGCTGAGTATTTACAGTACATTCTTCAAAAGCAAACCTTTCCATTCTTGCTCTCATTAATGGGACCTTCTTTTTTGTCAAGTGCTTGGGAGAACACTAACGTGCTAAATGTTCCGTTTTCATTTGGTACTTGTTTTTTAACAGGAACATATTTCTTAAGGAGTTTGAGGTGTGAAAGCTTTGCTGTCAGTGGCTCATACTTTTCTGTGTGTTTGATGTTTCTGTCTGCTCTGTGCATGTGTGTTCCGGGCTCTGCTGCCAGGTATGCTGCCAGAAGAGAGGCTGTGCAAGCATGGTGAAGTCAAGGATGAGTACAGCATTGGAACACAAATTTCTCAGTGCTGACCTATGCTGAGACATGGTACCTCTGTTCACAAGGGTCCGCTCTCATATCTTTCCTTTGCATCCAATTCTGTATCTAAATACAGATATGAGATCTTTGGTGGATGTGAGGGCAAGCAGCTTTGTGGAAAGCTGACTTCGGGGAAGCAGTAGCAAGATCATAGTCAGGATGTTTATATGATCCTGACTGAGAGGTGACTGTTCTTTCTTCCTTTTTTTTTCCTTCTTTTTAAATTTCCTTAAAAAACCGGAACAAACCAGAACATTGCTTCTATCTCCAGAAAGCAGTTTGATGGAGACTCTGATGTTCTGTGGATTCTCTAATCTATTTGTTAGCAGGAGTCACATAGCCTCCATGCTTTAGTTAAGACTATAGGTTTTTTCTTGTTTGTTAATGAGTGAAGTTTGTGGCTTATAATATTTTTCATTTAAAATGTGATGATTAAAAAAAGTTAGCTTTTATAAAAAAAGGGTAAGGCTTTATAGCAGAAATAAAAAGGACTTTTTATATGTGATGGTGATTTGGTTTATTAATATTAAAAGAAAATGCTGGAAAATATTTTAATCATTGTGATGTTAAGAAAAATATTTTTAAAATAGCAAAATAATCTGACCATCTTAAGCCTGTTGGATGAAGTGTCATTAGAATGCAAATTAGGGAATGCTGAATATGGGCATCTATTATGAAACTAATCTTTTTCTTTTTTTTCCCTCTGATTTGGGGACCTTTGAATTTTCAACTCTGCAGAGGCCTGGAAGGGTGTCATTTATTACTTAAGCTGTTATCTGGAAGGGCAAAGACCTTTTTAATCCTTGAATATCATGACAGTGGCCATGATGTTGAATATTGCAGAATGAACCTGAATGTTCTCTGTGATGAGATAGCATCAAAGGCCTCTTTGGATCAAATTGAACACCATCTACCGCTCTTCTCTTGCTCACAGATCCAGCCATGTCCCATGCTTTCTGCATAGCTAAACTGTCAAGATATAGACTGGATAAATGTATAATAATGTGGGAGGAGAATTGGCTGGATTGCTGAGCTCACTTTTACAAAGTCCAATTGGCAGCTGGACAGTAGTGGTATCTCTCAGGTGATCTGTGGCATAAATGATCTTTTGAGTTTATGCCCTTAGAGATTAGGCCATCTAAATTTTAAAATCCACAGGTGCAAAGTATGCTGCTTGCTCATAGCAGAAAGATAAAGCTAAAGCAAAATGAGAATTGCAGGGCACATGGTGTAAGAGTTCATTACAGAAGTTTTGCTTATTTAGTAACACCCTCCCCTCCTTTTTGAAAATTTCTAATCTTTTTTATTCCAGGTTTTTTTAAGCAACTACAGCTTTATAGTGAAGAGTTCAGGAGTTGGCCATTGTTCAAACTTTGGCTAGGACCATTGCCTGTCATGGTTTTGTATCACCCTGACAATGTGGAGGTGAGTGTGCTGGTCTCCTGTCTATTCTACTGTCATGCAGAACAGTGTCCAGCCTCTTCATTTCTAGTATCTCAATGTACTTTTTGTTAAAAAGGGCTTGGACTGATTTTCCTTGGGGTTGTCCTCTGACCCAATGCAGAAGAAAGGCTTAAAGCAAAAAAATGTGAAAAAGCATAGTCAGGGGGATGGAGTGGGTAGACCTGGGGTGGAATATTGAAGATGGCCAGCAACTGAAAGCACCAACTCAATGTTTCATACAAAGAAGTATCTCCTTTAACTTTCTTTCCACATGTCTGAAAGCTTCTGCTCCCAAGATCAGAACAGACAAGCAGATAGCAGGGAAGATGGGACCCCTGAAATAAGGATAGAACATTTCATGATGTTCTATCCTTGCAGTGCAGTGCTTCGATCTTTTTGACTGGCTTCTGCATTAGAACTTGGTGGGTCTGTCTTGGTTCCATGAAATGTCATCATTTGTTTTGCTACTGAAAGTGATTGCCCTTGAACTGGAAAGACAGAGTTGTCTCTGTTGGGAGTGTTTATTGAAGAAAGAGTGAAGAAATCCCTCTCCATCTAACAAGTGATACTTTTTCTTCTCTGTTTGTTTTTCTGACAGGTTATTCTGAACAGTTCAAAACATATAGAAAAATCATATCTATATGACTTCTTGCACCCGTGGCTGGGCACTGGACTTCTGACGAGGTATAATGAAATGCAGATGCATTCCTGTCTTTTTGAAATTTGCAGGGTATATGATAGGAAGAGATCTTGGTGGCAGGAATGCTCTGAACAGAGAGATTGTGTGAAGTGTTTATCTCAGCTGGCGATGCTTGCAGACCAGTAGGATGGGCCTGAGGTTGGTGATAGATAGCAAGCTGATAAGCTGGCCTGATAAGTGCCCCAATAGCAAGTTAAAAGGAGTAGTGGTGTGATGGTTTTACCTTGTAAGCAAAGGTGCCAGCTGTGTGCCTGTGGGACATGTGATTCAGAAAAAGTGAACAAGAATCCCCAGGAAGCTGTTGTCACTCACTATGGCTCCATGCTTGTTCACTGGCATGGGAAGTGGTTGCCCAACTCCAAGAAAATTCTTTGAAGCTAGACCTTGAGGCAGTCATTTTCATAATGGCCCTAGACCCTAGTTCTCTGCAATCCTCATTTCCCAGTCAGCAGATGAAGGCAAGCCTGATGAGTGATTCAGAGAGACAGTGGGGTGGGTTAGGCCATGATGCTGAGTAGCTGGTTTGTCCTATAGCTGGCTTCTACTCAGTCCCTCTGAGCCTGTGCACTGAACAACAAAGTTGTATTGCCTGAAGTCTTGTTGGCATCTCTGTTGAGAGCAGCTACAGAAATAGTGGCTTGTGCTTCTGAGAGATCTGGAGCAAAAAAATATTGCCATTTGCTCCTTCTGGGGAGTGCTATGTACAGCTTGAAAACACATCTGCAGTGTGTCCACCTCTTCCATGCTGCAGTATTTACTCTACGTTCTGTGATGATGAGGTGTTTATTTTTGACTTGGAGTTTTTCACCCTTCCTTCACCCCATTAATGTTACAGCACTGGAGACAAGTGGCGGTCACGAAGGAAGATGATAACTCCCACGTTCCACTTTGCAATATTGAATGACTTTCTAGAGGTTATGAATGAACAAGGAAATACTTTGGTGAAGAAACTTGAAAAGCATGTTGACAAGGAACCATTTGATGTCTTTCTGGACATCACTCTCTGTGCCCTTGATATCATCTGTGGTAAGTCCTCTTCAGTTATTGTGATGGGACTGTAAATGACATAAAAGGTTATGAATTCAGCTGTGCCACTTTGTGTGAGGAGATGATTGAAGAAAAATGTCCCTGCATATTGTGTGAATGCATTTTCATCCTCTCAAGGCCATCCTTTTTCCTAGGATTTACTATGTGCATCTGAGCAGGTTAATTTTTGTCATTGGTAGGACAGAGCTAGCAGTCTGAAGTGAGGTTGTGTTGACAAGCAAGATTCCTGGGTATGGAATTACAAAGCAAGCTCATCTCCTGGAAAGGAATGTGTGTATTTACCTGTTGAAGGGATGATGTGGTGATAGTCAGAAGCTGGGAGCAGTATTAACTTACTGTGCACACAGGCTCTGCATTTCACTTTGCAGATGTGAAATAGTGATGTTTTTCTCGTTCTAGAAACAGCAATGGGCAAGAATGTGGGTGCTCAGAAGAATAAGGATTCTGACTATGTTACTGCTATCTACAGGTAAAGAGACATTTTCCTTAGCTACTTTGTTGTTGAGCTGGAGTTGATGCTGCTGGTGTCAGGAGGGAAGGCCAGGGCATCAGAGATGGAGGGATGTAAAGCATTGGAACAGACCAACCCTGAGTCACTAAATACCCTGGAGGTATTTGAAGAATTTGTAGATATGGCACTTAGGGTCATCATTTAGCAGTGGAATGTGCTGGGTTAACACTAGCTTAACAGTTGGTCTCAATGATCTAGAAGGTCTTCTAAAACCTAAATGATTCTATGATTCTATTCTACAATCTCATTCCTAGCTTTTGACAGAGCTTGTTGATACAGGTATACTATGAAAAAGAGGTGGACTTGAAGGGTTTGATTGTCATTGTTTCCTTGGTCTTTCCCAAATTGCACCCACAAGTGTGCTTGAAGTTGGCCTAAATGTAGTAATTCTCAAAGTCTCTGTGGCCAAAGCATGTGCAAGAGCTGCATAGCAATGACAATCAGCCCTTCCAAATGTACTCCAGTTGTGTTTGGGCGTACTTGAAGTCTCATATTCTTTATTTTAAATACTTTTTCATGGTGTCTGGCATATATGGTATTTGGAACTATATTCATTTGTGTTTGAGTATAGTTGAAGTCTCATATTCTTTGTTTTAAATACTTTTTCGTGGTGTCTGGTGTATATGGTATCTGGACAGTCAAGTAGGAGTGTAAGGCTCTCAGACGACTGAATTCTCAGGGCTGGTATTTTGGAAGCTTGTCATGAGTAGTCTTTTCAACATAGTCAATGCTTTACTGAAGGGAAGTAAGACTGGACTTGATGACTTAATAGGTCTGTTTGAAGCGGATTCCTACTAAATGAGCATATGCTTTCCTTCTCAGAGATCAATCCTTAAAGATAAAAAAAACATGGTGATGCTGGGGCAGGTAACAGAAATTTTGAGATCAGGAAACAAATGTGAACAACCGTCCTTTCAGGTGAATGGGTTTAAACTCACAGAATATGTTAAGTTCTACTTCATTAGGGTACATAGAACTCTTTTTCTTGTTTCTTTGGAAGTGTGTTGGAGTTTATTTTTCTGTCAATAAATGTTACCTGATGTAATTCTTTTGCCCCTAGAATGAGTGATATAATCCAACGGCGACAGATGAGCCCTTGGCTTTGGCCTGATTTTTTATTTGTACTGTTCAAAGAAGGAAGAGAGCACAAGAGGAACCTCAACATCCTTCACAATTTTACAGATACAGTATAATTATTTTTTTGTCATTTGCTATTTATAATGATAATTTTGTTGTAGCAAAGTCTTACACTCAGTAGAGACCTTCCAAATGGGGTGAGGTTCAGCCTCCTTGATATGCATGTACTAAGAGAAGAGCTGTCTCTCAGTTGGGATGCTGAGGAGTTTTCTGAAAAGAAGACAATAGCTGACCTTCCATTCAGTAGATTTGTTGAATTTAAACAAGTATAGTACTCCAAAGGGGTGTCAGGACTTACAGGTTCTTGAAAACTGAAGCAAACAATAGGAATTCATTGAACTTGTGTTCTGCCTCAGAAGATCCACATCTGAATCGCCTGCAACAGCTCACTGCCAAGTTTGGAGCAGTAAGCATAGGGATCTGCATGGTAATGCCGTTTGGTCCAGCCCTCAGAAATTGAAGCCTGTATTTGTTTTCCCCTATTCAGAGCATAACTGCTGAGGTGAGCAAACAGATGCAAATCCCCACATCAGCAGTAAGACACTTTGATACAGAAACCATTAAGCATGCATCACTGACTTGGCATAAAAGGCAGCGTTCTCTCACCATGTTAGACTGGAAGTAAGAGCCCTTTCTCTCACCAAATGGTTCCCATGCTACTTTTGCCAATGTTTGCCCTCCCAAATCTACTGCTAGGATGTTTTCAGGCTCATTTCCCTATGCATGTATGATAGCATTGTATCAATATCTATGACAAAGGAAATAATCTCTGAACTTTGATTACATATAATGAGCCACATTGACTTTCTGTTTTTAAAAACTTCATGTTGTGCTTCCTTTCATTGGGAGTTGCAGCAGTGAAGCATGAGAGAGGCTCTTAAGAGTACCTAAGGTAACACTTGCTCTCTTCATTTGTTGGGCTGGTGCACTGAATATAAGAAGGCACAACTTAGAAGATGACAAAGGAACAATAAATGATGTCACCTAGTGTAGGTGCTGACAGAAAGAACTGAGCCAGCACAGCTTCATGAGAGAATAGTTCTGCTTATCAAACCTGATTTCCTTTTGTGACAAGTAACCCACCTGGTATACCAAAGGAAGCCAATGGATGGGAATGGCCTGAAGTTTTGTCAGGGCAGGTTTAGGTTGGATATTAGAAAGAGGCTCTTCACCCAGAGGCAGGTTGAGCACTGGAACAGGCTCTCCAGGGGAGTGTTCACAGCACCAGAGTTCAGAAAGCATTTGGATGATACTCTCAGGCACATGGTGTGACTGCTGGGGATGGTCCTAGGAGGTCTAGGGGTTGGATTCAGTGATACATGTGGGTCCCTTCCAACTCTGCATATTCGGTGATTCTGTAAAAGATGGTTCAGTATGTGACATATGTGCATGTTCAGTGAGAGAAGCAATGTGTGTGTATGGAACTGTATTTTTTTCTGCCATTCAATGTTCCTTATGAACAGAATTGCATAGTCTAGAGCCTTTCTTTTTAATTATTTTGCTTTTAAGAGCAATGCCCATTTATTGAAGAGTTCTGTTTTGGTTTTGTGAGAACAGTGGTAACAGCAAGAAATCTGTGTCTGTTACTGGGGCTGTACTTTGACTTAAAAAAGGGAAGTTCAACCATTGTTTTTGTACTGAGGAATATTTGGGAAGCTTTAATTTAGTGTTTCAGTGATACTGTGTGTAGCCTTGATGCAGGGTTGTGGGGTTCCCTGGCTTTTCTTCAGTCTCCTGGGTTCCTGGAGGCTGGAAGTGAGATATTTTCCTTAGTTATTGGATAGGATAGAGAAGATCTTACAGATCACACTGTGATGATTTTTTTGATTTGCTGTTGCCATTGTTGGCATTCATGATTGGCTTCCGGATACTCTCAGTATGTTTAGACTTCTTGGTGATCGTCAAGTTGTTTACGTAGTTTGGCTGTCTCTTTTCTTGTTCACACAAAGATTCATTCTGTGGTGTGCGACAAGAGGTGTTGGTCATATTTCATGTACTAACACAGAAGGTCAGTCAAGGTTCATGACCTAATGCTGACAGCTATGCTAACTAGCTCATGTAGACTGCTACAGATGGGTGATGTTGTTTTAATAAGCTGGGACAAAACAGTATGATGTAAACTGTGCACTTGTGCTGAAGGCATCAAATCTGATGTAATGGTTCTAATCTCAGGTCATTGCAGAAAGAGCTGCAGAACTTGAAAACACCAAGCAAAAGAAACATGATAATGATGGCAACTGTGACGAAAGTATCTCCAAAAAGAGAAGAGCATTCCTGGACATGCTGCTGAATGCAACAGATGACGAAGGGAAAAAATTGAGCTATAGGGACATTCGTGAGGAAGTGGATACTTTCATGTTTGAGGTAACCAAGGAACCTTTTTGTTTGTTTGTTTTTGTGGGTTTTTTGGTTGGTTGGGTTTTGTTTTTGTTTTGGGGTTTTTTGCTTGTTTGTTGTGGTTGGTTGGTTGGTTGGTTTGGATGTTTTTTTGAGTCTTGTCTTAGTTCAGGAGGTTGATTTTAGGATGGAGTTATTTTAGCCATAGAAGCCTAAGAGGAAATCTAAGTCTTTCTGTCCTACACAGGTAGAATAGAAGCACTGATATGCCCTGGCAAAATGTTGGGCAATACATATGTGGTAGGCCTTGCCTATGTGAGCAGGCTCTACTCATGAAAGCAGGTGAGAAATAAAAGCTTAATGGCTGACATGGACCATGGGCTTTCAGCTCCTTAACCTCATTAACATGGAAGAGAGCTCTAAATGGTTTCAGTGTTTTGTCTTGCATTTTCTCATCTCTCCTCACATTTTGTCCATTGCCATGTTGGCTGCAATCTCCTGGTTGTTGTCAACTGTGCATTAGTGTGTTGCCTTCTCATAGAATCTTACCATATAATGGCTTGGGTTGGAAGGGATCTTAAAGATCATCTAGTTCAACCCTCCTTCCATAGGCAGGGATGTCACCCACTAGACTGGGTTGCCCAGGGCCCCGTCTCACATGGCCTTGGACACCTTAAGAGACAGGACATTCATAGTTTCTCTGGGCAACATGATTGTCACTACTCTTTGAGTAAAGAATTTCTTCCTAATATCTATTTTAGATCTCTTCTCTTTTAGTCCTGTCCCTATCTGCACATGTAAAATGTTGCTTGCTCTCTTTTTTTGTAAGCCACCTGTTAAGTACTGGAAGGCCTCAATGAGATCTCAGAGTCTTCTCTTTTCCAGCCTGAACAACCCAAACTGTCTCAGCCTGTCTTCATAGGAGAGGTGTTCCATCCTTCTGGTCATTTTCATGGCCTTCTTTCTGGTCTGTTTCTCTGTCTTATGAAGGATCTAAACATGATTTTCACAATCTTTCCACACATTTCCATTAGGTGGACCTGAATTCTGTCTAAGAGCTTCATTCATAGAACCATATTACTGCTATTGTAACCTAGACAAATCCCATCTATTTCTGTACCTCAGCATCCTGAACTCCAGGTTTCAGATGCTGATGTAGTACAGAAATAGTGCACCTGCAGGTGCACTTTTTCAGTACCAAAATCTTTTTGTGGTCAACTTTTCCCTTTTCTGTTTCTTCCTTTTCCCTCTCTCTTTTTTTTTCCCCCCCTTCTTTGGTTCCCCTTTCCTTTCCCTTTTCCTTTCTTTTCCTTTCCTTCACACAGTGCTGAGAACTAGTAGTGGATCCCCTTTTCATAGGAAACTAAGAAGTATTTTCTCCTTTGGCTGCTATATGTGTCTTATTAGACCATTTTTAGATAGTTCTGTAAAGTTTACAAGTTTTTGTCCCTTTTATGTCTCCTGCCGTAGTCATTGGCCATCCCGGTCTCATGTTGTTGACTGGACAGTAACCAAAAGATGAATGTAAATCTCTTTCATTGTGTAAAGACTGATAGTTCATGCAGGTCTGGAGAATCAGAAGGGATTTTGTTTGGATTAATCCAATACTTTTCCCTTTTGGTCAGTTTTCAGCATGTGACAGAGCCATGGGTCATCTTATACCTTGGTAATTAGTGTGTTGAATACTCTTGATTCTTGTTTTTCTCATGGTCATGGAACTAATAGTCTCGGTTTCCATATTATCTGCACACCTAAGTATTTATAAAGCCCACTGGTACTTGGAAATAGAGTTGAAGTGTATGTCTTTGTAAATCTGGACTTCTAGGGCCATGATACAACAGCAGCTGCTATAAACTGGGTCCTGTACTTGCTTGGACGTAATCCTGAAGTTCAGAAGAAGGTTCACAGAGAACTGGAGGAGGTGTTCGGTAAGTTTCTGTTCCCCCCTTTAGTGGAGCTTTGGTAGTAGTTGCTGCATTTATGAGTGGAGATGTGTTAGATGCTTAGATGTAGAAGGGGAGTTAGAAGCATGCCTTGTGGACCTTTTGGAGCTTTCAGCAGCTAGAAGTTATTGGGATTGGTATGGGAAGATCTGTACGGGAGTACAACCAACCTTACGTCTTTGGGGCAAGATATGCACGGTCAATATATGTATAACACCTTATTGTATGTAGTCTTGGTGCATGCAGAGAGTTCCTGGAGGGAGCTAGGCTGAGTTTGTTTAGCCAGAATTGGAAAGTTTTGGTCTTGTTCATCCCCCTGTTTGTTTTTGGACAGACAACACTGAGCGTCCTGTTACAACAGATGATTTGAAACAACTTCGATACCTTGAGTGTGTTGTGAAAGAAGCCCTTCGGCTCTTCCCTTCAGTCCCCATGTTTGCCCGTACCTTGAGAGAGGACTGCTGTATTAGTAAGTAGCATCCTGTGTTTGCCACTTCTTGTCCTGTTGGCATGTCCTCAGTGAAGGTGTTTCCCAAGAAAATGGCAGTGTTGTTTTAATTTTTACTGTGCTGTTGTGTCTAGAAAGTAACTCGTTTGCTGTTGTTTTGACCCTTCTTCTCCCTTTCCCTTTTCTCTTTAGGTGGATATCAGATACCAAAAGGTGCAAATGTTCTTGTTTTAACTTATGCCCTGCATAGAGACCCTGAGATCTTCCCTGACCCGGAGGAGTTCAGGCCTGAGCGATTCTTCCCAGAAAATTCTAAGGGAAGGCACCCATATGCTTACGTGCCCTTCTCAGCTGGTCCCAGGAACTGCATTGGTAGGTATCTGAAGAAGAGGCCTTTGACAGTTTGGCTTTTGGTGTGATAACTGAGGCAGCAACGAGTGAATCAGAAATTTAAGTCTTGTTGTACCTGCTGTTTGTGTACTGTCCTTCCTGCCCCCACCCCTGAATTCTGGGCACTGTGGGCCCTGAAAGCCTAGTGCTTGCACTGCCACATTTGTTTCTTCCAAGGGTTTCCTTTCTTCCTAGAGACCAGTGTCTTATCATGCTGATGTTTCCTCCTCACTGCCTATGCAGCCTGTCAGCATGTTATTTGACTCCTGTGTTAGCACAGGATTGCTTCCAAATTTCTGATACTCAGAATCAGCAAGACACAGTGAGAGAAGGCAAATGTCCAGCACCTGCTTTGCTCTGGAAACATCTCATCTATCTCTCTCATGATCTGAGCTGAGTGCCCCAAACTTGTAGTCTGCAACTGATGTATTCTTTCCCTCTTTTCTGAGACAGTAGTTGGTTTAGTGTTTTCACTGTCATCCCAGAACTTGTTAGCTCTTCTGATGCCACTGAGACTCTTGGCATTTATCTGTGCTCAAACTAGAGACATTGTTGTTTATATTGTAGAATATGTGAAAAGACTGTTCCCTGCACTGATTCTATGTGCAGATGGGGAATATCCAGAAATGGTCATGCCAAGAATACAAGAATGGGAAATATAATTTCTGGGTTTTCTTGGTTTTGTTTATTTGGTTTGGTTTCTTTTTTTAGGGGGATGGGGTTGATTTGTTTTGATTTGTCTCATTGGTAGTAGGTGCCCTTCCCATAAGAACAGTAAACTAGATCTTTCCACATTCCAAAGAGAAATCTAATATAACACATCTAGCTAGTTCCTGAGTGTGCAGGAACATGTGCAGGAGAATATGTGCAGGTTCGTTAATATCATTGCAGAAATCCATTGCTGTGTCCGTGTATATGGACATCCGACTATGTATACTACACAGAGGGGAGAGCAGAAGAATTCTGAGCCCTAGGTTTTGTGTCCTGTTCCTGTTTTTCAGTTAGTTTGTGTGAATTGCTGGGATTGTGGCACTTGGTTTTGTTTCCCTCATATTTCTCTGTTCTCCCCTTTCCTCCTTCACCTTTCTCTAAAGTGTAAATTGAACTTTGATATCTGTGCTACCAAATCATCAGTGTGTATGAGTTTCTTCATTGAAGGAAGGCCTGTCTGTCATTCCATTGCAGTTATATCTCCTTTGCTCCCCTCCATATATATGAAGCAATGAGATTTTTTTCTCTTTACAGTCCCTGTGCTGCATCTTCTGTTCTGGTCTGCCCCTGCCTGGTCCCTTCAAAAGATATGACAAGGCTGGGTTTTGTAGTAGTTCTATATAAAGTGTTGACTGTCTCCACTTTGCTGTTTGAGTTCTGTGTACTATGGAAAGTAAGACACACTGAGGATTTCCCCAGGAAGGCTGGAGTTTTCATGCAGAGATAAGTGCTAGTTTTATGAGTATCCATATAAATTCAGCTTAGGCCTAAAGCTAGTTCTGTTCTCAAGGCAGATGCAGTCCTTGCTCTTTCATGCAGTTCTTGCTCTGGGGGTATCACTGTGAACATGCAAGTACAGCAACTTTTGATGCAACCTGACAATAACCTTTTTTTCCTGCCTTGTAACTCACAGGTCAGCGCTTTGCACAAATGGAGGAGAAAACTCTTCTAGCTCTGATCCTGCGGCGCTTTTGGGTGGAGTCATGTCAAAAGCCAGAAGAGCTTGGTCTATCTGGAGAATTGATTCTTCGTCCAAATAATGGCATCTGGATTAAGCTGAAGAGGAGACCAAATACTGGATCTGAATGAAAGGAATTTCAAGAGTTTACTTCCAAAAACCTTCAAGCTATTTAGGCTGAGATATGTTTTAAAATCAGATCTTTTGATGTCAGTCCAGCAGTTTGTTAAAACTAGTTTTTACTGTTTCATTAAACAAGATGTTGTAATAGCCCTAAATTGCTCTACTTTTCTAGTAGTTGTGAACATCATGTTAATCTTTGAAATGCAAGTCTTTAAACATCAACTTACAGTGCCTTATCTGCTCAGATGAAACTATTCTATTGCAACAGTGCCATAAAAAACTAAATTATGGTTGTAACAACAGCAATGCCTGTGATGAAGTGATCTGGTTACATGCCATAGAATTTGCCAGGTAACTAGTAGTCTCAAATATTTCTATTGTTTTCAGGTTTCTTTGGTTCTGAAAGGTACAAGTGATAATTCGTCCTCTTGGCCCAGTGTTTTTGATATTCGATAATGACTGCATCTGTGAAAACAAATTGATAATTTCACTCCTCTTTTGTAAACATTTACAGTAGTTCTTAATAGTGAGCACTCTGAATTATATTTTAGCAAAGTATACCATAAGCATTAATCTGTATAACTATACCAGGAACTAGGTAGTGTGCAAATTACACACTGGATATCATAATGACATAACCACTATTTTATTATAAATTTTGAGAATAAACTTCTACTATGCCTCAATATGGAATGAATTTATATCTGTAGAGAATTGTATGCCATGTGTGCAGGTATATTAGTGATGGATAATGATTCCTTACCATCAGTTCTTCTGGGGTGAACAATCAGCCAGATTTTACTGCGTTGGTCAAAACAATGAACCAGCGTGCTCTTACCTTCTAGGGTCCTGAAAAGCCCTGAGCTTGCTCAGTGTGTTCTTAAGGGGGCTTAGGTACTTCAATTGCCTGAAGCAGGTGTCTCCTGATGATATACTCAGGAGATCAAACAACAAACTTTCACTGACAAACTTTAGAGAATAAGGGGATTTGGCAAATTTCCTTAAAGCAACATTCAATCAAAATAAAGCTTTTCACAAAACATTGATGTAGCAAACTCTAACCCATCCAACTTTAAGTTAACCGTATTTTAAGAAGAGAAAATTAGGAGAAGAAAAAGATAGAAAAAAAGGGAGAAAGGAAGATTAGTAATCACTTGAATTCCAGCATGAGCTTAGCTACTATAAAATCCAAATGGTGGGCTGCAACCATGTGTAGTCCTGTGCAATTGCCTTTGTCTTCTCTGGTCTCTTAGGCCCCTCCCCTGAGGTGGGGCTTTCAATGTGCCAGTGGCTAATAGTCATTTGGGGCTGGACTAGATTTCCAGAGGTGAGAGGCGTGGAGCAGTATACCATCCCTTTTTGGCAGAACTTACCCTGCTTCACTTCTCCAGCCCTCCACTCCTCATTTTGTTGTTCTGAGCCAGTGATAATTTTTTCCAATATCTCACTGGCCCAGTAGTCAACATGCAGTTTTTTTCCTGACTGATGTTAAAGAGGAATTAAAGTGATGGAATGACATGGGTATGTAAAGTTTCTGGTTGCATCTTCAGGAAAGGTCAAAATCTGCTACAGGCCACCCACAGCTGGAGAACAGACTCTCCATGATTTTTGCAAGCTCTGGAAAAGCTGATGCTAGACGAAACTGAGGTCCTCTAGCTGGTCTGCCCTTTACTTGTGAACTATGCTTTGGGGCTTCTTGTGGCTGATGTGTTTTACTCCAGCATGGCGCCTGGCACTGTACAAAGAAGGGTGCCCACCGATAACCTGTCTTTAGCTGCTGATGCAGTGTTGCTCTTGTCACTGTAGTTGGCAGTGAGGGGTTTTGTTGCACTGTCGCCTTTAGGTTGTTCTGGGGCTGTGGGTAACCTGCAGAGGGGAGCTGGATGAGAAACCAGAGGTCAGAGTTGATGCAGCTAATATGGATTGGTCCACCGTAATGATTAATGTGTTACAAAGTAAGAAAGTAGTAATCTGTCCTTAGTGGTTTTATTGACCTTGACAGATTCTTTCTTTTGTCCATTTCCATGTGCTCTTTTAACACCACTTAGTGGTTTAGTATCTGGGATACTGCTGTGCTTTGTAGAACATCATAAAAAAGAGATGTTTTCCAAGTAAATGAAAGGTTTTCTTGAACCTGCCAAATTCTTTATATTCTGATGAACCTAGGTTTTACCGTTTTGTCAGGATCTTATAAAAAGAAAGTATGTAACTGCTTAGTTTACATAAATGAAATCACAGACTTTGTCAACTAGTTTATAATTGCTGCCTTTATTTTGCCGTTAAGAAAAAAAATGTCGTATAGCAGTCGAAAACATGTTTGCATTTTTCAGCCTTTTTTTCCCACATAGTTTCATTGCTATATAATAACAAGAATTTAAGTTTCCAGGGCTGAATGTAAAAATTGTTTTCTTAATAATGAGATAACTTTTGAGACTATCTTCATATGTTAATACAGAGAACACAAATGTCATGTTTTCCAAAGAGACTCTTAAGGCATTATTTCATGCTTTTGGGTACTCAGCAGTGTGAGCTTTCAAGGTAATCAAGATTTGGATCCAGGATATGTTTTCTCAGGACATGTGGTATGTAGTTGGAACCTGGAGTGGTACCTTGTGTTTTCTTAAACTATGTCCTTAAGTTGAGGACTTTCAGGACATATGAAAACTAGTATTACTTTCTTCTGTGGTATCTGTTTTGTAGAAACCGTTTGTAAGATAGACCAAATTATTACAATTCTTTCCATGAGATAATTTTTATGACTTCTATCTACTCCAGCCAATACTTTTTCTTTTGCTTCATTTTTGTACCACCCTCTTCTCTTAGAATGAGATCTCAAGTATGTTATAATTTCTTTATAATCTCTGATATCAACAAGCAAATAATTGAGACAAAAACTAGATAAAACTGTAAAGACAAACTCATTATTAAAAATGCATGGGCTTAAAGGCTGGCCCAGGGTTGCCAAAGTGAAAAATCTCTATTTAGTTATGCACATAATATCTTTGCCAAGATGAGCACTGATTTAATTCTGTAATTTTTGTGTTCTGACCTGTTCTGAAATGGCAGTGACCACTCATCTTCTGTTGTGAAAAATAGTTTTGAAGCAATTTGAGGCTTCTAAGGAACTAAATATTGAGGAAAAACCTAACTGAATGTACAGAGGACTTTATGCCTGCAGAGCTTTGGTTGGTTGGTTTTGTTTTTTCTGTGTTGGTTTTTTTTGGTGGTTTTTGTTTGTTTGTGGGATTTTTGTGGTTATGGCGTGTTTTGTTTGATTGGGGTTTTCTGTGGTTGTTGGGGGGTTTTGTGTGGTTTTTTTTATTCCCTGTAGGAGTTAGAAATGAAGTGCAGACTTGCCAAGTTTCCTGATAAAGTAATGGGACAATAAAATACTATGTAATAAAAGCTGCATTTGCCTAGTAGCTGTTTGTGATTTTGTCCTGATTTTTATGTATCTGCTGATCTTATGGAGGTAGCAGCTGAACTCTAAACCCAAATGTTACACTTCGCATGAAGTTCCCTTTTGTATGGTGTAAGAAAGGACACAACTTTCTACTGGGATAACAGAAATGGAGCATGTGAGTGTTTCTGGATCATGGTTTACAGCTGTTAAGAACACTGACAATAAACCCTGTGTGATATCTTGGGAGGCTCTGCTTGAGAGCACCTGCAGGTGCCTCAGAGACACTAGAAATTTCCAGCCACCTTGTCACAAACTGCTTTTTGGCCTCTGAAAGCTACATGTTTGGGCACATGCACGAGGTGGACTAGACATCCACCTGCCTTCCTGAATTTAATCTTCATGCTGTAAAAGACAAAACCTCATACATAGATGTCAGTACACTGCTACAAACAGATAATTTTGCCAGGTGTGATCTAACATGTGATCTTCTCTTCCAGCAGCTGAAAGACTCAAAGAGCCTTTGCCACACTTTTCTTCCTAAAACCAGTATTGGTGCCTCTTCCTGGCAAACCTCCCAGTATAGCACTACCTCAGTTTATAGTCAGGTCATATTTAGAAGACGACATTCATGGTTTGCATGGATTAAAAGATTAAAAACTAAAATCACTTTCCAGAACAAAAATTTCATACACCTGAGATTCTTCTGAAAATGGGTGCACTTTGCTAAGTATAACTCCATCTTTTGCTCAACAAGTGGGGTTTTCTGGTCAATGCCTGGAGTGTAACTTGTGGAGATGTAAAGTGTTCATTGAAAATGCAAATTATTTTGAGCAAAGAAAGGCAGTCAGTTATCAAAAGACTTTATGCCCAAATGACCTGACTAGGCTAGCAGTTCAGGGACACATATAAATTGCTTAAGAATTACTGTTTGACAATTTGCAGGGCCTGGTCAAGACACTGGAACTCTTCAATATGTTGAGATACTCTGTCTTCTCTAATGATAAACAGCATTGGGTGCTTTGGCTGCAAGAAGCAAGGCCTTAGAAAGTTGTGTGATTCTCTATTTAGAAAAAAAATGGCAAATATGATTATAAGAAAAAAATGAAATAAGGCCTCTTAAATAACAAAGCCAGTAGCTATTTGTTGTTTAATATTTGCAACTGTCTTCTATTTTTTTTCTATGATCCTGAATTTGGTCTGTGTTGATTTCTTATTTGACATCTGATTTGCCTGCTTTCTAGGTTCTATTTCCAGGAAGACTATTGTTGACATGTAATTGCAGGAAACTACTAAACTGCTTTTATTTTGATACAATTTGCAATGCATCCCTTTCCACAAATCAATAAATTATTCTATCCATCTTTTTGCAGCCATTGGAGGTGTTATCAACTCAAACAAGTAGATTCTGGCCTAGTGAGACAGCCAATTCTTCCCTCAAATAATGTCAACCTGACTCAGATGTAAAAGCTCTAGATTGCTGATTGTAAGATTAAAAGATCAAGATTTAATTTTTAGAACTTGTGTTAGCAGCATTTGGTATTTCACTCTGTCCTTTGTCATACACATAATGATACCCATGCAATACTTCAGAATATTTGTTGATTTGGTTTTTATTTTTTCCCACTACCAAAGCATTCAGGTGCATAAAGTTATTATAGCCTCCTCCTTCAGATGGGTGTCCACAAAAATGTATCAGAATGAGAACTTGTGTTTATCTTGCCATACTGGTACCTTCCTTCCCTCATTTCCTCTGACATGCTTCTCCTCCTGTTCCACATCACTACCAGGGTGTTGTCTCATCACAGAAAGTAGATCCTCTTTCATGTAGAATCTGGGTTTTTTAATAGGATTGCCATGACAAATGTGGGCTTTTGTTTTTCTAGGCAGAATTAGATCTAAATCAAGATAGAGTCCAATCATTAATTTCCTGAAGTGATTATTCCTCACCTGCCACCTTTGCAGATGAATAAAATAGTGCATGGATCACAGTGACAATCAGCAGAGAACAGTATCAAGTGAGTAGACAGTTGTACTGCTTGGGAGAAGTCATCTTAAAGAACTTTCTGAGGCTGAAGCAGGTTTTGTGTGTTTTAAATAGCAAGTCAAAATGAAACAGACAAACAGAAGCAAGCACTCAATTTTATTTCAGCCGATTCAACTGAATTTTGTACTTATATAATTGAAAATATTTCCATTTTATCAAAACGTGTTGATGAACTCTCCTTTTATCTCTGCTATCTGAATTACTGAACCCTAATTACAGTACCCTGGTTTAGTTAACAGAATATTGCTGATAGCTAAATGAATACAGTGAGGGAATTAAGACCAACAGTAACCTTATTCATGGAGCCCTTATGACCTTAAGGAGTGTTTGATGGTTTTGGTGTTCTGTGCACTTTGAATTTCTAACACTTCTCTGAGTTTAAGT
>JAOXXN010000471.1:39782016-39795484 GCA_026770055.1 Myrmophylax atrothorax
ATCTCTGGATTTCAGTGAGGCTCAGTAAACTTAGACCAGCTGATAATTTGTCTCAGCATATTTTGTAATTGGTCCTATAACAAATATGTCCTATAAAATAAACTATAACTCACTTATCAACATAGAGGTCATAAAACATTTTTTCTTTGTACCGAGGTACAACTTATTTGAGCAACAGTACAGTTATGTAAATGGGAGCATGTCATGTGAGTAGCAGGCCCAGAGAAAGAAAATGTGTTTATTTTCCAAAGTGAGCGTGTTCATTATGATTCTCTGAATTTCATTGCTGCCTTGTTTATCAGCTTCACCGTCAAATTAAAACTGATGCTCATACACATGTAATTAAAATGATGTATGCTTTTAGGAAGAGTGTGATATCTAAATTTGAGATCTGCTGCTTTCAGTAAGTATTTTTTTCTTTTTTTTTTCTTCCCATTAGTTTACTTCTGAAACAACAGCCATCACCAAAAGATTCCTTTTCCTGACTCAAATTTATACAGTAGAGATAATGGATTATAGGAAAAAAATATTACAGAATCTTCTGATGAATATGGGTATGACTATGTTGCCTGATGACACACATGATCTTTGTAAAATTTATGATCAATCTGCTCTGTTTTTAATGTTTACTTGAACTGTATACCTTTTTTCCCAAGAGTGGGGGTTGGAGGTTTTTTTTTGTTGTTCTGGGGTTTTTTTGTTTGGGTTTTTTTGTGGGTTTGTTTGTTTTTGTTTGCTTGTATTTTAAGAAGACAGTAATGAACTGGAATAACTGCTTAATATCTGAACTGAAAAGCCCAGATGAGCAATGAAAAGTGAAGAAATTAAGTCCTTGGAAAAAAGTTCTAATCCCTTGGTACCACCAAGTGAAATGAACACACACACACACACACACACACACACACACACACACAAGCTAAATAATGATTTTAATTGAATACTAGTACAGGTTGAGCAACACAGCAAATTGTAAGTTCAGATTGTTTAAAAATATTCAGATAGGTGGCAGGTTTTGTGATTACTTTCAGGATGATAAAACTCTGTAATTTAAAGTAAAGGTGAAAATTTTTCCAGGGGTGTAAAAGATTATCATAATTTTATAGATGAGAAAAGAGAGACTAAGTAGCATAGCTGTGGTTATGCAGGAAGGCTTCAGTGGTGTTAACTGGCAGTGCTGTGCTGTACTTTTCCAGAGCTGTGCTCCTAATACCCACACATGCTGTGGCTGATACAAAAATCTCATTTTCTGAGTTAAAGGTCAGAACTGTACAGACACCTTAGTCTCAAAACACTTCATGTTACAGGAACAAACTGCCAATGTGCTTTTCAGTAAAGCCTTCCAACACTCTCACTGTTGCACACTTACTGCATAATAGAGCACATAAAAATGAAAGCTGCTGTACTGAAATCATTTGAGTCCTCTTGTATAAGCTTGTCAGGCTTATACACAGGAGAGCCTGACAAGCTCCTCAGCCTGACAAGCTCCTCAGGCTTACACACAGGAGAGTATGAAGACTTTATTTGAGACAGTGCTTCCTCTGTAAGGAGGAGTTGGAGATTTTGCTGTCACTTAAATCATGGAGAAGTCAATTCCTTCATTGGGATGCTCAAAAGGGTCGTAGTTGGGTGAAGTGTTTTGATCTTGATACTTCTTGATTGAGTATATATATCTGTCTTTCCAGCATATTCAGTTTAAAAAAAAAAAGAGGGAAAAGAATGGAAAGGAGGGAAGAGTCATTCGTTGGGCAATTTCACTGTGAAACAAAACACCTTTTTTTTCTTTTCTTTTTAAATTTGAATGATTTTATTTTTGTTTGAAATTTATTTGGTTTTGGTTACTCATGTTAAAAAGAATTTTAGAAATCAAAACAAGTGATCTAGATCAGCTGTAATTTGACTTTTTCCTGTGGCATTTACATTTCATATGTCTGAAAACAGGTTTGTGGGTTTTTTCTGCTTTCTGGCAAACTGAAGACACTCAGCTAAATCCAGCAACAAAATAGGAGTATATACAGGCCCACAGCAAAACTACTTTGAAGATATAGACAGGATAATTTCTATAGAGTATTGAAAAGGAGGAATGAGAACTTGAAATGATAAGAGTACAGAATACACAGTTGAAGTATATAGCTGTCTCTACTTGTCAGGGGAGTACCTCAAGAAAATGAGGTATTAATTAAGAAGATATAGGTGATGATTCTGTCCTCAGGTGCTGTCATTTCTTAGTGATGTTGTTTACTTGGGTCTGAGTCACTAATCTGACTGATTTTATGTGGATTCCCCCCTTGCCAGCTCCAAATTTACTCTTGAGACAGATGTTGGTCCCTGTTTATGTAGGTTTCTGTTCTAGCAGCAGATACACTGGCGGTTCTGAATCAGGGATTTGCCTTTTATTTTAAAATGTCAGGGAAGAGGTGGATGCTCAGCTCCTGTAAACCTGGACATCTATTTCAGTGCGATGTGGATGACAGACATTCTGAAAATGGGTCCCAAGTTCAGTAACTATTGACAGAAAGAGTACCCATTCAAAGTAAATATTAAAGGTAAATTAGCACTGCAGGCACAGTAATATTTAACACAAAGTGTTGACTTTTTTTTTAAAGTAGACCATAAACCTTACCCATGCACCCAGACGTACTGTATGTTCAGGTATGTAATTGTTATTTAAACTAGTATTCAGGGAAAGGTTTTCATTGCAACAAGACAGTGTATGTTGAAATATTTATGGTTTGTGTTGTGTGGTTAATTTATTTGATTATTTCACAGCTTCAGTTGTTGCATGTGAAAAAAAAAAAGGTTTAGAATTCATATAGCATATACCAGAAGAAGTGAGTGTGAGTCATTTGTTTGCTATGTGAATAACTATCTACTAAACTATTAGAAGATTCAGGATTAGTAATATCATTTCAATGGAATATTGCTCCCATTCTAAGCAAGAATAAATATTCTGCTGTTAAAAGAAGCAGAAATTCTTAAAGTGTTTATAAGCTCTATTGCGCCTTACAACTGTAAGTAAAGGAATAACTTTAGTTACTCTTTCATGCTACTTTATGTATGCCCAAAGTGCATATCAGAGCTGTAATTTGTAACTTTCAGTGTAATTTTGAATTAATGGTGAAACAGTGCAAGTGTAAATCAGTGTTACGCTTTGTGATGCCTTATAAAATTAATTGTACACCCTTTATTAAACATATCCTAAAGAATGATTTTGTGGTTTTTAGGATGATTTGGATTTATCGGACTTTTTATTTAATTTCCTTACTTGCTTCCGTTTGCAGTGGTAAGTGAATATATAATTTCTGAGATTGACACACAGAATAACACAACTCTTGCAGGAGAGATGATTAGTACCTGAAATTTGGTACTGAGAGAGCTGTTTTGATTCTGCTGGCTTGTGCTTAGCTAAGTTTGGTTAACTCGCATGACTGTTGTCTGTCATGGAATTTTCTAATGAGATGTTTCTGATACTGTCCTACCACCCCCATGCTGTCACCTCCCTCAGCACACATGGGACCATACCATGGGCAGTTTTCTCTATCAGACTGATGCTACATCCACATTGTAGCTGTGAAATCTGTGTCATGTCCTGCTCCCAACAGCAAGGTTAGTAGCTTTAGAAGCAGCTTGGGAAGGGAGCGCTTTGTGGCTCATGGAGGTGCAGGAGGTAAAGTGGCACCCCATGCTTTTCAGCTGACTTTGCTCTAACCTGGTTCCCTGCAGCACAAGTCAGAGCTCTCTCAGATTTGCAGTAATATGTGCTGGCTGTTGTAGGCTCAGTCTGGCAGTGCTGGGCTGAGCTATCGCTATCTGCTTCTTCCCAGCTGCAGAGGAGCCTCAGACCTTTCCCCAGATGCTGCCCTCAAGGAAGAGGCAGGACTGACAGACAGCCAGGTTGCAGGAGCCTCTCACCCTAGCAGCCTCACTGTGACACAGTGAGAACTAGCACCCTTTTTTTAAAAAAAAACCAAAAACAAACAAACCCCAACAACCTTCAGTCTTACTCACATATTTCCTTTTTTGTGAAATTACTCATGTAAAAAGTATCTGTGTAACACCTACATACCATTGTGCTTGAAAGACTACTGCAAGAAGGGTAAATGACTCCAGAACTAGTTGTTTTATTATAAATGGTTTTTAGAATACTCTTGATAAGCTGGAAAATTATGATTCTGTATGTTTTTCAATCCGTGTTAATGATTTACTTTGTTCAGTTAGCAAAAGTTAAACTACAAAAATTTCATTGCTTTTCTTTGAAATTTCCTTTGCTGATAAATTATTACTAAGGCCTAACACAGGTTTAAGTTCAGTAACGTATTAACTGTTTTCTCAGAGTACAGTGAGGTAACAGCATTTTAGGAAAATCCCTTTGAAAAAATGTAATATTATTTAAGAAAATATTTTACCTGGCTTTAAATCTAAGCAAAACTCAAATCTTTGAAATTTTCTGAGGTCTAAAAACCATTTTTATTAAATTAAAGTGTTCAGAACTGGCATAGTTTTACATGATGCATAGTTTTACAGCATAAATAAAATTTTGTGTCTCAATTTACACTAGAAGAAGATAAATGTGATCCAAAAAATCTAATACAGCAAGTAGTTGCAATATTCTTTTCTTTTGACTTAAGAATTCACTTAGAGTACTCTAACAATAGAAAGTGTTTTCTGTTTATGACAAAGTTCAGCAAAGAAACTCTACTGAGAATAATAAATATCAGCTTTTAGAGAAAGGTTTTGAAAGTATATATACCAGAAAAGTTCACATTTTTAACAAGAAATTAACCTTTGAAAACTATTAGCTTATCTATCACATATGTTTAATACTTCCTTAGAATTGCCAAAATAGAGTTTATAATCAAATTAACTAATAAAATCCACTTGTAATGTTTTATAACTATAAAGTCCAATATGATAGTTCTCTTTGTTTTCATTTTAAATAGCATTTGATGCAGTATGATTGCTCTATAGTAACAAATTAAATCACTAGATAAAATGTTTTCAGATGGGGTTTCCTCCCAGTCTGTAAAAATGTATTATTTTATCTTTATCTTTTAGTTGAGAAAAAGCACTTTTGTAGATATAGAAATAAAAATTAGCATATTTGCTGGTTTGCTACTCCTTTTGAAGGGCAAATTCAAGAAGAGAATGGTCTCCTGTGCAAAGACAGATTTCTTGTGTGTTTTAAAATAGAGATCTTACAAGTGCCTTTATTTTGAAAGATGGGAGCAGGTTGCTGCTTTGTTGCACAGTTCTGTAGTGTGAGTGGTTGTCATTAAAGAGTTAAGTATGTTACTCAGAGTTCAGAATTCCTGTAGTGCAAGGTGGTAGTTCAGCTCATTCTTTTTCTGGACCATTCCTGAGACACTCCTGTAACACTGTACAGCAAGTTGAGTGGGGAGGGGGGGTGTTCAGGATGGAGTGTGAGGGAGCAGAAGGTTTATGAAATGCTGGGAGCCATTGAGGCTGTGTACAGTGGCACCACCTGTGACTCTGGACTCAGAGCATCACTAAGCAAAATAGGCCTTTATGTAAAACTTTCTAAATCTTTTTGGTCTCTTGCACCTCCTCCTCTTAGTTTTCCTTGTAGTGGTGGTCTCTCTCAGAAGAGGCTTCTGCTGCTCCTGAGATCTGCCATGAGAAGGTACCCTCCCTGTCTGCCATGCAGGTCTGCCTTGTGGCCTATCCTGCTGCTTGGGTTTCTGTCTTGGCTCAGTATGGCCCGCTCCAGCATTGGGTATGAGGCAGGGAACAGGCAGAGACATCCCAGAGAGTTTTATTTCTGCTGAAGAGCAAAGACAAGACTCTCAGAACTGTGCTACTCACTGCCCTTATCCACTTTTCCTGCCAAAAGACTGTCTTAAAAGAGGGGTCAGTGACAAAGAGAAGCAGTAAATTCACCCTCTTCTCTCCGACTGTGTGCTCCCATCCTTAATAATTGCAACATTTTGTTATTCTGCATCAGAATGTGTGACTCAGATCTATGAGAATACATACTTCCAAGGAGGAGACCTCACTACATTTTTTACACCAAGTGCCAATTACTGCCAAGTAGTGTGTACTTACCATCCTACCTGTCTGTTCTTCACCTATTTGCCAGCGACATGGACTAAAGATCCTGCAAAAAGGTAGGATGTTTATGTATGTGTATCTTTTGCTGGTCTCCTGTGTTAATTTATAAACTTGGTAACATTTTGACAGAACACAGGCACACAGGGTAAGGTGCAGGGTTGCAATGGAACAGTGTCCTGTATCTCTAAAACAGGTCTTAAGAGTACTTGCTTGAATTCAGGAGGTTAAATTTGACCATGTCCAATTTTTCACACTCACATACCAACCCTTCCAGGAAACAGAAGTGACTATGCACTCCCTTCTACATGATCTATTGAGTGATTTCACATCTCCAGTGGTCCCCTATACTGTTCCCCACACTCTCTATTTAGCATATTTTTCTCACAATTAAGAACTTCAGTAGCCTGAAAGAATGAGGTTGCCCTTCCTCTCTCTTTGCCCAATGCATTTCTGTCCTCCAAACCTTCAGCTTTGCTTCTTTCTTTATTGAGAGCTCTTGGAGCTCCCACAAACTGAAGTATTGTCATCTGCCACCAATGCATATGCATCTCTTCTGTATTTTTCTTCCAATTGCACGTGTCAACATGTCCATGTTGAGGGATATTGGATAGCCTGCATTTCGCCTGAGAAACCGTTATATGGAAGTCTGCATTGTGCTGCAAAAGCCATGAATTGCTGCATTTTAAAACACAGGTTTTCCTGCTATTTAAAAGACAGCGATAAAGAAATGCTGCCGAAAGTGGATATGGAAGGAGCTGTCTCTGGACATTCCTTAAAACAGTGTCACATCCAAGTCAGTGGTAAGATATGGTTATTCACATATGTGCATCTCATGCTCTATATTGGGTAACACCTGTTAAAAAAATCAGCATTTTGGAAAGACTAATAGAATCAGGGAAGCAGTCAAGCAGTGGTTTTTATGTTCTTTGCCAGATCGCTTTCAAACACAGGTGACAAAAACTCCACTGGTTTTACTCTTCTGGTCCAGCTATCCACCACTGATACAATGTATCAGGGAAATGATGCTTCTGCAGTCACTGTCTCATTTGCTAGGAACAGGTGGGAGCACGTGCTTTAGCTGCTGGCTCCAGTTCTAAAGATTAATTTGACACTACAATTCCACTCCAGAAAGTTCCTCATATGGCATGTGTGGCCCTCTTTTATAACTCTGAAGTAAGATGCCCAGCAAAGCAGAAGTGCATTGTCACAAAGTGATGTTAGTACCTTTGTGATTCTGTGCAGTAATTTATTAGCAGCTGCATCTTTCAGCATATGTGTGCTATACATGAAGTCTTGGTTTCAGCATGCCATACCTGCAAATTATCACCAGGCATATTTAAAGCCTATTAAATGTGTTGATTTAGATATGTTTTAAGTTTGCACTGTCATAATGATGTCATCAGAAGGAGATCAACTCTAAGCATAGCATGGTGCTTAAGAGAATAAGGAAGAATATATTTATTCACTTTTTATCTTTGAGGACAAATAGTGTCTTGTGGATGTCAGGCTAGTTCTTTAGTTTTATTGGTGTAGCACCTCAATATGGCTGGACTAAATGGGTTTTTATGTAAATTCTCCATTAAAGCTATTATCAAGTAAGCTGGGCTTGCTTTAGCTTGCCACTTGCCTTTCAGAGCAGTCAGGTCTTTTAAAAGCCCTTTCCTGCCAATATCCTGTCATATTTATATTTCTTAGTAGCTTTGACCCAGGAGAAGAGATTTCAGTAGGATGTCAATTTTTTATGCTATTTAGACTAATTAATATCACTGGAGTTACTCTAGAGTCAGACTAATATCACTAAAATGAAAACCAATCCATACCCGTTTAAAAATGTCTCCAATCATTGGCTGACTCATGTTCTGTGAAGAGATCCAAATGACCTGCATTTGAAACCCCACAGTCCCAATTCTCCCTCTGTGGAGTGTAAATTAAATATTCTGACTCAGATGGGAGATGACTATTGCTTCTGAGGACAGAATTTGTCTTTTAAACTGCTCTATGAATTTGGAACTGGGAAAGTAAATTTTAGTATAAATCTTGAGTTCTTGCTTTGCTGAGTGTCATGATCTCAGTCAGTCACAGTGGTTAGAGCCCCTCTCTCACGTAGGCAGAGGCACTGTCAAAGTCTGACAGTTTTCCCCTTTGCCATGCGATACTTCACTAAACCTACACTTCTGATTTAGTACTAGAAGCATATATGAAGTGTGATGTAACTGAAGTGAGTGTGGGATGTAGAACGTGTATTATGAGGGCTGTGTCATACAAACTGCTGTATTGGGCAATTTGTGGTGAGGGATGGGGAAAAGAATGGAAGTACATTTTCAGAACTTGGTCTCTCTTTCTTCACAGCTTGCAGCCCAGATGTCCACATAGGACTGGATATGGAAGGGAATATTTATGATATTACTATGGCTGACAGCTATCAAGAGTGTCAAAAAAGATGTACCAATGACAAGCATTGTCATTTTTTTACATATGCCTCTGAAAAATTTCACGATGCAAGCTTTTGGTAAATACAGATTGGATCCATTTCCTTGGACAGCACTGTGCTTTGGTAGAGTAAATCTCAGAGCAATCTAGGGTGCAAGAATTACTCTAGGATATTTAATTTATTCCTCCTTGCAATGTTTATTACAACTTACAGGTAGGAAAATATCTATAATACTTTATCTTTCATTTGTCCTCTGGTGAGAAAGACAAACTTGATTATTATAGCACTGAAAATAATTAAAATCCTCTGGAGATACTGAAATAAAAATTGGTATGTGTGGCATTATTGCTCTGTTAAATCTTGCTGTGCTTATTGTTCTGAAAATAACATCATCAGAGCAGCCAGAGAAATTGTTTAATTTTTATCAGGCCTATTTTTGAGCTCTTAATCTGCTCAAATTTGCAAGTTAAACATTATTCAGCTAGCTCTGTTCATCATTTGAAGCCTCTTCTGGAGGTTGGACCATGCACCATGGTAGGAATTATGGGTCCAGGAAGATGGTTTCGTCGAAAGAAGAGGGACTGTTTTCTTACCACTTTCTTTATTCTTTGTCATTCAGTAAAAAATGCTTCTTGAAACATACCAGTGTAGGAACTCCAACCAGCATAAAGGTGCTTGATGAGGTTGTGTCTGGATTCTCTTTAAAGCCATGCCAGCTTTCTGAATTAGGTAACTATTTAAAATATCGGATTCAGTTTAGTTTTAAGGGTTATGGATGACAAAATACAGTCTGTCACTGACATGTATAAATGTTTAATTATGTACATTAATTCTAATATAATCTTATTCTTTAAAATATAGTTAGTACTCTCAGCCACAAAGGAGGTTCATCTCTTTTTAATTCTTCCATATTATCATTCATCTTACAGAAACAATTGGCTGCTTTAAAGATCCAAAGAATTCTTTCATATGATTAGCTTGATGAAATGGTATGTTATCTTTGTATCATGGATACCAAAATGAAAGATAAAATCCCATCAAAGTCAAAGATCAGATGGAATATAAAGCTTTCTAAATTCTGTTTGAGTACTCTGAATGCACTTGAAAATTTTTAATGAAGACCTTCAGCTTTCTAATACAGCTGGCTAATATGAAGGAACATATTATGTGTTTTGTGGATGATTTGTGATGAAAGCATAAAGTCTGTACTTGTTCCTGCAATCATTACTCAGGCAAAAGTCTCAAGAGTCTAAAATCAAACAGCGTTATACCTTCTTATTCTCAACTGAAACATCTTCACTTTTTTCTATTTTTTATTCCTTTTTTTAAGTCTAGCTCCACCTTGTCTTATTGTGTGATACTTTTCTTAAAGTTGATGATGTTCTTCTGCTTTCATATTGCCTTATTTTAGCTCACAGATAGTCTAGTTTTCCTATATAAATCACATTTTGTAGACACTGTATCAATATAATCAAAATTTTTTTTCCTACATCAATACATTTTCTTCAGAATCTGCTAATCCTACTGTAGGAATAATCTTTGGCAACTATAAAAAAAATCAGCTTGATTCAGATTTTAACAATGAAGACACTCAATGAAAAATTAATTGTAAAGAATAAAAGAACAAGAAAAATTTTTGTAAAGAGAGGAAAACAATGTAGTTATTCCCTCCCTATGTGTATGTGGCAGAATAGAGGGAAGATTTTTTATTTTTGCCATACTCTTGCTGTAAGATATACTAGAAAGACATGCATTCATGATTAGAAAAAAATCACAATAGTCAGGAGGATCATGCTCACAGACTATGAGGAATTGGGGGACTGGAGCATATGTATGAACCATAGGATTTTAAGAAAAAAAAAAATCAAAGATTATTTGAGACTTTTTCAAAGACATTTATGGTTTGTGATAGTGATTTCATGGCTGTAATGATCCATCATTAATCTGAATTTCTGAAAGCATGTGTATTGTGTCTGGCTGAAATGGAGTTCGTTCTCCCACAGCAGCCCTCACAGTGCTGTGCTTTGCACTGGTAGCTAGAAAGGTGTTGATAACACACCAATGTTTTGGCTGCTGCTAAGCAGTGCTGGCACAGAATCAGCACTGCCTCTCAACATTTCTCCATATCAAGGGGCTGGGGGAGGGCAAGATCCTGGGAGAGGACACAACTAGGTCAGCTGACCCAAATTAACCAAAGGGATATTCCATACCATATGATGTCAACTCAGATATAAAAGCGAAGGCAAGGAGGCAGGGTGGGGCATTTACTGGTTACAATATTTGCCTTCCTGGGCAACCCCTATGCGTGCTGAAGCCCTGTTTCCCAGGAAGTGGCTGAACATCACTTGCTGATGGGAAGAAGAGAATAAAATTACTGTTTTTTTCTCTTTGTTTCTGTGCATGCAAACTTTCCCTTTTGCTTTAGTAAACCACCTTCTCTCAACCTACGAGTCTTTTTCCATCTTATTTTGTCTCCCCTGTCCACCTGGGAAGGGGGAGTGATAGAGCGGGCTGGTGGGCACCTGGCATCCAGCCAAGGTCAACACACCACAATTCTTTTTTGGTGCCCACTGTGGGCTTTCCCTATTAAACTGTCTTTATCTCAAATCACAAGTTTTCTAGTTTTTACCCTTTCAATTCTCTTCCCAGTTTTACTGGTGGGGGAGTGGGTAAGATGCTCATGGGTCTTGATTGCTGGCTGGGCTTAAACCATGACAACATGTGAAAGTCAGTCTTGTTCTTACCCATCTTTCCTTGCTTTCTGTGTCTTTTGAGAAAGGCAAGAGCAGAGAGAAAGAAGAAATAAATTGTGTGGTCATAGAAGCCTAGATGGTGCTACTGGATCAAGAGGTCATCTAAGGACTTCAACTGTCCTAATCCAAGACTTATCAGCTGTATCTACCCAGACAGAGATTTGTCAAATGTAGTCATAAAAACTCAGCACCATCTTCTGCCTTGTTGTTTTGTAAATATCTGAAATGGGCTTATTTGAATATTTGTTCTAGGTTTTTTCTGACTTTATTTAGTTTATTCCTTCCTATGTGGACTTTTATTTTGTGCCATTGCCTTTCTGACTTTTTCCTTATGCTCACGTACTACTATAGCAGTATTTCTGTATTTCTGTCCTTTGCCAAATGCCTTCCTTGAGGTCATTGCATATTGGACAAATGGTCACTGAACATGATCCTTGAGATCATGAGTTAGCTTTCCTGAACTTTCATATACACAGCTGTGCTTTAAATCCAATTTTCTTTAGAAACTATTAATTCTCCTCAATGCTATTTCCATGTAACATGGGATCTTACCCACTGATTGTCAGACGTAATTTACTCTTATTTTCTAGACCTCTGATTTTATTTTCTTGCTGTTCTTATTGTGTAATTATGGCCCAGTATTGTTGTCCTTTCATACTTATGTTTTTTGAAAACCTCATCAGATTAACAGGAGTCATATCAAGCTGTACCTCTCCCTTTTTCTTATTTCTGGTAAGATGTCCCCAGTATATTTCTATAACAAACTGGACAGTGTTGGTTGCTGCACTTTCTCAACAGCTGAAGTTCTCTGCTGCCACCAAGTCCTGTATTTTGGATCATTTCACTATTTTTTGCTATCTTTACCGCTTGCTAGGTTCAAGAAACTTCCTCTGTGCTGATGCTTCTTTTTTTCTTCTTGCACTAGGATTCTAACTAGGACTTCAAGTATTTCTTTGGAGAAGGCAACTCATTAATCTCTTTCTAAACGTACTAGTACTTCCTGTAACTTCTGTATCCGTATTCTGATTGTGTGAATTATTCTACCAAGCCTCTGTTGTGTTATTTTGGTCATGTCAGAAGGCAGAATATACAGCATTGCTACTTATTCTGCCTGCTTTTCAAATAGTAAAACCTATAATGTTAAGAAGAACATCCCACTATTTTTCTTCTAGTTTCCCTGAGATTCTGTTAGATATATTCATTTAAAATGAATTTAAAGCTTTCCCTATTCGATTAGCAAATGTGTATTGTAACGTCATTTCTCTTTTCCTCTATATGAACCTTATCTTTGTTCAGTAATGCTCTCCATGAGTTTCCATATTCAAAAATGTTCTTGAGAAATAGTTTTTAGTTAAAATATTATCTTTCCAGCTTATCAGTCACGTAAGGAAAATGGAAATAAAGATAGAAATGAATATTCTGTACATCTCAATATTCTGATGACATACTAGAGTCTTTGAAATGTTTATTTTTTTCTTATTTTATACAGATTGTCAAATGGATATTTTTGAAGATCAAGAGTTTTCAGGAATTAATATTACAAGTTTTTTCACTCCTGATATTTCTGTCTGTCAAACTATTTGCACATATTTTCCAAAGTGCTTGTTCTTCACATTCTTTACCAGGAAATGGAAAATAGAATTTCAAAGGTGAATATGACAATCAAATGTAATTATTTATGTAGATTTTTAATATTTTTTTTAAAAAAATTAAATATTTTTTAAACAGTAATTTCTTATACTTATGGAACTTTATACTTTATGTTCAAAGGCTATTTTCAGTATAGCAAAGCTTTTTATGCCTTTTTTTTTCATAAGTTTATAATTTCCTGTGGGCAGTTAATCTGTTTTCCAATGTGATCGGGGCTTTTGTATTGCAGTTGCATATCTGGTCTTACTTAGTGGACTATTCTTACCTGAAATTATTGAATTCCTGTTCAAATTACTTACACTTCTGGCCTCCACAATGTTCTATGTGCTGAGATTCTGTGATGTATAGCAAAAAACAAGGAAGTTTTTTTCTGCAAGGAATTTAAATTTTAAACCCGCTGCCTGATAGTTTCGTGCAACACCTCCTAGCTCTTGAACAACCATTCCCACCTCTCCTCTATTTTGCACATCTCCTCTGTCACATCTTCTCCTAGCCATGTCTTTTCTGAGCCAGAAAATGCTGATCTATTTAATTTGTCATCACCCTGGAAGCTATTCAGTGTCTAGAT
>JAOXXN010000471.1:39825562-39869117 GCA_026770055.1 Myrmophylax atrothorax
GGTTGGGAAGGGGGAAGAACCCTTTCTCTCTGTCTTGGACAGTTGGCATTTTGCCAGCTCAAACCAAGACACAGTCGAAATAACTTGCAAATTTCTTCAGGCTTTTGATCTGTAGAAAGGCCCTTCTCCAGAGCAGAAGCAATTTCAAATATATTAGCAACAGAAATTCAATATGAGCAGTACTGAGACCCTAACCTATGAATTCAAAGCACAAGTATGTTTATTTGGAAGTTCTGGTCCTGGGCGGTAGAAATGAAAAGAAACATCAAAATAATTACAAGAATATTTAACTTGTAATACACATATTTTCATCAGGATGTAGATGTAAAATGTATAGAAATCAGAGTTTTGGAGCGAGCTCTTGGACCTAAGAAACATGGCTATTTATTTTCTGTTAAGAATCACAGGAACAACCCCCTTCTATACCCCACAGCCTTTGCTCTAAGAAGCCTGAGAGTTTTCCAGAACAGCAAAATACAATTTTTATTTTTGAAAATACGTATAAGATACATAATAATAATTAAAAGTAGTAATAGTCAGTATGTCCTACAGATATGTGGCATTGTTTTTGACTTCTATTGTTACCACTTCTCCTCTCTAAATACAAATGTTATGTTCAGATCAATACAAGGTATCTTCTATGCTTTGATGCTCCAGTCATGGAGATGAAATTGGAGCCATCTCTTTCCCTTCCTATCCCATCCTTCCTTTTATTATTTCTTTCTCATTACCCGCCCAAAAAATTGAGGCAGAAACCTTGGTTGGGCTATTTCAGTCAGAATGATTATATCATACCAGCATACATCTTACCACCACAATTAGTTGTCAAATCTGCAGCAAACCATTGATTTTTTTTCTATTAATTTAGTTATTTTTTGGAATAGGCTGTGTGGTTGGTATTTATCCATGCTTCACATCTCTGCTCATGTTTGAACTACCACTAAGCCTCTTACCCTCACTGTTTGCTGGTGCAGCCATGCATGTGTACTCCTGTGGTTCATTTTCCTTCGTCTGCTCAGCTATGGGAAAAGTAAAGGTCTTCTTTTCACCATTTTAGCATTATTACATTCTGATAATCACTATCCAGGTGCTTTAATGTTCTCAATTGTGTCTTTCTTTAATAGAAGATAAAATAGACCATCTGGTAGGGCTGTGAAGAATGTTGTCCCTTCAGCTGTCTGGCATTTGAAGACATTGTTTTCTTTTAGTCATCTGCAGGGGATGGATTTTCACAGCACTTAAAATTAGGAAACTATAGTTGGCCATCATCATTTCAACTACGATTAATGTATGGTTCTAGAATTCTAATGCAAAATACATTTTAGAGCCTATTTAATGAAAAACACATTGAAAGTAGTTTCCATTCAGAACTGCACAAATAAAACAGTGGACTTAGGATACATTTGATACATATGAATGATGCAAAGTTTCCTTACAAGTAAATCTAAGGGAGCTTGACCTTAAAGTCAGTTATGGACTAATGCAGAAAATTCCTTTGGTATTTTTGAATAGGGACCTGAAACAAATTCTCATGTGTTTTTCTCAAAAAAGCAAAGTTATTTCTGATATGCTTTAATTAGTTGAGCTTTAATTAGTTTAAAATATTTGCATGTTATGCAACTTCTGCAGTCTTTTTTATTTTCCAAAAGAACGAACACCACATGGAAGATGAAATATTAATTTATTTTGTTTCCCTTCTGCACATTTTTTAGTAATGCAAGTCACTCTTGAGGAAAAAACTATAATGGCACATCATCCACAGACTCTGAATGAGCAGAGTATAATGAATGATTAATTGTGAGGACTCACTACTATGGAGAAAAATTCATCAAAATAAAATGTTAAAAATGATCTTATTTTTTGAGATTTCTAATTAATAAATGAAAACTATAATTGAAATATTTCTCCAGCGCAAAAAGCCCTTTGCAATGCGTGGTAGACAGAAGAAAAACAGAAGTCATGATTTCAAGTTTATTTGAAGTCTGCACACCTCCAGGCAATATGATAATAATGTTTGTATCCACATCTATCTTGAAACTGATCAAACTATCTACAGAAAACCTGAGGAACATGAAAGCCTCTGTCACTGAAGGTCTCTAAAGCCCAAACAGACTTGGTGATGAGTGTTACCGGCATAGCAGGGACACATGTACATAAGAGAAACACTTAAGTGCACCTGCAGTTTCAAAAGAGACTGTGGCTTATGGTGCTGCTTAAGAAAACTGTCCAGTGAAATAATTTCAAGGCAGGGCATAAGAAAATTTTATGGGGTGGTTATACAAAATAGTTCATGTAACTTGTGGCTGAGTACACCTGAGTAACAATAGCTCTGTTACTTTTTGGTTTTTTTCTGAATTTCAGTTATTATGTTTGGTTATCTTCTACTCAGTGACAGATATTTTTTGTCTTTAGACTATGATAAAATATTTTTGATTTTTTCTGAAGATAATGTTTGACATCTTTTACATTACAACATCTAGTTTGACTCTTAAGACCTCATTTATAAACAGCAAGATTGTCTCTACAGTCCCAGGAATATTATATACTTGAAAGTATCAAGATATTTTGGCCATCTGTCTACAACTGCTTAATCAAATCACTGAAGCCAAGGTCATCTTACATTTCTTGTCTAGGGCTGTCAAGCTTATTTTCAGCCTTGTCAAGTTCAGCCTTTGCTTTTATCTTTGTGCTGGGGGCCATTTAGTGTAAGTGTACTTCTGCTGGCATTTCTTTTTCAGTCCCCTTTTTGACATATTGCTTTTTGTGCCATTTATTTCTCTGTGACCATTCTTGGTTTATTTCAAAACACAGACTATTTTCTTTCTCTTCTTCATTGTGTTTTGTACAATTGCTAGCACAATCCTAGACTCCTTTCAGCAAAGCAAATGGCTCTGGAATTTGGTTTTCTGTTATTGTTTCATATGAACTGAACTTAGAAATCTGATCACTATACCTTGAAAAGCAAATTGCATAGTTCTGGCTCAGAAAGTGGGAGCAGTTCTTTAACATCTCTGAATGCTTATTTTATCTCTGCTTATTGTAATTTGAACAACAACAAAAATCACTAAGAATAAAAATACTGTACTCTTAAGCATCATAGCTAGGACAATTAAAAGCTCCCTACAAAGAATATAACCAAACCAAGATGTTGTGCATCGTGATGTGTATATGGATAATTTTTCTAGTTCGTCATTGTCATGCTTGTGTTATGCCGTTTGTGCTGTCTACCTGCAGACAAACTAATCTAAGCTTATCTCTTAACACAGTGGAAGTGACTTGTTGCAATTTTTTTGCTGCACCATTAATCCAAAAAAAGGTTTGGCCCAGGTACCCCATACAACTTCAGTGACTAGCACATCCACTTGTGCAGTGCTTGGGTAATCCTTAAGGAAGCAGCGTGGTTGCAGCAGTTCAAGCTATGCAACAACTAACTAATCAGAGAGTATGTTTTTTTCTCCTTGCTTTGGGGAATTTTTCAGGTACATCTTCCAGGATGCTATTTCACCCTGAAACTTCCAAATGATGCGTTCATCTCAAAAGTACCTAGCATTTTTTAGAGCTTATTAATCCCCTTGTTATAGATTTCAATAAAGAGTTTTGTCCTTGTTGACAGAGAGTGAATTGTGCTTATTGCTGAAACTTTCTTTTTCATTTTTTTTGTTTCAAAAAGTAAGATTTTGAAACTTTGTGACTGACTTTGAAAATATGGTTTTTCACTGAAGTGTTTTTTCTTCCTCCTCCAGGGAGCTTTTGTCACTACTTCAAGAGACCATTCAAGCAATGAAAACATGGAGCTGTTTTATCTGATACCTCCCTGGTTAGCTCTGCTAGTAAGGTCAGGTACTACTTATTGCTGATGCTGTTCCTATGCAAGACCATGAAATGGAGGAGGGACACCCAGACAGCAGAGTTTTAGGGATTTGAAGTGATAATTCTCACTGCATCATGGAGTTTTCCCTCATTTCACCCACCCCAGGGAGCCCAAACTGCCATGTCTGTGTTCCAGGGTAGCTGCTGTCCCATCCCACTCTCTCATGGGAATATGCTTTGGGAGACTGCCCAAGTAGGGGATGAAAAACAGAGTTGTAATGAGAGGGGTGTAAGGCAAGAGACCTACACTGTTCCCAAAGAAAAAGGAAAACATGCAATGGATTGATAGGTGAGCAGCCTGCAAATCCCTGTGGAGCAGAAATGTGAAGAAAGGCAAGAAAGGGATGGCTTTGGAATGAGTCTGGATTTTGCTCATGGTGCCACTCAGGAGCTGTCTCCTGCTGGTGGGCAGCCTTGCAAGGCAGACAAGCTGTTGTACCACTGTGCGCAGTTTTGCCTCTGTTATGGGAACTTGGGCTCTCAGGGTAGAGAAAGAAAGGCTGTGTGTGCAACCTTGAGCACTCTGTTGGGCGTTGGCTTTGCACTCTTTGAAACCAGCACCAAGGCAGATTGGTGTGGTGCTGCTCTTGGAGACACAAGCCTCACATCTAATTGCTTCTTCGCTTGACAGAACTGATGTCTATTGTGTCCTGAAATGATTTGAATGTTTGGGATCAAAGAACCAGAAAGAGGAAAGGAGACTGTGCAACTGTACCCTTATCAGTTATCCAGACTGGGGAAGTCACTGGACTTCCTGAGGGGGTCCACCTGGGGAGTGGGTGACAGAAACCTGTGCCTGGTACAGGGACTTCTTCAACATTTTGCCTCAGTCAAGAGCATGAACATAGCTAATCAGCTGTCCAGGCAGCAGAGCCTCAGTTTTTGATTGCTTTCTCCCAGCTGAATGTCCTAAAAGTTAGAATTCTGTTTCAGAGTCACATTTTTTTTCCCGAATGGCTTTTGGGGTTCTCTTTGGTGAGGTACAAAGGCCTTAAGTAAAACTTCCTTTAGTTGAATAATCTGTAGGGACTTGCTTATTTTCCTAAGAAGAGGTTTGAGAGGACCAAGTACCATTTGTATTTGTTCATCCTTTTTCCTCTCAGGGTTGCAGGATCTCTTGGCTGCTGTTCCAGGATGCTAAAAGTACCCCAAATTGGGTTTCCAGTCATTAGGTGATAGGCATTTGCGGTTTTTTTAAGTGAATTGGAGGCTGCTACAGTGTGTTGTGAGTTGTGCAGTTCTTTTGCTGTCTTGATTGTCTCCTGAGAGACAATCTCAGTCCCCTGAGACTTGTGCTGTAGGGAAGACTGGCTTTTTAACTCTAGTCATGTATATTTTTGTAACTAATTTTGCTGAGAGACTGTTCCTTAGTCCTGCAGGTAATTAGCACTTTTTTCCCTTTATGCTTCAAAGCAGAATAACCAAGTTCCAAATTGCTTGTTGGGAAGAACCATCAGATCTGCTTTCCCTTGAACCATGTCCAAGCATTGTCTGTGAGCATTGTCACAGGCCAGAATTAAGTCAAAGAGTATGTTAATGATTAAATAATGTGGGTAATTGTGGCCAAATATCTTGATACTATTTAATATACTAGTACAAAGGCATCACTAGTATCTGTGTGACTTTGGGGCGGAACTACTTTACTGGTATTTAATTGCTCATGCTGATGTGCTCTATACTGTGAAGACCATCATGACAACTGTGATGATTTTGGAAAAAAAACACAGGACAACTTCTTGGTAAATTGAAATAAAAATATTTTCAAATGGTATGCTTTGGTGTAGAGAATCGTATTTGGTTTCTGTGTCTAGGTCTTGGTGGTGGTCGGGCTACAGGGGTGGCCCCTGTGAGAAGCTGCTGAAAGCTGCCACCTTGCCCAGCAGAGCCAATGCCAGCCGGTTTGAGGACGGACCTGCCCCTGGCCAAGGCAGAGCCAATTAGGAGTGATAGGACACCTCTGTGAGAACATAGTTGAGAAGGGAAAAAAAAGTTGATGGGCAGAGGAACATTGCAGCCAAAGAAGAGCAAAGGCAGAAAATGTAAACAATAATGTAGACACCAACATCAGTGGAGGAGGAGGGGCAGAAGGTGTTGCAGGTGCCAGAGCTGAGATTCCCCTGCAGCCTGTGGTGCAGCCCATGGTGGAGCAGCTGTGTCCCTGCAGCCCATGGAGGATCATGGGAATGCAGAGATCTGCCTGCAGCCTGGGGAGGTGCCCACGCCAGAGCAGGTGGGTGCCTGAAGGAGGCTATGACCCCTCGGGAGGCCCATGCTGGAGCAAGATCCTGGCAGGAACCTGCAGCCTGTGGAGAGAGGAGACCACTCTGGAGCAGGTTTTCCTGATAGGAAAGCACAGCAACAGGCTGTCTCAATGTGCCGGAAGGTGAGCTGGTGGGGAAGATGACTGGCTGGACAGGGAGTTTTTGCATGAACTTAGGGAAAAAAAGAGTTTACCACCTTTGGAATAAAGGGCAGGCAACTCACAAAGTGGTTCAAAATGCTGTCAAGTCTTGTAGAAAGAAAATTAGAGGGGCAAAATTACAATTTGAACTTAATCTTGCCCTTTCTGTTAAGGATAACAAAAAGTATTTTCATAAATACATTAATAGCAAAAGGAGAGGCGAGAAAAACCTCTATTCCTTGTCAGACATAGTGGGGGAACATAATTACCAAAGACAAGGAAAAGGCTGAGGTACTTAATACCTTCTTTGCCTCAGTTTTCAACAATAAGACAGGTTTTCCCCAGGACAACTGGCCTCCTGAGCCAGTAGACAGGGACAAGGAGCTGAATAGCCCACCTGTAATCCAGGAGGAAGCAATTAGTACCCTTCTGAGCCACTTGGATTCTCACAAGTCTATGGGACCAGACGGGATCCATCCTAGGGTGTTGAGGGAGCTTGTGGAAGAGCTCACCAAGCTGCTCTCCATCATCTATCAACAGTGCTGCCTCACTGGCCAGGTCCCAGATGATTGGAAGTTGGCTAATGTGACACCCATCCATAGGAAGAGTCAGAAGGAAGATCGAGGAAACTACAGACCTGTCCGTCTGACCTCAGTGCCTGGCAAGGTTATGGAATAGATCATCCTGACTGCCATTATGTGGCACCTATAGGATGGACTGGGGATCACACCCAGCCAGCATGGAATTAGGAGTGGCAGGTCCTGCCTGACCAACCTGGTCTCCTTTTATGACTGGGTGACCTGCCTGGTGGATGAGAGGAAGGCTGTGGATGTGGTCTAGCTGGAGCTCAGCAAAGCCTTTGACACTGTCTCCCATAACATGCTCCTGGAAAATCTGGCAGTCCACTGCTTGGATAGGGGCACTCTCTGCTGGGATAAGAGCCTGGATGGCTGGGCCCAGAGAGTGCTGGTGAATGGGGTTGCATTCAGTTGGTGGCTGGTCACCAGTGGTGTTCTCCAGGGATGAGTGTTGGGCCCAGTTCTGTTTAATATCTTTATTGATGATCTGGATCAGGGAATCGAGTCCACCATTAGCAAATTTGCAGATGACAGCAAGTTGTGGGGGAGTGTTGATCTACTGGAGGGTAAGACTACTCTGCAGAGAGACCTGGACAAGCTGGATAGATGGGACAAATCCAATGGGATGACGTTTAACAAGACCAAGTGCCGGGTCCTGCACTTTGGCCACAACAACCCCATGCAGCGCTACAGGCTGGGCACAGAGTGACTGGAGAGTAGACAGGTGGAAATGGCCCTGGGGGAAGTGACTGACAGCAGGCTGAACATGAGCCAGCAGTGTGCCCAGTGGCCAAGAAGGCCAGTGTCATCCTGGCCTGTATCAGGAATAGTGTGACTTGCAGGACCAGGGAAGTGATTCTTCCTCCATACTCAGCACTGGTGAGGCCTCACCTTGAGTACTGTGTTCAGTTCTGGGCCCCTCAATTTAGGAAGGATATTGAGGTGCTGGAGCATGTCCAGAGAAGGGCAACAAGGCTGGTGAAGGGACTGGAGCACAAGTTCTGCAAGGAGTGGCTGAGGGAGCTGGGGTTGTTTAGCCTGCAGAGGAGGAGGCTTAGAGGAGACCTTATCGCTCTCTACGACTACCTGAAAAGCAGTTGTAGTGAGATGGAGATTGGTCTCTTCTCCCAGACAACAAGCAGTAGACCAAGAGGGTACAATCTTAAACTGTGCCAGGGCAGGTTTAGGTTAGACATTAGAAAGAAGTTCTTTACAGAAAGAGAGATAGGACATTGGAATCGGCTGCCCGGGGAGGTGGTGGATTCACCATCCCTGGAGGTATTTAAGGAGAGACTTGATGTAGCACTTAGTACCATGGTCTAGCAGGCAGGGTGATGTTTGGTCAAAGGTTGGACTTGGTGATCTCAGAGGTATTTTCCAACCTAGTTGATTCTAGTTTGTAAAGAACTGTTGACCATGGGATGGACTCATGCTGCAGAGGTTTGTGTAGGATTGTCTCCCATGGGAGGGACCCCATGGGGAGCAGGGGAAGAATCCTCCCCCTGACAACAGTAGAAACAGCAACTGACCATAACCCTCATTCCCTGTCTCCCTGCACTGCTGCGGAGGAGGAGGTGGAATATGGAAGGAAAGAGGGGTGAGGGAAAGGTGCTTTTAAGATAATTTTACTTCTCACTCATTTACTCTCATTCTGTCAATAATAAATTTAATTAATGTCCCCACTCTGAGTTTGTTTTGCCTGTGATGGTGATCATTAAGTGACCTGTCCCAGCTCTTATCTCAGCTCATGAATTCTTCTTTGTATTTTCTCTCCTCTGTCCAGTTGCAAAGGGGAGTGAGAGAGCAGCTTTAGTGGGTACCTGGCATCCAGCCAGGGTCAACCCACTACAGGAATAGACATATACTACCTTGGAAGTATACCTTCCTACCTAGACATTCCTACCTACCTAGACATATACTACCTTGGAAGAACATCTATCATTTCAGGAGATGTTCCTGGAACTGCTGCAAGGCAAGGGAAGTTTAAAACTTGGTGCACCTATGTTAATGCAAAAATTAATTTTTAAATTAACTAAACTGTGTAAAGTTTAGGACACAAGTTCACTTCCACCTGGTTCATCCCATAACTTATTGAATTTTTAAGTTAATTACAGTCATATATGTGTTTACTCACTGATCAAAAGCTAATGATTTCTGTCATAAGATAAAAGCATTTTTTTGGCTTACTATGTGTGATTAGACTCCCGTATCCTTTTACCAGATAAAGTTTATAAGAGTAAGAAGGCCATGGAATAGCACATCAACAAAACTAAAAGGAAGTTGTAGCAATTGGCTTCAGAAATTTAGTGGTGACTGTCAACCTGCATAAAGCTTTTAAAACTCTGTCCTCTTGGTGATTTCCTATTTTAACTAAAGAATGGATGCAGGCACTGTTGATTCATACTGAAATCATTCTCTGCTTGCTGTACTGAAATGGGATCCAAAGGCAAGGAATTGTACCTGAAACATATCCTTGTTTTTTTTGTGAGTTTTATGATGCCATGTCTGCACATAGCTTAGAATTGCCACCTGGTTAATTTAAAGCAAGACTGAATTTCTTTAAATTATAAACAAACTCTGTAAGATACTTTTCGTTAACGTCACATCAACTGGATATTTTGATTATAATAATCACTTTACTTCACCATTGTAAAAAGCTTCTTTTCCTTCTATTTATAAATAACATCCAAAAATTGGTCTAGAGGGTAAAATTGCTCAGTCTAGTTCTTTCTTGTTTCCATGGAAACTTGCTGATCTTTCATATATGCATTGGAAAGTTCTGAGCCCACCTGTGGCATTTAAAGTACCTAATGAATGCAGTGCTAATGAGTGAAATGCTACTTAAGCTCCTGTCAGACATAGTCCCAGGTTTTCAAAATTTAGAGTAATTTCTGTCAGATAGAGCTGACAGCAGCCTTTTTCTGTTGATCTGCTACTTTTGTCATCCTTTAGACATCTTCATGTTTCTCAGCTGTGTGAAAACTGGCCTCCAAACTAAGAGGGTATCCATGAGCAGGACGTGCAGCTGTCTCAAACCGTGTTCCTAGAGCAGATGGATCAAGAACCAACTTATGGATGGTAATTTAGTTCCTACTTTTGTCCAAAGGAATATTTTAGAGCCTGGGAGAATTTTATTGCAGGCAATCCTGAAATTTATAGGTACAGGTGAGATGAGTTTTCACACATCTTTCTGTATAATTAAGAATTGAATACATAGTTCATCATTCAGAGATATCTCAGGCATTTATAGTTCTTCCTGGAATTTGCTGGTTTTCCAAACAGCCATTTCTTCCACAATTCTGTTCTGGTAGTGTGTTCTTCATTGTCAGTATATAATGAAATGTGTAAATAACCCAAATCAGCACTGACAAATAGAAGTCCTTTCTTGAAGACAGTTCTGATCAAGTCAGATACATTTCCTCTTTTCAAAAATATGACCAAAGAGACCTGTTGTAATAAATAAGCTTTCACTGAGGGAGTGGTAAGTGTGCCCCCTTCTGCAAATGAATGAACATCTGGTTTAGAACATTTATAGATTTGATTTTTCTGTACTGTCATAAAATTCTTCCTCTCCTCCCATTTCATTCTTCAGGTCTGAAAGATCTGCCAGTAACTCCCTAGTCATTGCCTTAAAACTTCTTATAGTGAGATCCTGCCAAATAGATGGGCCTCCACATGCCTCTCCTTGTGTGTTTGCCTTGAGATGAAGGTGTTTTCACCCTGTTCTCTCAGCCCTGATTGTCCTGTATTTACTGGATCTTCCTGGAGAGTCTGACAGTCGTTTTGTAGCTGTACAAAGTTGACTGTTGACATTTTTTTCTCAACAAGGACAATGATGATCATGATTCCACAGGAGATAAGAAGGCATGTACAGATCCACATGTTCATAGTGTTATGTCACTCCCATGTTTCTACTTGTACAAGGCTCAGAACTTTGCTATTATTTGAGCTGTTCGTTTCCAGAAATGCAAGCCAAAATTGTACAATAGGTAGTTGCTGCTGTACATTACATGTTTATATACCTGGAAAAATGTGTTTAGTGAGATTGTACTAGATGACCAAGATGACAATTATGTCAAAAGGGGACTGCAATAAAAGAAATCCCCATATCCCTGTGCCACTGGCAGGGGAGAGGTAGAGAATTTGGGAATGATGTTTATCCTGTGAAGAAGGAAGGGGTAGGGGGAAGGTTTTTAAGAATCAGTTTTATTTCTCTTTATCCTACTCTGATTTGATTGGCAATAAATTAAAAATCGGGTCTGTTTTGCCCATGATGTTAATCAAGAAGTGATCTCTCCCTACCCTCCTTATCTTGACCCATGAGAATCTAATTATATTTTCTCTCTCTTGTCTGGATAAGGAGCAGAGTGATAGAGTGGCTTTGGTGGTCACCTGGCAACCCTGTTTGAAATTTCTTTTAGCAGAGGTTTGTTCAAAACGCTTTAATGGCTCAAAGACATGAATGAGATTAACACCTCTCACCGCTTGCTTTCTTCTTTCCAGAATATGGTTTACAGGTAGTAACAATCCTTCAGGGGACACCACAAATAAATGGTTAATCTCATAAACTGCCCCTAGCTCAGCTCTGCCATGATTTCACTTCCATGAATGTACTATGAACTGATGACTTGGTTTTCTAGTACTTGGAGCAGCACTTACTGAAACACTGAAACTAGGTAGCCCAAAAATGGCACTGACAATTGGCAATGACAAAGCTGTAGAATTAAATAATTTATAGTTATGGGATTACCAAAACACTGAACATAAAACATTCAACATTTTAGTAACTGAATAATGCTCTAAAAATAGATTATTTTTTCAGGTAAATTGATAGTTTGTATTTTCATGCTGTGCTCAGAGTGTTGATGTTATTAGCATGTCACATGTACACACAGTGCTGTTACCTGTTGCCTTGGTAACCACATATATTACACTGGTAGCATAGCAACATAAGTGAACATGCATGGCTTTGAAGAATTTAAAACAAATATTTAAGTAAGTGGAGGGAGTCAGGTCTGAAGGAAAGACGCTTTTTATGCAACAATAACTGAGTAATGGGCTTCCAGGAACTATTTCAGGAAAAACAGAATTTTTTTTTCCATATAAATGCCTTCTGAATTGATTTCATAGTTGGAATTGCAACTTTTAAGTGCAATTATTTTCCTCACTCATCACCTGCCCCTCTTCCTTCTAGGATGAAAGTGCACCAATAAAAGGTAAAATTTCTGGAATACTTTCTAAAGAAACACTATGGAAAAATAATTGAAACATAATAGTCAAGCCATGTTTTTGGCAGTTTTATCTATGCTTTCTGGTTTCCTAATAGTCAAACTGCAGTATCAGGATGGCAAAAGAGAGAAAGAACTATGCCACAGGGGGCTAGTCCACAGAAGAACTTTACAAAGCCTTAGATAACTTCAGTCAGTTTTAGGTACTGGTGCTAACATAACAAGACAAAATAAATTGCTTCTTGCAGAATATGAACTTGTATGTTTACCATACTGGGCACTTGAACCTTGTGCTGTGATTTATGAACAGTGCATGACTTAAGCATGGACAGACCACTGTGAGCTGTTTGCTATCTTAGAGACTTGGGACTAGAGCTGGCAAATCATCTCTCTTTAGGACCATGCAAATTAAATTTTGCAAATTCAGTATTACTCAAGCATATGCTTAAAGCTAAATGCATTCTTAAATGCTGATCAGAATACATACGAACTTAAGAATACAGGGAAGTCACTTCATGAACCAGGGACAAAGACAGGAGAACTTAAGTGCAAGTCCTCTGCTCTTCTGTGCAACTGTTCTTGGTGCATGCCCTGTCCATGTGAGGCTGTCTGAATAAGAAGATTAGAAGACCTAAAATAACATGTGAAGAAGGAATGGTAAAATAACTGTACTATCCCACTGCTTATGTACATTTTTATTGCTCAGTATTTTAGTGATTTAACTTCTGTGTGACGCAAATCACAGTGGCTTTCTTTTGTTCCTCATGGGATCACTGCTATGGAGCTGTTCTTTATTACACTTGAGCAAATTTCCATCTGTGTGAAATTACACATTCAAGTAGGTGTAAATTCCAAAGGAAATGACTTACTTTTACTGCAGTCCCCTTTTGACACAATGTTCTCATTTAACTCTCTTCAGTCTCTATTTTAATTCTCGATGCTAAGTGGGGTTATATGTGTGGTAGAGACAATATGTGAAACTTGTTGTCTGGGTAGGTGTGAAAAGTATCTATGTAGCAATATCCAATTTTTACTTTACAAGAAAAAGACTGTATATGACTACAAAGCCCTGATCGCATTCAGAATTCCCTTGTCATGATGTTAACCCATCTGAAAAGACTTTTCATACTAATTTTAATTCAGTATTAATATTCTAAATTACTTCCAATTTTTTTGAATCTTTGTTTCATGCATATAAGCATTTTGTCTCTGAGACATCATAGAAAGTTGTCAGCTTCTTCTCCTATGTAAGTGTTGTGGTTGCTATGATTTCTTGGGACTGTGGCCATAGCAGCCTTAGAAAAAAAGACAGTTTGTGATACACACACACATTCTCACTTTATGCCCTATTTTTATAAATTAATGTTGACAACCAAACTTTGGAGTCTGTGCTCAGCTCTCTCTCCTGACTTCAGCTGGTGTGCCATGTGTTCTTGGCGAGTACAATTCACTTCTGCTCTGTTGGCTGGTGAAATGTCGACCTTAGTGGGGGCAGATGCAGAAGCTGGGAATATGCCAGTGCCATAGTGAGTTCAAGTATATCCACTCTTCAGAAGAATGGGAAATTAGTTTCTGAACTTTGCAGAACATTTCAAAAGCTCACACTGCTCAGTCATGTTTTCTTAAAAGTTCTCTGTTATTTGAGAAATTGCCATTGCCAGAAATGTGAGCAAAGCTTGTTTTGATCATAATGAATCACAGAGCAAATAGTTTGGAAGACCTTATAGCCCATCCAGGCTTATAAACCTAATGATGAGTTATCCTCTGGGACATTACCTATGAGGACTTCACAAGATGAGGTGAAGTCACCTGTCTCTTAGGGGTATGTTAAAGTCTAAATTGCTGCTCAGAAACCTTTTTCTCATACCAAAGAACATCAGTCAAGACACTGGTACTGAATACCATATTTTTAGAAAAGCAAGAGATACAGTATAGTTGCATAACATCAGGGGCATCATCCATTACAAGGTTACTCTCATGTCTTCCTGTATTGCAAAGTGATTGACAAAGCACAGAGATAACAAGTTAGAGCAATGCAAACTTGGTGTTTTCCTGTCCTCAATATCCTTCAAGGTGTGTCTTGTGTTACTTTTTGAAATGAGCATGATTCCTCCATATACATCAGAGACTTCCAACATAACCCTTAAGCAAAACTAAGTTTATTTTAGCTACATAAGGAGATAACAGTCCCCGCTAAATCATGTAGATGCAGCATGTCATAGCATCATTGAATGGCTTGGGCTGGAAGGGACCTTAAAGCTCACCTCATATGAACCCCATTGCCATGGGTAGAGACACATTCCACAAGAATAGGTTGCTCAGAGCCCCATCTAACCTGGTCTTGAACTCTTCTGGGCTTGGGGTATCTGCAACCTCCCTGGGCAACCTGTTTTGGTGCCTCATCACTTTCACAGTAAACAATTTCTTCTTAAAATCTAATCTAAACCTACTCTCAGTTTGAAGCCATTCCCCCTTGTCCTGTAACTACATGCCCATGTAAAAATTTCCTATCCAACTTTCTACTAGGCACCCTTCAGGTACTACTGACAGGCCACAATTAGGTCACCCTGAAACACTCTCTTGTCCAGGCTGAACAATCCCAATTCTCTTAGCCTTTCCTCATAGGAAAAGTGCTCCATCCCTCTAATCATCTTGCTAGCCCTCCTCTGGACTTGCTCCAACAGATTGATGTCCTTCCTGTGCTGAGGACCCCAGAGCTGGATGTGCTTCAGATGGGCTCATGAAAGCCAAGCAGAGGGGCAGAATCACCTCCCTCAGCCTCCTGGCCACAATGTTTTTGATACAGCCAAGAATACAATTTGTTTTCTTGACTCAAGCGCACACTGCTGGCTCATGTCCAGCCTTTCATTCACCAGTGCCCCTTTTTTCCAGCAGGGCTGCTCTTGATCTGTCCATCCCCCAGTCTGTTGTGATACCAGGGGTTGTCCCCCTTCAGGTGAAGCACTTGCTGTTATTAAACTGCATGAGATTCTCAAACTTCAGGTCCTTCTGGATGGCATCCTGTCCTTCAGGTGTGTTACAGCATCACTCAGCTTGGTGTTATCTGCAAATTTGCTGACAGTGTGCTCAATCCCTTTGTCTATGGCATTAATATTAAATAACACTGGTACCAATATGGACCCCTGAGCGACATTTGTCACTGATGTCCATCAGGACTCTTAGTTTCTGAGCCTTGATGGACATCAGTGACAAGTGGTGGCAAATCTGCTGTACGTGTGTATGCAGAGATGTTGAGAAAACTAACTGAAGTACAATATTTTGATTGAGAATTTTTTTCACAAATAAGATGAAACTGAAAAGAGTTTTAAGCAGAGTTTCAGAATTAAAGATTATATTACTGCTGTTTTCTGATTGTTTGACTATTCTATTCAGACACAAGGGTTCAACAGCTGTATATATTTGAGTTTTACTCTCAGAATGGTATTCAATTAAAGGAAGAAAAAAAAGTGGGAAATTTTCACAAGGTGATAACTAGCACCTCTGAGCAGCAGTTACAGCATCAGTGAAAGATGAATAATGGTGTTATGGCCAATAAGTTCATTAAATGGTATATGGTTATATAGGACTTAAAGAGGTAGGTTCAGTTCATCTTTTCCATGTGACCTTGAACAAGCCGTTTATGCTGTCACATAGTAGAGAAAGTCAGATTTATCTGCATATCTCTTTCCATTTAATAAGCAGGGAGTTGTTTTCCAAAAGAGTTATCTAATTAAGGTAGGTAAATCTTTATGTAGAAGGGATTTCTTTCAGTCAGCGTGGCTGTTTTTAGGCTTATCTCGGTGTGCACATCCTGCTGTGCTGCATCCTGCAGTCTCAGTGTTCTGAATGGCTCACTCACATCTTGTCTGATCTCTTTGAAGAAAGACCAGCTGCATAAGAATTATACCTAGATTTTCTTTCAGTAAAGCAAAGGCGTTCCAGGATTTTCTCTGGGCATATGAAGGCCATGGTCGTGGAGCTTCATCCTCCTGGTTACATAGTCTGCTTGGGATTATTTTAATACATTTTCTTAACATAGTTTGCTTCCCAGCTGAAGTTTGAAAGTTGTCCCCAGACTCTCCCCACCCCATTATCCCAGGTGACTGTTGCATATTGGTTCCCTGGGGCTCTCAGGTGTTTAACGCATAAAGTTTCCCCATCACTCAAGCTAAAACAGCCAGGCAGCACCCTGTACAGCTGTTAAACCAAGCTGCAACCAGCTCAGTCTGAGTCACAGCATGCTCTGTTCATGCACACCCAGGTCAGTGCAAAGCCAGGTGCTTATGTCAGAAATCTTGTTTGCAGTTCTACATAGTTCTGATGCAGACCTGGGACTGCTCCTGAGTTTCAGGTTTGATCAGAAACCTGAAAATGTTCTTGGCTGTTGTAGGTTAGCCATAGCCTTTCTGCTATCCTTTCCCCTACTGGATAGCTCTGTTACAGTGTTCAGAAGCAGACACATAGGAATACTAAATGGATGGGTCTTGAGTTATTTGCTGTAAGTTAGAAAATAAATGTTAAAAGACTTATGTTTTTTAAAATTGCATTGAGCTGATCTTTGTTAACAATTCATAAGAGCATATCTACCCAAGTCTGCTGTAACTAGCCATAATTTATCTGCTAGATACATTGGATCATTTCTTATATACTGAATATTAAACATCAAGTACTGGACTTTTCTTGCCCAATAATGTTCTTCCAAGGAACATATGACAATTTAAATTGTTATGGGTCCAGTGGATATCACTATAATACTGTGTGTCAACCTCCATTTCTAGAAAGATGATCCTAAATTAGTAAAATTGTACGGATTGGGCTATACTATTGTATTTAATTAGAGTATAATTTCTATGATTTTTTTTGCCTTTGTACAGATTCTTGTGAATGTCAATGTCTTTAAAAAGAAAAAACTAAAAATTGACTACAAGATTACCTTATTTCTTTTTTTTTCTGACAGTTAACATAAAAAAACAGTCCATATCATCTCTTTTTTCAAGCTGTGTTACATGTCAATTTTTCATTTATTTATGAAGAGAAGCCTAGAGAAATCTGTTTAATGTTGCAGTGTTACAAGGAGAGCTCCTAGCTTGTGCCCAGGCAGTCCACTGACTCATACTGCTGATGGCTGAAACAGGTCAGATCCAGTGCTGCAATATATTAGAATGAGAATTTATGAATATTGTGATTTGTGTATCTGATTGAAAGCTGGGATCATAGCCTGTGCATGTGCTACCCTTAACTTTAGACATTCCAAATGTCAAGGCACTATTTGAGCTAATTTCCACAGATGAATTTAATTTTTGCACTTGTCGAAGTGTATGTGTAGCCCTACCAAAACCCTACACTTGACACACAGTTGCGCTTCACTCAGGAGTGAAAATGTATGATTTCATACTTAGAAGGTACAAATGATGTAATCAGCTTCAATATAAATGAAAGCTTCCAGCTATGTTTTATATTATTATTATAAATGGAAAATGAAGTTTATCCTAAAATAAACAGCCCTTCGGACACTTTGTGGTAATCTACCACTGAAATACTGAAATGTTATTAACATTTGATGAGGAGAACAGTGTTGGGCTTGACATGCTACTAACAGTGTTGGAAGGAGCTCCTTGGATGGTTCCTAAGGAAAACTGCCAATCTCTTTTAACTCCATTTAATAAATGAAAATTGTCTAGTGTTTCAGGCACCGGAGATGCATCAATACAGATGCCACTACAGAATGAGCTGTCACTGATTATCACTGCTTTTAATCTATTTTGGTAATGAAATCATTAGTTATATTCATGTCAGCTGAGACAGAACTATGGCAACCTTTATTATTAGACATTGATCAAGAGAGTGTTCATGTCCCAGAAATCGATGAGTAATGAGATGAACTAAAAAATTCTGGGTAGCACTAAGAGAAATGAGGTATATCAAATTCTTGTTAGACACTTGTATTGTCTAGGGACAAAAAGAAAAGAAAGCAAAATACACAGAGAATTTGGGGGAAAGTTGTAATTTCCCACTGTACTTTATGTTCTTTGCTATAAATGTTCATATATATCAAATATTATGCTAGGAACTCATAGAATAAGCCCAAATACACCATGACTCATGAATCCCTCAGTCTAAGCAACTATGCAGTCCCTATTGGAGCAAGCTAGCAAAGGAGCTGGTATCTGAAGAGCTGGAGAAGAGAAAGAGACAAACAGAGGAAAGCATAGCTATGTGTTTTCCAAACTGGTTACATATCTTTACTACTAGCTGTTCTTATGAAAAATAGAATAAATGGTCTCACAAGTAACACTATTTACAAAGATTATTGCTTCTTAGCCTGTGGCAACTGTGTATAATGTCCTTTATAGATGTACAGCTCTTGCAGTAGGTAGAATTTTTGTGTGCCATTAAAATACTAAATTGCATGGAATGCTCTGCATTTCCATTTTCGGGGGGGGCAACCTTTTCTCTGCTCTGCTTAACCTGATTTGGCAAAAAAACCAGACAACCAGACAAACAAAAAACCAGTGGTCTCTGCAGACAAGAGTCAAATTATGGCTTCAATCTCAGAATTATAAAATTAGCTGTGTGGGCTGAGGTTAAAACTGACCCACAAAAATATTGAAGTGTGTTCATATTGTTTACAATTTACTCCTTCAAATACCAAGTGAAAAAGCTTTAGTCTTCAAAACTCTTCAAATTACTTTAGGTGATTTTATTTTTGCTCTAAGCAAGAACCAGAACATTAACAAATTAGTAGACTTTTTCATTTCTTTTCACATCTAACTACCAATTTTACTGATTTTCACATTTCACCAACCGATACCTCTGGACAGTAAAATGGTATAAATTTATGATTATCTGTTTTTGGGATAATATTAACAAAGCTGTTCTCTTTCATGGATTTTCTATTATGAGATCAAAAAGGCAAGGCAGAAAAATTTCACCTTGTTTGACAGTTCACTCTTTTGTATGTAAATTCATTAATAGAACCATAGAATCATAGCATCATTTAGGTCAGCAAAACCCTCTAAGAACACTGACTCCAGCCATTAACCTAACACTACCAAGTCTACCACTAAACCAAGTACTTAAATTGCCACATCTAGTGCTGGAAAAAGTAGAAGTCTAAGGCATGTGAACTTTGAAAGAGCAGATTTATTTAAATATTCTAAATGTGAGTTAAACCTGTTTGATGAAAGTTCTTAATATAGGATTAGGGATATCTTATTGCAGAGTTAAATACAACTTCAAGCTCCTAGTATATATACCCAAGGCTACTGCAGTCTGACACGCAGATAAAATCAGACGTGTACGGAGGAGTCAGAGAAAGCTGGATGGGTTTCTAGTGATTTAATTTCCTACTGTGTAATTAATTACTGAATTTCATATTTCTGCACAATAGGGACCCAAGAAGACCTTTGGCATTGTTGCCTAAAATCAAGGAAAAATTTTTCAAGACAACATTAGTTTGTGAAAAGTAAAGAGCAGTTCTTTAATGAGAGTTTTCAGTGTACAAAATATAGAGAGACGCACCCTGCCTCCAAGGACTGCCTCGTGTTTCTTCAGGTGAGACCTGAGGGTCTTCATGGCTGACCTACAGGAGAGGAGGGGAGTGGGGAGGGCCCCGCTCTGGTGGTGTTGACCCAGCAGTGTATAGAGACATGCACGCTGCATAAGGGTGCTTACTAATTTTATAACACTACTTAATTACCGTAACTAATGATTACATCCAACCCAAGAATTGTCCTCCCCAGAACCTCCCCTAGATCTGCCCCTTGACACGCCTCCTTAGAACTGAATTGGAGGGCTCATGACCCCTTACTTCTTCACCATCATCATCTTCACATCACGTTCCCTTCTTTGGAGTTCTCTAAGGTCTCTGGGTTTCTGGACCTTCTATTGCTTTGACTAAAATGGTGTCTTACTTTGACTAATAAAATGTACTGTTATTCTAGTCTTGGTACATGTGTACCCTCAACACAGAAATTCAGGAATATGACACAAAGGTAGAAAGTGCCAGTTGCTACATCAAATATGAGAAACTATACAGCTATATATAAAAATTTACAAATATATAAATATATATATACATATATATAAAAGTATATACATACAAATACATAAAGTCCTAAGGCACTGGCATTACATAACATAAGTGAAAAGTGATAACATCATGTTCCACACAGCAATTCATCACATGCTTGATGGTGAATCTGAGATTAATCCCTTAGTTCTTCATTGCTCAGAACAGTGTTTCTCCAGTGCCACCAGCAGTAGCTGGTGATTGAATGTGTTGACTCAGCTGTGCCTTGCTCAAGCCACAACCAGTGAAGAAGACAACTCCACAGATAATGTCTGTGCCTTGACTTACTCCTCACTCAGGCTGGCCTTGCTATGAAGAAATCAAGAGCTGTTTTGGGTCTCTTATTCCTTTGCACAAAATTGCCTCATCTTGCTTGGATACGGGTAGAATAAAACACTTCAAATGCATGTCACAGACAAGGCTGGTAAAAAGGGTAGAAGAGTCAATGCTGCTATAATTATTTTAGTAACAGTCTCAGCGGTGGAGGCAGACACGGACATTGAAAGTGCAATTACAGCAGCGACTGTGGTGATAACAAAAGCAGTGCAACAGCAGGCATCCACTTGTCTTTTTCTTTCCTTTAAGCTAAGGCATCAAAAGGAAGAAATGGCAATGTTTCTGAGGTGAAGAAAAGTATTTTGATTTTAATCACACATCCCCTTGCCTCTTTCTCCTTTCTCAAAATGTACCACTAGGCAGAAAACTATGTGAAAGTGAAAACCAGAGAGGCCCCGTCTTCATAGGTAACACTGCCATATAGAAAATTACAGAGAAATCATTAGTGTGGGGAAATATGGAAAACTTTATTTGGCTAACCCAATTTTATCTTTTGTTTTTTTGGGCATTTACCATGCTCAGTCAATTCAGTGGCTAGAGGAGGGTGAGACAGACACAAGGAATGAGGCAAACTTCAGCCATTGCTATGTCAGGTTTGTGTTTGTGGCTAATTCACTTTGGGATTTTTCTTTATGTCCTTTCTCTAGCTATTTACTGTTTTGAACTGAACTGTGGAATCCTGAATCAGTTATTCCTTGGAGGGCAAACAAACCTTAGGAAGAGGAATACTTAAAGTCCAAAAGCTCAAAGGAGGAATAGGAAAAAATATATACTTCCTGCGTTTGTCTTATGCAATTACTTGGAATGAGAATTGATGTCTAAACAGTCCATAATCTGCCTCAATAGTTTACCGAAGGCCTGCTTCTGCTTCAAGTTGGACATGAAGAGCAAGAACAATTTGCACTGGGCACTGTATTTTTGTAGACACTCTTTATTAAGGGATTGGTGCTTTGAAGCAGCTACATTTATACTTTGGAAGGAGGTTAAATTATAATTAGAATTTGATTTTTCTAGGAAATGTGTTTTAAGAGCTAGCAGATTGTTTTCCCCATTTTTTTTTTTAGCTGAAGAACTGCTTTCTATGTACATGAAAGAGGTAACAGTCTGATTGTCTGATTGATTTTCGTTAACTATGGAAGAACTTGCAGCTTCCTTAAGGAGTCAAGAGAGGAGCTGCAGCTATAAATAGCAGCTGTAAAGCAAGGCCCTGGAAAGCAGTGGAGAAGAAAGAGAGGTGTAGCTATGTATGGTGCCCAAAGCTGGAGAATGCCTGTGAGGATTTAGGGGCTAGACCATCATCCCATCACCCTGGAGGAGGCAAGCAGTGGCCTGGAGTTTTTAAGAACTATCTGGATAAGTCTGTGTAGGCAGAAGGTGCTCCCAGATGACTAGTCCAGATACACCTTTATTTAATGGTGTGCAGAACAAGGATCATCTTAAAGTGGGATTAAATTGCTAAATTGTTACATAAATGAGCAGTAAGTAACCGATAGAATTTTGTTGAGAATGTTGATGAAGAACTTTTTTGCCATGAAAAAACAAGCATGTACCTTGAGCAAAATATCTGGTTGTCCTAAAGAAAAATGGAAAGCTTTTTTTTTTAACCTAGAGGGTAGATTCTTGTTAGTTTACCTTTTTTGTATCATGGCCAAGTTTGATCACTCAGCAGAATCCCTCTGAATGGGCACTCTTAAGGAGGCTCTTAGTACTATGATATGGGATTCTGGTATTTGTTGTCTGTCTCTACACTCATCCAATCACAGTTTGAGAGGTCACAGAGAACATTGCATGGTTAAAGGAAAATATTTTCTCTCTTTCCTTGACCTGTTATTATATTAGTTAAGTGAGGGTGGTTAGGACTTACACTGTATCTGGAGCAGACCAGGAGTTCGTCTTGGTAGGAAATCTTGCAGAACCATCTAATTCCAGTAGGTTTCTATAAATAGCTTTCTATTACATGCAAGACAGGATGACTGTCACACATGTTTGTCAATCCTTTCACTTTCTTAAATGAATTAAGTTTCTGGAGAAGGGTATTTATCTACATTCCTGTAGGGAAAGTAGAGAGGAAGGTGTGTTCTTGCATTCCTCGTCTGTAAAAAAACACTCAACACTTTAATCCAGTGATGAATCATATCTTCTTGTGAGGGGATCAGTCAAGACCACCAGGCACAGATTTTAGCTAAAGGCCAGGTGTGATTGTAGATTTATATGACTGCATGGGGACAAGAGGTAATAATTTCCAAATGCACTTTTTAGCTTAATTTAATTACTCAATTATCCTTGTAGCAGTAAAGCTGCTTTGAAAGCAGATTGTGAATGCCATAGTAAAGAAAGAAGGGAAGAAGGCTGCAGTTTTTGCTCCGTTCATGTGAGTCTGCCCTGTATAGACATACACCAAATAAACTGCATGCTTCTAAAAGTGAGGGATAATGACAAGCAGCTTTATCAGTCAGTTATATCTGAGTCACAGGGCTTCCCATGATATTCCTAATGTAACATAGCAAAGCATAAGACCACAAGGCTAAATATAGAACATAGTTATTACCCTTGCTGTGTTTGCAGCTTTTCTGGGCCTTTCCTTGCGTGCCGTGTGCTAGGAAAGCTTTGGCACATACTCTGTAGGGGGGATGTATTTTCACTTTGATTTCTCTAGCACAGTGAGCTACTCTAGCCACTCAGAAGCTGTAGCAGTAGTGAAATGGATCTGCTGCCAATCCATGCTGTGCAAATGAAGTAAATTTTGTCTCTCAAATACTGCCTGCATGCCCACTGAAGCTGCTCAGGCTGAATTTTTAAAGGGTGATTTTAGCTTACGGATACAGACAAAGTACGAGATGATGATGTATTTCTTCTCCAACTTTCTTTTTCCTTTGTCTTTGATTTCCTTTTCCCTGTCCCTTTATTTTGGCCTTTGCTTTCCCTTTTCCTTTTCCCTTGCCCTCTTCCTTTCCCTTTTTCTTCTGCCCAAGCAAACATATCTTGTAAACACTTCTATGTGCTCTAGTGGTTTTTCTGTGTCTCTGCTGAAGAGATGAGTGGATGTTAAAGAAACTTATCAATATTTCTAGATGGTAAAAGAGAGTACAAAGGAAAGGTGGGAATAAAGCATAACTTTTGCAGAAATCTTGAAATATTATCTACAGAGAATTAATTTAAAACTTCTGCTGACACAAAATTTTACTATACAAAAATTAGATAGATTTCTGAGCATGTTATGCTGTGTATCAAAAATATTCTGGTATTATTGGTTGTACATAACCACCCCTTCCCCAAGCACTTTAGGAAAAATATGCATAAAAGCCCACTGTCTTAAAGGGCTTGTGTCTTGAGTCATACTTGTTCTTACAAGTAAAGATAGTTATTGTAGATGCTGCTCTGAATATCAAACATTCATTGTGTCTCCAACAAAAGAAGGGTATTACTTTTTAACAAGGCTTATTGCTGACCCCCGCTGACATGTGTGGTGAGCATCTGCAGTCTGCCTAAACCAGGAAGTTCCCTTTGGCTATCTGTTTTTAGAATACTATTCTTGACACCAAAGGAGCAGTTCTTTCTCTACTTTTAAATAGAGCTGGTGTTATTAATTCAATCCATCTACTCCTTTTTTTCTCACTCTCCTAAATCTCCTTTTTGCAGGCTGCAGAACACTGAATTCTGTCTGTGCTTTCTTGGCACAGTGTCACTGGTTTCCATAGAAAGGGATCTGGTCCAATCATTACTGAAAAAGGGAGCCTAGTTGAGATTATTTAGCACTCTGTCCAGTCATGTCTTGAAAGCCTCCAGTGATTCTGACTCCACTATGTCCCTGGGGAGGTTATTTCAGTGATCAGTTGTTCTCATTGTGAAAATTCTTTTTCCTACATCAAGATGAAGCTTCTTCTGATGCAACTTGCATTCATTGCCCCTTGACCTCCTTGTGTGGCTTAGTCCTTTTTGTAGCCACCCTTTTAAGAACTGGAATATTGTGATGATATCCTCCTTGAGTTTTCTCTTCTTCACAAAAACAAGACCTAACTCACGGGGCTAGTTCTCCAGCATTTTGATTATTTTCATTGTCCTTCTGTAGATCCTCTCTGGTCTCTCTGTGTTTGTTGTTGTGTGTTTGTTTTTGTTGGTGTTGGGTGGGTTTTTTGTTTGTGGGTTTTTTATTATTGTTAATTTTTTTTAATTGTATGGACCAGAAAAGGACACAGAACTCCAGGTGCAGCCTGACAAGCTCTGAGTAGAGCAGTATGATTGTAGGGGTGGCTGTAAGTGCATCCCTTAAGGAAAGCAGTTTAGAGTTCTCCCTTAAAGAGAAGAGAACAGAGCTACCTGTGGTGTGTGGGGTGTCCTGTAACCAATGAGATGCTTCTATGTATGTGAAGTGAATAGGCTAGCCAATAATGTCATGACATGTTGGATGTGAGAGGATATAAAAGGTATGGATGTTACTGAAAATAGAACAACTACTGCTACTAAGAACTACTACTATGATCTGTGAGCTATGAGGAAACTGTCTGTGAAACTACCTTGAATAAACTCTTGTAAGCCTTCTGATGCCTGCTCTGCCTGAGCTCTTCTGACCGTCATTCACACTGCCCCCTTTCTCGGGATAAGGGGACCCCAATAAAGGGTGAGCCCAATAAATGGTAACCCTGACAATATGAACATGCTTCTACCTCTGCTAGCAATCCCTCTGTGGATGCAGTCCAGGGTCTGGTTTGCCTTCACTGGACAATACTCTCAGGCACATGGTGTAGCTCTTGGGGGAGGTCCTGTGCAGAGCTAAGAGCTGGACTCAATGATCCTTGTGGGTCCCTTCCAACTCAGGATATTCTGTGATCTTGTCCTGCAGTGGTGCTCTGTTGACTCATGTTCAACTTCCTGTCCCTTGCAATCCCTGGGTCCCTTTCAGCAAGACTGCTCCTCATCCACACAGATATTAGCCTGTACTGGTTATTTTGTCCTAGGTGCTGACCTTTCACTTTTTTCTTTGTTAAACTTCATGATGTTCTTTACAGCCCACCCTCCAAGCCTGTCTGCAAGACATGCACATCCTACATGCATTACACAAATGCACTAGCATATCTTCAAGCATGGTGAAGACAATCTGTTCTGTTCGTTTTGGAACACAAACTTCCTTCACCACTTTCAAATTAATAGGAACAGAGTTTTGAGATTTATAAGTTTTATCCACCAGTGGTAAACCATTATTGTGGAGTTAATTTATAGTTCTTTTCTGGCCACTAGATGGAGCTAGGAAACCACGATGAGAGCAGCTTTCCCTGCGTATTGTATTGCGAAAGGAAGAGATTATTCTGTACTGATTTGGACAGCAGGGAGTGTATTTTATCATTAGAAATGCTATTCTAGTACAAGGTTGTTTGAGGATAGGATGACACTTGCACTTGCGAATCTGTAGCTTTCTATCAAAGCAAACTTTATCACTGGAATCTCTTCTAAATGAAACATATAGTTTGAGTGTAATTTAATCTGATGCACTTTTTGTTATCAGTAGTCAACTTCTGAATTTAGATGATCAAAAACATTATTTAGATAATGCATGGTTATGTATGTGTGCAGAAATTAGTATACTAGACCTAAGAATAAAAGAGGAACTTAACAACATTAATTTAATGTATACTGTACCCTAAACCCATCTATTATTATATATTATCTATTGATAATATATTGTGTATCTCTTTGTATTAGCAATTATGAAATGCAAAGCTGTATGTTTTACACTACATTTGTGTTTTCCCAGCATACAAGAAATAAAAATATAAATAGCCTTTTCAGAGCAGCTTTTAGATGTTGCTCACTCACAGTCACTCACATTTATGGGATCTTTTCAGGAAGATTCCACTTTATCTTTACAGCTTAAATTGTTGCTGCTTGTTACTTAGTTTCCAAAAAATGGTTAATTTATAGGGACAGTTTGCAAACACTCTCAGAAGAAACAATTCTGTTTCTTCAGCTACTGAAGATAGCTACAAAGCTGTCCTTTAGCCTCAGAGTGCTCTGTGCAAATGTGTATAGCTGTGACAATGAAGGAAAGCCTGGTGCTGGAGCTGATCTAATGTTACCTGTCAGACACAGGAGAGCTACAGTGCTGCATCCTGTGTTTCTTGGGAGATGCTAGGTTTTAATTTTCTAATTTTGTAGATGAAACTACTTTATATGCCTCTCTCCTTCATTTCATGCTAAAACAATGACTTAATAAACATCCTGACCTTACAAAAACAGTGGTGAATGCGCCCAGGTAGTGTAGGTATATACAATTACCATATGCTTACTATAAACAGGGCTGTGCATTTGCTGCAAGATTATTTAGAATGGGGTTTGATGAATTAATCATCCTTGTTTCTAAACACAACATTGCCATCTTCATGTTGTGCCATTCAGACCAGTGTCTGAATGGCAGTGAAAAGTGCCCCACCTAAAGAGTTAAACATGGCAGCTACAACTCCAGCTGGTGGCAAGACCTTAAGGTAAGCAACAAATGGGAGATGGGAGGAGACAATGGCATATAAAATGGTTAATTGTACTATGTAAAACCACTGATCTGCTGTGCTGGTTTAAAGCTAAACCACTGGGAGGAATGAACCCAGTTCCTGAGAGATTACAAGTCAGAGTTACAACTCACTGAAAAGATTACAGTAAATAAAATGATACAGAGAAAAACTGGTATTAACCCACAAAAACCAGATGTCTAACTCAGCACCCTGGTACACAAAAAGAATTGTGTGCATCAGTCCCTGTGCTGTGCACCACATGGTCTCCCTGTGTGCAAAGTAAAAGGAAAGGAAAAACCTGTTGGTGAAGATGAGGTTCACAGTTCAGTTGAAGTAATGATTGTAGTCTAATTGAGAGTTGCAGTGACAGTCCTGTTGAAGTTCTGGTCCTCCTCTAGATCTAACAAGTGGTACCAGAAATCCCCAAACCTAAAGATTATATATGCTTATGTTCAGGTGGGAATGCCCAGTACCTCCCCCCATGGCGGGGAGTTTGACAATGAGTGATTTAAGTCTGTGAGTCATGGGATATTTTTGGAATCTTTGATGGTCTAGGTTGTTGCAGCTGCCTATTTTGCCAGTCCCTAATAGACCATTAGCAGACATGACCCCTCAGGCTGGGTGTGAAGGTGCTAATGCCTCCCAGGAGGGGAATTGTCACAGCTGAGTCACTGGTATGAAAACAAAAACATTTCCATGCCTCACAGAGTTCTTTAACACCAAGGTTGTAGCCTGAGGTGTCAGGTGTGCCCTGAGCAGCTGCTGCAAATGATCCATTATTAACAGTCCATCAGAAATGACATAGAGTGTGTAGAATATACAGTTTTGGTTACATCCACACAGTGATAAACTGGCCCTGGCTGCTGTAACTAGGACATCAACTTGGCCAGGTAACTTGTTTCTGCTCTGCATGTGTGTGTGTATAACAGCGGATGCCTTAGACAAGGTTACAGCAGTAGGACTGAGATATGTGTATAATTTCTCTTGAATGTGGTCCATTCTCTGACAATTTGTGAGGTTCATGGCTGAGAAGTTGTATCCATAAGTGTATTTTGTTCTTAGTAGATTTCTCTTCCTTTATTTCAAGCATTGGGTTTGGTGTGGGGGTTTGGGCCTTTTTTTTTATTGTTGTGGTTGGTTGGTTGCATGTTTTTTTCTTTATTCTTTTAATCTTCACAGCATACTGTGGCAATGAGGTCCATGGTTTATTTGTTGTTTTATGGAGAAATATTGCTGTTATCTGGTTACTCTCCAGTTCTTACATTGTAAGAAATAGTAATTTTTCCCCCCATTCACCTCCTTCATACCCTTTATTATTTCATGTGTCTCAGTCATATTATTCTTATGGAACATGCATGGTTATGAAGACTGAGGACTAGAGGTGTTTGGAATGTGGGAAATATAGAGATAGATAAAGCATCATCACTGGAGTTGCCTCACAAATTTTGGAAAAGGCATTTACTTGAAATTTTTCTGCTGAGCCACTTGAGATGTGTTGACCATTGTAGAAGCTTGTGCTCTGTATTCTCAACAACATTAATTTGCTTTCTGACTTCATACGGATATAAAATACTGTGCACCCAAGCAGTTTCTGTAGATATTAGTGATATAATGCTGCTTCTATAGTTGACAATTTTTTTTTCTGAGATAGAGTCCTACCTTTATTTTGTGGTCTTTGTAGGGTGTTGCTATGGAGTAGGACTGTGGGCACAGTGCTCAGAGTTTTTCAGAAGTGTCATAGATAAGGTTTTCCTGCTCTTCTTCCTACACATGCTCCTCTGTTCAAAGCCTAACATGGTTTCACAGAGCTACAGATGTTTCCTAACAAATTTTCAATCTTCAAAGCCAGCAACAGGAACTCATGTGGCAGTGAATGAGACTTAGGGTCTTCCTCTGTTCCCTTGTTACCAGGACATCTGAAGAACTGATCTTGGCAGCTAGCATTACCTGCTTAGGGTCTTCTGACACTGGAAGTTGCAAATATTTTTTGGATTTGAGTTTCTTGTTCAATTTTTTAGCTGTTTTGTCCTTCCTTGACTTTTCTTTGCTGCCCCAGCAGAACCGTTGGAACTGGGTGTTGCATTGTTTTTCTCTTGGTATGACTTTTCTTTTTTTTTTCTTTTTTTTTTTTTTTTTTTTTAGTTTGGTCTAGATCTTTGCTTATATTCTGACACACAGAAGTTTATGCTTCAGACCCAAGTTACAGATTTTTATTTGGATATAGAGGAATAGGAAATCTGGTTGTCCTGGTTTAAAGTGAGTTTCTTGAAAAGCCTTTACTCAAGGGGTTGTGATAATACGAATCTTGTTTCTTCCTTTTCTCCTCCAGCTTTTTTTTTTCCTTTCTCTCTTTGCCTTCCCTCATCTTCCTCTAAGTGGGGTGGGTTATTTCCATACACACAGCTGAGCACATGCACACAGGGAGCATGTGTCTTCAGCCTGATGTTGCAGAAACTCCTATTTAATAGGAAGAACACTGGCTACAGCAAAATTGTGTTCATTCTGTTAGGAGGGCCATTGCACAGTAGAAGGTGTGAGGGAAGTGAAGAACATACTTGGTGCAAGACAGTCCCCGAGAACTTGTCTTTCAGGTGTTTTACCAATTACAATGTACGTACAAGACTTCATTTCCAAGACTGAAACAATACAAATGTTGATGGAATAACACATATTTGTCTAGCTTTTGGGAACTAGAGTATAACCAGGTACAATCTGAAAACAGATTTCCTTTTTTTAAGGTTTACAAAAAAAAAGTTTTTCTTGCAAGTCAGTGGGAAGATAAGACATTTTCAATAGGACTTTATTTTCTCTGAAGAATATAACACTATAAAATTGTCAACAGCTACAGTCACAATGACTCTATTGAAATGTAAATGAGCTCATAATTTATCTCTATGAGCTTTGGACTTAAGTTTTTAATGACCAAAATGGCCCATATATTAGCGTACAAGAAGAATGCATTCTACAATCGCTTTCATTAACCCAATCTCTCTCTGCAGAGCTAGCTGAGGGCCTGACTGACTGAGGGAAAAGTCCTGCAAAAAGCTGCTAGAACCTGTAAAGTGTATCTACTGCCTTATGTACACTTGAAGACTGTCAGAAAGTGGGGTTTTTTGCTACCTATGGCTTCTAGACTAATGCAAGAAAGGACTTCAAAGAGGAAAGTCTTTGGAGGCTTTAACTGAGGAGGCTTAAATGTCATCAGAAGTCAGCTAAGTTTGTGTTGATTTCAGTGACCTTGTGCAGACTTTGTAGCAAGGCTGCCCTTTCTTATTTCAAAACAGCATTGGATTAGAGAAGCAGTGTAAATAACATATCTATATGGTGTTATAACCTCTTTAAAATTCTATCCTTGTGGTCCGTGTATGGTCCATTTGTATGGTAGAGACCCAATTTCCCTTTTTCAGTTTCAGTGTTGAAATGATAGAGATATTTTGCTCAAATAAGATAAAAGTCATGCTTACAATATTGGTAGTATTTCCCTCGCTGTTTTTTGTCCCTGAGTCTGCTGCTTGTTTCTGTGAGTGTGTGTGTACGTGTGTGTGCTCAGGTGAGTCAGGAACTGGTATGTCACATAGTGCAACAGAGGCTCTGACAATACCCAGTTTTCAACTTTAACTTGTCCTCTTAAATACCACCCTTTCATTCTGTATTACTGAATAAATTAACAACCTGAGTGGATCAAGGACCTTTCTGGTCTGCTTTTCTTGAAATAGCAGCCTTTCACCCTGCTCTGAGGGCAATATCCAGTTTTGCACTGTTCAGCAGCTTTGTGCTCAGGCCAGTGTGTGTGGCAGCAGGGCCTCACATTTGAGCCAGCCCCTGCAAGGGGAAGATGGGACCAGTTACCCCCTTGTGCTGAAGTTGAAGTTCTCATGATCTTCTGAAACCTATGACAGCAACTTTTGCAGTCACTCTTCTTTTAGGATATTTGGGTCTTTTTTATAGTTTGGGATTTCTTCAATGTTGGAACAGACAACCGCTGTTTTAAATATGCTATAACAGTGTTTTGAAACAGAATTGACTTGGTCTGGCTAAAAAATTCATTGTAAACTTTAGTACTTTCTAGAACAGTTGCTGGGGTTTGATTTACTGCTGTCATATCCTTTGCCTTATTGTCCTGAAATCTGTGACAAAACATTTGCAATCCTTCTGCTAGTCCATCATTCAAACCTCTAATAAAAATACTGAGCAGAGTCAAACCTGGGCAGACCTTAAGACTCCCTTGAAAAACTTAACCCACTGTGACAGTAAATTCTATTGAACTGGTCCTGCAAAGTTTTCTGTTTAGTTGTGAATTAATCCTATGATGTCTATCAATGATGTTTGTATTTTTCCAAATTAATTAGGATTTTTTCTCTATTTTTTAATTACAAATTAAGCCTATCTTTAAAAAGTTAGAATGTGTCACTTTTTTGTTGTTTTTAATTTCGTTTTATATTGTCAGTAATTTGGATTCTTTTTCTCCTTTCCTTATCTCTCTTCCAGTCCCCTATTTTATTACACAAAGAGTGTGTTTGGGATGAAGGGAGACCATGAAAAATGTTAAGGAGAAAGAGGGAATTTTAAAAATGGAAAAAAGCCCCCCTTGCTTTCTATGAAAACAGTACGTGAAGAGAAAAAAAATCAGTAAAATGATTTCACTTGAACAAGTTTTAAATTAAATTATATTTAAATTGAATTCTAGATACTCTTTTTGCCTTACTGAGCCATTACTACTTTACTGGAGCAATTCTCTCTTGCCAAGACCCAGCACTTTCCACCCCAGTTAGCTCAGACCCAACCTGCTGCTTTTCTTTGTATCTCAGTATTTATTCCCTGTCACCCCTGGCTGACAGTTTGCCTACATATTAGGATTTCAGTTTCACCTATGCTTGAAGCATCAAAAAGCTCTTTGCTCTGTTCAGACCACTTTGCAACTTTTATTTATATTGCTGTGTGTATTTTGTATGTGAGGTTTAGGATATTTGAGAATATTTTGTTATTCATACTTGTGGTTTGCTGTTTCTTAAATTTTGTAGAAATTCTCTTAGACAGGGATGTTGAAACATTTTTGAGGAGAGGCATTAAATGTCAGCACCTGGATTTTTTTTTTTGTCGTTGTCTGATGTTTTACCAAACAACCATATTCTATCCTCATGTGAGCAGTTTTGCTGTTGAGCTTATGCCTGTTTGGATAAATTTGAGTTTTGCTTTTTGTATTTTCTGTAAAACTTGACTTACTGTTTATCTTCTGATATTTATGTGTGGGTATTTCTTTTCCTTTGAGGCCACATGTGCTTCCTTTAGGGCCCAATTAACATTTTTTGTTGAACTATAGGTTAGCCTATGAATATTGCTGTATCTATTTTTTTTATATACCATTTCGCTTTCCTATTTTTATTAACATATCTGAAAACATTAGAGACCTCTTTGGTCCCTAAAACAGAAGTCTTACACTCAAAATTCAAAATGCAAACTTCTTTAATGATAGCACACTGTATGTACCTAGAGCAGTGTCTCTCTAGTGTCTGCATTAGAGCTCAGAGCTCTTGAACTCTAGTTCCTGTATTTTCTGCTGGGACAACAGATCAGCTAAGGCAGATACTTTATTTTTCTCTGTCTGGGTTCCTCTATGTGTAAAATCTGGGAATACCAGCTACTGTTTCCATTTGTATCCAATAGCCAACAGCTGCAGAAGATATTCTAAGCCAGATATTCTGAACTAATAGAATTTTCTAATTGTAGAAACCCAATTTTTTTTTCATGTTTTTTGTTGAATTCTTAACTTCCACAATAAGCATTTCCTCTCTGGACTGCATGGTCTCTAGTGCCCCTTTTTAACAGTTGTTTCTTTTTCATCGCTGTTTTCTGTTTGAAACAACTTGTATGTATTAAGACCTTGAGCATGAGCAGTAAATTTTTCTCACTTTTATTCCATTTTATTGTGGGTGTGTATCTAAGCTACCCTCAGAAATGCTGACAATCCAAAAATTGCTGCATTATTTTTTCAGTTTACGTTATTGTTCCTTGTAACCTAAGCTGTGTCCAACATGGAAAAATCACACAACATGCTGAGTTGGAAGGGACCCACAAGGATCCTCAACTCCAGGCCTTAGCCCTGCACAGGACTATCCGCAAGAGTCACACCATGAGCCTGAGAGTATCATCCAAATGCTTTTTGAACTATCACCTAAATGCTTCTTGAATTCTGTCAGGCTTGGTGCTTGGTGCTGTCACTTCCTTAGGGAAAAGACTGAAAAAAAAAACCTTGAAAAACTAAATTTTTGCTCCACAACTGAAGTTCCTTTCTATGTGCAGTTTAATTCAGAATTATGATGCGTCATGGGGGTGTATACCAACAGGACCTTGGAAATTCTGGGGTTATGAGATGTACTTTTTGTCAGTGAAATGTGAACCACAGGACATATAGTTGAACCTTTAAGAAAATTTACAGATACCTAAGGGAAGAACCAGGCTTCAAGGCAAAAATAGATAAAATTAGAAAGACAGTACAATTTCAGATACTAATAAGCAATAAAGGAAGAGAGGTAAACAAAGAGTATGCAATAGATAAAACAGGAGCATTTACAGCCAGTGCATCTGTGACCTACCTCAGATCTGCACCATTTTCATCCTTGTCAGCCAACTGCCAAACAATCCACTGCTTCCGCAGAGAAATGTCTGATCTCATGTTTATTGGCATGCAGAGGAGAGATCTCCACACTCATTTGTAAATGTTGTTTCATCTTCTTATTTATATATAGACCTTTGAAGTGCATGCAGTAAGAAAAATACATTTCTACATAGGAAGAAAAATGGGATGTTTTTATGGGGTGGTACCTGCATTTGAAAAGAAAATTCTGAAGCATCTATCCATTACAGCATAGACTTAATAATACATGTACAAAGCATATTATCAGTGCATATTGCAAAGAGTAGGGAGTTCTTGAGAAAGTAATTACTTTGTCATATCCTATGGAGTACTATCCAATTTACCAGCATTAATAATTCTCCTTATGAGTCATTTTATACTTATGACCTCTCAGTTATTCATATAATACAAAAACTCTGCATAAAAGGAGAAAGATGAAACATTACTTTGCTGGTTCAATAGAACAAATGACAATTGGGGAACTTTTTTCTCAATACCATAATTAATACTACAATATTATTAGCTCATTTTTTAATTTAATCTTAAAGTTTCCAAAATGGTAATAATACCTCAGTAAATAATGTAATTGTCTGACAGTCACATTATTCTTAATTTTTTAATGACATAAAATGTTCCAATTAATTTCAGGTTGGAGTTTTGAGAATGGTGCTTCATCTTTTCTGTCTGAGCCTCTGTGCATTTGTACACAAGCCTGTGTGCATTCACACACAAGCCTGTGTAGGCACAGAAGTGATGCGAAGGGCTTCTTTTTGCTCCAGAGATTAAGCTTCTCTCCAGTCTTGCTGTTGTCAGTGTTTGACAGCAAAGAAAAGACACAGCATAGTGTCTGTTGTCTTCTGCAATTCTTGCACTTTGCCAAACTGGTCATTGAGATTTAATATCAAACATAAATTTCTGAAGCTTCTTCCTTACTATAAATGACTCACACAGGGATGTGGTCGAATATGAATTAAACTTCCCTTTGAAGAAATGATTGAAATCTGTCTTGGAACAATGTATTTTAACTTAATTTTCAGAGGCAGAAGTTAATACCCTTTATGAGTTTATAAGTTAATTAACTGTCTATGCTTTTGAGTTAGAGTATTTTGAGACTTTTCCCATAATATGTGGATTTTTGAGCATGGATTTAAAAAGCATCTTGAGCTAGTTATGTTAGTCAGACTTTTATTATCCTTGTATCAGCTAGACACACAATTAATCACGTATTTAGCCTCTTATTAGCCTCTTAAATATGACATCTCTTCTGATAGACAAGTGAAATACTTAGGCTTTCTATTTTTCATGTTTGCATAGTTTAGCTGTAATAAAAATTACCAGTGTTAGTGTATATGATAGCAGTGTCCTGATTTGGGCTAGAATAGAGTTATGTTCCTACAGTGCACAGGTACAGTGCTGTGTTTTGGATTCAGTATACGACTACTCCTGATAACACACTGATGCTTCGGTTGTTGCCAAGTTTTGTTTGTCCCAAATCAAGGACTATTCAGTGTCCCATGGTCTACAAGGAAGGAAATGCACATGAAGCAGGGAGGGAGCATGACCAGGGCAGCTGATCTGAGCTGGTCAAAGGGATATTCCCTGTTGGGAAACATATATTTTCAAGCTGGTGAGCCAAGGATGAACTCACAAGTGTAAAAGCTGCTGAGATAACAATGGAATCTCTTTGAAGACCTTGAGGCCATGCAGAAGCAAGAAAAGAAACCTGTTAAAACTCCGTGGAGGAATACATCTAAAGAGCTTTTTTTCAAAGTTAAAAATTAAGTTACATAAAGACTGATTTGATCTAGCAATTTTATGAAATATATATTACTTAATATTTAGCTATGGCAGTGTGTTGTTGGATGGTTTGGATGGCCTGTGTAGGTTTTAGAATTGTGTGCAACTGTGTGAAAAAATAGTTCTACATAGAGCCCTTCATGTAATTAGTGAAATTCCTGTGCAAGAACAGATAAAAAGTGTTAGTGTAAACATAGTTTGCCCCCTTTTTCCACCGTTCTTCAAGCAGCTTTAACCCATGACTAAGAGGACTTTGAATAGATCACAGAAAAATTAAAATTAGATGCAGTCAAAGTGTTTTATTTAACAATTAGAGGTTGCTGCCTCTCCTAAAGGCTCACTGAAAACTGTGTCTGTGGAGAATCAGGTGTTGCAACAATTCCCTATCATAGAATACAGTACCTACCATATGCTCTGTACATAATCTGCGGGGAGTTGGCCAGGAGCTGCCAATGGCAGCTCAGAATGGGCTGAGCATCAATCAGTGGGTGGTGAGCAATTGTATTGTGTGTTCTTGTCTGTCTTGGGTTTTATTCCTCTCTCACTCCTTTTTTTGTCTCCCATTTAATTACATTATTATTATCATTATAATTTATATTTTATTTCAATTATTAAACTGTTCTCATCTCAATCCATGGATTTTACCTTTTTTTCTTTTTTTTTCCCCAATTCTCCTCCCCATGCCACTGGATGAGGGTGGGATCAGCGAGCAGATGTGTGGTACTAAGGTGCCAGCTAGAGTTAAACCATAACAAGCAGTAAACTACACTGGACTACTTTTTATAGTTCTGGTCACCCATGTATATGGCCTTTATTTGGAATAATGTGAGGGAGAGCTAGTTTCTAAGACCATAGAGAACATAGCAAGTTTACCTTATAAAGACAAACTAAAAAACTCTTCACCTTTTTGTTGCACAGAACAAATTGGGAAAGGGCAATAATTATTGTATCTCTCTTGCTTACATAGTGCACAAACACAGTGTATGAATTATGAATTTTTAAAAACTTCACAGTTGGATATAAATAGGGGCAGAAAATTAAATACTTTGTGAGTGTTTGACTATGACCTATTTCCACTGTAGAAAATCAATTTCTTACTTAACTAATGCTTGCTAGCATAACAAATAAAACTCATTAAAGTAAAAAGATTGAATTTTATTATCTTCTCAATGATGTACTAAGATAAGAAGAATCAATATTTATTTCTATTAAAATAAACCTGGTCTATTTTTTAAAATAAATTTTATTTTTTAAAGTGAAAAATATGTAATGTTTCCAGCATGTATTTTCCCATAGTCATTACCAATTCAACAAAACAAAATTAAATATGACTTACTTTATACTCATTGACATCCAATAGAAAAGAAAAGAAAATATTATTCTCTTCCCTTTAACTTTGAAAGTAGCTTTGTATTTCTATGTCTCACTGAAAAATCAACAAGGATGCTTATGGATATGCCAGAAATGTGGGGCCCAGGACCTGACCACATGCCTTGACCACATTCTAATCCTATGTTGGGATAAAGGCCTATCATACACCAGTCATCTTCCATACACTGTTTAATGTGGAAAGGAAAACTGGGTCAAAATATACTCTGAGAAAGGCTCCAGTAGGGATTTCTTCACTCACTGTAGGGCAGGCTCACAGGCAATGTCCAGACATTGAACTGTGACTACAAGAATTTCATGTGCAGCTGCCTCTAACCTGGTCTAGAGGAAAAGCTAAAGAGGGACATTCAGTCTACAGGACAAGCTTTCAGAAAAACCTTGTCTTGAAAGATGAGGTTCCGTATGTTCATATTTGTGTTCAAATAGTGAAAGGAATGTACCTTGGAATGATTTCTAGGAGGTGATACAGGCAGACATGCCAGATAGTTGGAATCTCAGGGCTGATGGTCTGTTATCAGAGAGGTCTCTATTCTGCTTGATCTTTTCCTTAGTTTCTACAGGAAGGCTGAAATTGCTTGGATGACTGATTTCAGGTTATGTTCATATCTTTGGATGTTGCCTGTGGCAGTTCCAAAACTGACACCTTCCTCTTGCAGCTGTCTCCACTTTGAGAGTGGGAACCTTGAGAAAAAGGCTAGGACCAGAAACTGAAGGCAGCATCTAATTTAGCTGTTCTGTCTAAACATGTCTTCATCCTTGAGTCAACCCTGACAGATGTGTTTCCTGGGCAGCTTGATGTTGAAAATATTGAGGATGCTGAGGTCTTTCCTTTTGAATGTCCAAATTCCACATATCCCTCTCCCCCTTTCTTTCTCTTCACAGAGTTTTTAGGTAAAAACTACCAAATTCCTATATAAAAAATATTTTAGAAATTTTTATGTTTTTTTAAAAGTGGCTTTAACTGGCCTTGAATGTAATTCTGTCTTTAATCCTTGTCCCACATCCCAGAAACTTGTTTCTTGAATTTCTATAATATATATATCTAGTAACATATGACGAGAAGATGAATCCAATATCTGAATTTTTGTTTGCTTGGTCTTCTAATGTAGGATTATCTTTTCTCCTGGTGAACAGGCTTATTCAAGTGTCATGCTCTAAACCTTTCTGAATGGCCTTGATATGCTTGCATTGATAAAACAGTCACAGAGCCTCTCTGTGCTGAAATCATAGCTTTAAAGCTTCCTGGGAATTTTCTGCATTGTGTAGGACTGCAGAAGCTTGTGGGTGCCCTCCACAAGTGGTGGATTCCCAAAGGAAAAGAGAAGTGAAAGTGCATTGAACATGTTCTGCAGATAGAGGCACCCTTCTCCTCTTTTTTTCGTAGTTGAGCCACTCAGGACCTGAGGCAATTCAGAGATCTGTTGGACTCTAGTGGTGATACTAGACTACGTTTTAGATCCTTCACTCTGGAAAAGTCTTTTCTCCTCTGCAGACTTTCTCCAAATTTCTTTTACATTTTCATGTAATCCTCTTCAACCAAGTATTCTTTCTCTTGCTTTACTTTTTTCCTTGGCTCCATCCTCTTTCCCTCAACAGACCTTGTCTTATTAACTAATAAATTCCTGACACAGATCCATAAATTTAAATACCAATCTTTTGCAAGAACAACTGGGTTCTCCCTAGAACTAATTTGAAGCTTAACAGACTTTATTCTTTTCAGTATGTTCCTGTGTTACATCCTTGTCCCTCAGAGTTTCCCAGATTATTGAGCTCTGGTATCACCATCCAAGGTTGTAATACATTCTGGGCCTCTGCTTTTCAGACAAGTGAGTAATTGAACCAATAGTTTCTGTATTCCCCTGAACGCAGGAGTCAGTGTTGTTCCGAATAATTGTATGAATGATGGAAGCCCATTTTGAGCTTCATGCATTCCTCAAAGCAGCTGGGCACAATGTAACTCTTCATTTCTTCTCCCTCATGTACTGTCATTTATTAGAATGTGCGCCCTTAGTTTGAGCTCAGCCATAGTCATCAGCATGTCCAGGTGGCAAAATCGAAATGTCAGTGTAACCCTAAACTTCCTTGTATGGACTTCTATGTAACTTTATTTTCCCCTTTCATTTTAATTTAAATGCATCCTACTGAATACTGGTCTTTTTTAAAAAAAGTATGACACAATTCCATGATGTATTTTCATGCATAGGTGTGGCAGTGAGAAGACACGGACCCATCACAGCTTGTGTGCGGTAATGAATCAACTTTATTAAGGGTTGCACATGGGCATTTATACCCTTCCCGGGGGGGTGGTTACACTCTTGTATGACATGTGCAATCTTCATCAATCAGCTCAAACCTATTTGGGCAGCATGAGTGATTGATGGCTTCTCCTGCTGTAGTCTTCTGGGAAATGTAGTCTTGGCCTCTGATGCAGCAACCCACCAATCCCTTTACATTAAACCATCTCCCACATATAGGTAGCTCTGTCTCTGTCTTTTCCTAAGATTTTAATCTTTGACTTTGCAACCTTAGAATTTTTAGTATTTTTTTTGTGTAATGCAACTACAGTTTTTACATGGTGATTATATTAACATGATGCTAAGATTGTACTCATAAGAAACAAGATCAAGAAAACCAAGACCTGACCTGGCATGCAAACTGCATTTCAATCCTATTACATATGTCCATTAAGATTCAATACTTTGTTGCACAGTGTAATATTGTTACATTAAGATTGAGTATCTAATTGCACAGTGTAATATTGTTAAGGAGGCATAATATGAGCAGTGCAGTAAAATATCTTTTGGAACACTGTTCAATTTACTAACAAATTATTTCTGATATGAGTGCAGCAGGCCAAGAATAATTTTCAGGATGTTGAATAAAAAATGAAGACTGGATATCTAACTTTTAATTTGTGCTTTAAGTAAAGTTTAAGTACAGATTAGAAATTAACTAAATTATAATGTATTATCCATGATCTTATAGTGTGCTTTGGAATGATTTGTGTGCGACTGTTTATTTTCTTTCATTGAACCCACATATATCTACACCATACAAATTGTGCCATCCACTGCAAGCATAAAATAATTCTGCTTTCCTTCAAATATTCTGTAAAGTGTATGTCTTACGTTGAAAAGGCAAAGAGATCTTTTATATTTTGTCACTTTTAAAAAATAAATCTGTGTTTAGATGCTTTGTATTTTGGTGTTTGGGGTTTTTTTTATTATATTCAAATAGTATATGTGACAGGATAGCCCCACTCTGGTAAGATCTAAAATGCAATCAGAGAATGCATACTATGCAAGCCATCATGAAAGCTATCAAGCAAGTTCAAGTGCTGGCACCAGGATGCTGTCTTGATGTGAAATTGTGCCAAACCCATCCTGGTTCACCAGACTTGCTAGCTCAACCTCAACAGGCTTCATGTTCAGGCAGAACACTAAAGGAATAGAGTTCTATTATCAACTCAAGCTGCACCAGGAGAGATTCAGATTGGAAAAGAAGACTGCCTGTAGAACTGTGACTACCAGTCAATCCTTTTATACTATAAAAGTCTAATCCCCTTTCATACAGTCAGGTTCTTCTGACATAACCCTGGGTGTATGTGTGGAGATTCCTCCCTTGGCTGGGGACACCTTCCAAGGGTATTCCTGGAGGCTGAGTGAAAGAGGTCTCCCCATGAGTGCTGGTATGGATGAATTACATCAAATCTCTACTAAATAATTATTTCTTTTTGCTGGCTTTTATCTAATTCCTTTATTATAGTGCACCATCCTATCTTCTAATATCCTGGACTACTTTATCCTATATTATACTCTACTGGTAGATTTTTAGCTTTTTATATTGTGTAGTAAATAATGCTGATAAAGATATTTTTCTGATCATTTGTAATAACAAGTGATTCATTTTATATATAGTCTTATTTTACCAATCACTAAAACCTGTGGGACCAAAGTGGTTCAGTCCCACCTCTGTAATTCCTTAAATTCAGCCATGGCTGAATTCAGCCACACCTTGACTACTCTCTGAGAAAGAGTTTAGAAAGCAAAAGAATCCATTCTGCACCTTGTGATTTAACAGCAGGGCTCCTTTAGTAAATTTTGTCTAAGGCTTCCACTCCCACCTGTGACAGTATAGTACTTTTTTCACAGGAAAAAATACTAGGGGATGGATATTATGACTAGAAATCTAACAAACCTGATCATTGAATGTGGGAATATAAAGAAGTTGCTGTGTTTTTTGTGATATTTCATTTATACAAAAACCACATGTATCACCTCCTCGATTCTGTCCTAAACATCTGTGATGGGACATTGCATGTGAAATTTAACTGTTTGATACTTTTAGGGATGTCTGTGTCTTTATTCTAACACATGATCTGTTTTGCTTGGAAAACGCTTCATTCAAAAGAAGCCTTTGAGGTCCTTAGTGTCTACTGATGTTTCTTAGTCTCTGAAATTGCCCTATGGCTCCATTGTGCCTGTGCAGGTGATTAATGAGTACACCTGGCTTGAATTTATGGATGTTTATAGCTTATGTGTTTCACTTCCCAAAACGGAAAATTACTTGACCACACATAGCAAAACAACAAAAACTTGTCTTCCTAACAGTTGTCTTTGTCCTTTTCCTAAGGAAACAAAACCTTTAGTTCCTTTGGACTTCCTATTTTAACCATCCTTGTGGACTGGTCAAAAAGATGAGCACAGTGAACCTTGGGAGAGAAGAACAAGCAACTTGAATTAGTATTTATTAAACCAATCAGTATTCAGATATGGCTGTGCTGTGGTTTACAAGCTTCTAATCAAATCACATTTGATTTTAGATGAAGTCTTTATCATTTTCTTTCTTAACTGAAATTGACTAGTGGGATTCAGTCTGAAAAAGTCCCTGGTGTTTGTTTTATTGTTTCTTGAAGGCTGATATCTTAATATAGATTTTGTAGGAAAACAATCCCATCTTGCCATAGTTATATTTAACTTTATGAAATAATTGTAAAATTAATGGATCAATTATTTATAAAGCCAAAATTGTGGAGAATTCCTATACAATGGAAAATTAATAGTCTTTTCTTAATTAATCCAAAGGGAGCATATTGGTATGATATTGGAATTCATTAGTGCTGTGTTAGATGACTTGATAGTCTCTACATATTAATATTGCAAAAAAGGGAAATGTAGCTTCCAGACTGGTCTAAGAAAGTAAGGTCAAATAAATAGATAGAAAGTTTAGCTGATCTAGTGGGTTGGATAAAAGAAACTTTTTAATTTTCAAAGGGAATATAACCAGGGCAAAGGTGGAACAGTGTTCATGCAACAGAAAATATCTGTTGTACAAATAGGACTTAGATTTTATAGAAATGGCTTACAGCAGGTCTTTAAAATGCTTACTTTTTTGTTGTTGTTTTTGGAAAAGTATGATGATTACACCATGCTCTTTTTGAGCAAAAGTATTGAAAGTCATGTTTATGTCATTCCTGCTAAGTCTTTCAGCCCCATGTTACTTAAAGGATAAATATGTCTTATGCTCAGAGCTTGCCTCTTGGCACAGGCACACATGTGTAATGTAGGTTAGATGAATACCATCTTCAGGAAATAACTAAGCAAATCTATTTCAGTCCTATTTTCACTGGTGAACATGCTACTCAGTGAGAGTGAAGAATATTTTCAGTATCTGATATTTTTGCTTCCTGTAAGAAAAATGAAACCCAAAATAGATTGTTAGCTACCACGATGATTGGCACACTGGAGGAGCCACCTGGACTAAGCTGGTGGGGAATCTGAATGTGAAAGATTTGGTAAGAGAATTCACATGGTTGGCCCCTATATCTATCTAGTGTTGGGTGTCTGTTTGGTGTCTGACACATTGTAGCAAGGTTTCTTCCCTCAGAGAAAATTAATTTCTTTCAGAGAGTGCCTGAGGAAGCAGGAGGCATAGTCTTCTTTAAACACAGGGCTCAACTCCTCCTGCTTGGTTGTTAGGACGCTCCTAAATGTGTGAGGTCTGGGGTCAGCTTTCTGCTCCTGAGGAGACTTAAAGACACTGTCTCTCTCTGCAGAACATCCAATGCTATTTGAAACTGGAGCAACCAGAATAACTTCCTGCCTTCCCTGCTGAAGTGGACACACATACTACAAAGACTTCACTGGGCTCAGAAGTGAGTCAGAGTAAGTCTAACCTAAAACTTCATGAGAGCTTTACAAACTTATTGTATTTTATGCAATGATATTTCATTGCAAATTCACAGTTAATAGACACTGAAGGTAAAGCTCTGGATACCACAGGCAGGGCTGACACTGCCCTTTTCCCCATTCCCCTCTGCACAACCTTGTAAATGGGACCATCTGAATTTTCTCATTCTATGGCCCTATTTAACAAGCTTGTAATTTAGCCAGACTTCAATTGCATGGATTGAATTTCTTCACACAGTCAGCCTTTTGTGTCAGGGAAAGGCATTTATGTCTTCCTGTGCAAACATTTAAAAAGTTGGCTTTCAAATTACCATGGTTTGTATATGATCTGCAGTGGGTTTAGTAGCTGATATTTCTGAAGAGCCATTTCTCAGTGTCTGTGCTGGTTTCCCACTATCCCAAGTGCCTCTTGAACACCCCAGACATGGGTGTCTTAGTTTGAGGGAAAAACCAAAATGTTTACCCACAAACGGGGGAGGAGAATTTCTCCACAATAATCACACCACCCTTTATCAAATTTAAGAAAGGGAACTTTAATCAGAAAAATGGATACAAGAAGGATA
>JAOXXN010000471.1:39890354-39906071 GCA_026770055.1 Myrmophylax atrothorax
AGGCAGAAGTGACCTATCATGAAAATATCATAATGCAATTAGCAGCTGTAGTGACAAACCCATGAGGTTAGACAAACAAGGCAACCAGATGGTGCTCACGGTTCTGCATATTCAATCAACATTTTTTAATGTTCTATCATAAACTTTATTCTCGGTTGTGAAGGACCACACACTTAAGCCTTGACAAGCTTATGTGTTAGTATCCATTGTCAGGAGCTACTGTTGTACCTCATTAAACAAAATGACAGTATCACATACCTACTAAATATAAAGTGCAAGTGATGAACTATCACTAACAAAAAAAGGAAGTTCTTTCTTTTTATTTTCATTAACGGTGGAAAATCAATAGACACTGTTGAACAGTGGCCTAAAACTCTACTGTGTCCAACTGTGATATGATCTGTGAATGTGAAGGATCTGTTGGTGCAGATATTCAAAGGTTTGCTTTCTTTCATCAGCTCAGGATCTCAGGAAATTTTAACTTTAAAAGCAGTCATCATTTACTATTCATTCTTGCTCTTAATTGTGCATTTTTCATCCTTGCATCGCTGTTCCTTCTGTAATAATGATACTTTGTAATGCTTCACCATGTCACCAGCTGTGCTATTTTCAGTCTGAAATAGCATTTTTTTTTTGTTTAACACAATTTAATTCAAATAGATGTATTGAGTAATAATAGTCTGTATATAGAAAATACAAAAATGTTTCATTTTAAAATTCACTATAATTACATTTTTACATTTTTACATTATATGTCAAACATGTTTCTTGCTCTAGAAAGCAGGATTCTGGTGGGTATAGCCTGAGATGAATCCTGCTTTTGATAATCTTAGTCCAGACTAGGCTTCTTATAATGGCTGTTTCTGAACAGTGAACAGAGGGCTGTTGGTTTCTTTTAAGCTTGAGGGCTATGACAGCCACTGCTTCTTTTCATAAACATGAAAATAGAGACATATATAAATGTATAAGCATGCATATGTAAATACTGAGTTCAAAAGGTCCGTTAATAAAGTGAAACTCGTATGGCTATTGATTCATCTTTAAAGATGGTGTTTGGGTACAAGTACCAAAGACATCTGCACATGAGATTAAAATATCCAATGTCCACAGTGCTTCCTTTTGTATCAAATGTAAGTACAAGCATACTTTCAGAGTATATAAATCTGGCTAACTGCAAAAACTGCTTGCCTGAGCTGCCAATGACTCATTTTGTCATGCTTAAGTTGCAATTAACAATCCAAGCTATTGAAAGAAGAAATGCATATAAGCACGTTATTGGGGGTTATCCATTTGGTTAGTCCTTCCAAAGATCTTTGGAAAAGACTATACAAACAACACATTGAAACTGTTGAGAAATACCAGTGTTGAATTTCTCTTTGGCTACCAAAAATAAAGACAAGGATTGAATGGTCAGTTTTCACAATGGAGAGATTTTACCAGTGAAATGTCACATGGATCTGACATGAGGTCTGTATTATGCAATAATCTTGGTATCATAAATTGCATAATTTCAGGTAAGATTGCATAATTTCTGGATAACAGCAAACTGCTCAAGGTGCAAGCACTCACAAAACAGCCTCAAAAAGCGCAACAGAAAGAATGAGAAATTTCAGCTGAAATTTAAAAATGGCAAATGCTCAGGAGATTGGGTTGGACAAGACCTTGGAGTCACTGTGGGTAGCTGTCTGAGGATATGAATGTGGTGCATAGTAGCCATCCAAAAATCACACAATTATCTGGAAAGAACCGAATAGGAAAGAGAAGATATCTGTATGATGCTGTGAATACATAATGCTTTCAGAGCTTAAATGCTGGATGAATTGTTAGACATTGTTTTTCAAAAGAAGATGCAGTAGAACTGTGAGGTACAGAGATTTTTAAGAAGGATAGTCAGAAATAGGAATTTCCACATCAGGCAAGTTGGACTGACTAAGACATAGCTTTCAAAGGAGATGCATGCATATAATTTTGTATCATGTGAAGAAAATCTGTAGGGAATTATTAATTTTTCTGCCTGTAGGACAAGATCTTGGAGTTTGCAAAAAGCAGATTTAAAAGGGAATGCAGAGATGAAAGTCTTCTGCTAAGTACTTTCCCAGATGATAAGGGTCAAAATTATAAAAAAGAGAATACACAGAAGTGTCAGCTGGGAGGATAGCTCAAAAAGTACCTGAATTGAGATTGCCGTAATCTGGAGGCAAGAGGGAAAATATAGAAGAATCCCAATGCATCTCCTGTTTCCAATACTGTTTTAGGAAAACTTCTGCTGTTACTCATTTTCAGAGAAGGACACAAGATTAAATTTCAGTCTAGGGGCTCAGACTGGTGTTTTTTAGATAGATGGGTCACTGAGGTTCTCAAAAACAAAGCTCTTTGACTGAAGTTCTTCCATAAACTTCAATTCCACAATGAAAAAAAAATGTGTAAATACTTCATGAGTTTAAACACACACTTTTTTTTTATCAGGAGTAAACATATTGTGATGTCAGGATTAGAAGACAGATTCTGTTATATTTTGCATTACTCAGGGAATAGATTTTTACTGATAGGTATGATTCTAACACAGCTCATCTAACTTGCCATCATCTACCCTTACTCTGAAAGAACAGTTCTGTAAATTGATTCAGTCTTGCTCTGTCCTTGAACAATCCCTTCAAAAAAATTAAAATTGCCAAGAGAGGGGGATTTAGTATACACAGAAGTAAATCCATAAAACTCATAAAATTGGGGGCGTTTTGTTGTTTGGTTTGGTTTCGTTTGTTTGCAGTTTTGTTTGTTTGTTTTTAATCCCTGTATATTGCTATAGTGGTCAAGAATTAAACTAACTTGCCAGTTAAATAGCTTTCTTCAGGCTTATCTGGAAGTTTATGGTGAGTTTTGTGATTGAAATTATTTGTATGTACGGCAACATATTCTCAGTAAGTTCATTATGCTGTGAGAACAGATTCCTGAATCAGCATACCCACAAAAAATTACTTCATCTTTAGTGAAGCAAAAGTTTCCCACAAAAGTTTGGCAACATTTAGCCTCATATTCATTCATCTCCAGGATGATTGAAGGGGAGTGGAATTTTAAAGGAGCTTCATATTTTCTGATACATGTTGGAATCTGAAATTCAGCTTCCAGCAAAAAGAGCTAGAAAGCTTAAACAACAAGCCTTGGTCAACAAAGGCTGAGAGAAATTCTGTCACCAAGAACAGAGGAGGCCTAGTGATGCTCAACTTGAAGATAAAGCTGCCTCCTGCCTTGAGATAAGAAAGGACTCTGGAATGAATGTTCTCAGACCATGTTGTACCCCTTTGTTCTCTTCCCCTCATGTAAATCCCTAATATGGGAAACAGTAACTGTGTGTGCAATTTAGCAAAGTCTTGTGCAATTCTCTAGTTAACATAGGCCCTCCCTGGATTACTATAACCCTTCCTCCCTATTAGCATGTGCTGTCCCGAGGCCCTTAAATTGAGTGTCGGATGTTCAATAAAGGGATTCCAGTTTCTATCCCCATAACTGGGATCGTGAAGTTATTTTTTGACCCTCACAGGTATGCTCTCAGATTAGACTGAGACTACAGAAGATCATACTGAATTGATTTTACACTGTCTGGTTAATATCTGAGTAGAGTTTCTGAAACTTAATGGATTATTGTAAACCAAATTCAGACAGGGAATAGCCATCTCAATTAAAAACTGAAAGCATTCTCTCTTGGGATTTAGCCTGTTTTATCATGCCGTGTTAATGTTGTTTTGCAGAACATGAGGCCAGGATAAATAATCAATGCGTTTGGTGACAAAACATCCCATGACCCTGGGTAAATAACTAACACACATCTTAAATTTGTCACATATTTACTTTACATGCACAATTCAGGCATTTAAACATATTTATCTTTCCTTTTCACCTTTACGTTACAGTTTCACTGGACAAGGGGAGGAGAGAGAGCGCTTCATCCCTCTTAATCCTAATGCTTACATACTTACAAGTAGAGGAAGGACAGTCATGGATAGGATGTCTTAATCTCTGACTCATTTCCATGAATATGTCACTCAAATGACAAAAGTTATTGGAGCTTTTGAACCTGGTGACCTTTTGGATTTAAGTGTATGAACTGGGAGCTGTTTGTACACACAGACAAACTATCACTGGATATAAACTCTCACAACTACTTTGGGCTTGATCATGTTGCTCTATGATCAGGATGGATCTTGGAGTACAAACTGGTGTCTTCATTTGCATAAACTGTGACTTTAGTACAGGCCATTTACTAGATTACTGTTACTTGCAGGCAAATAAGTCATGTGTAAAGTCAGTAAAAGGTGGTGCTGCAGGAGCCCTACTAAGTCCTACTGTTCTCCCTCTTCCAGAAATCAGTCCTTGAGACTGCATTATACAATGCAATCAATGATATATCAAACTCTGAATGTGTACTTGTTTTTAAGACTTACAGAGATGTGTATCTAATACCCACAACTAAGGCAGTATTTACTAGTTTGCTTCTTCTAACTCTTCTGTTGTTTCTGATCAGTTTCCAAGGAGTTGAACCTGAATTTTCATTTAGATTCTTCTGAAAGTAATCTTGCCATTTACTTTCCTGACTATTGTTAATTTCTTTATTGATTACTTGTTAATTTGATGTGCTTCTTTCTGTTGTTTATAGCAAAAACTAGTTTTTACTTAAATTTATCCAGTGCTGCTTTTAGTGCAGCATCCCTTGGACAAACTTATGTCACTGGAGTTATCAAGTGCAATCAAATATGGTCCTGGTACCGCCATCAGGATCTTCACTATCAGCTGAAGATTTTAACTACTGCTTTTATTTTAAAACAGAGGCATGGGGGAAGCTGCAGAATCAAATTTACATTTGAGAGTTATTATAGATTTAGAATAAACCATACAGACAGAAGACATCTTCACGGGCTGATGTTAGATTTCTTTTAGAATATGAATCTGTATACCATAATTAGTTTTCAATCCTTTACAAGTAGAACAAGTTTGTTTAAGTACATTTTACAAGAATTAAGCTTTTATTACATTTATTACATCATTAAGGTTTTATGACATTTTTAAAGGATTAGTGATCTGATAAAATATAGACTGAAGTCAACCAAATAGAAGAACTTGCATAAAACCAGTAGGGAAAGAGAGAATCAGTTCTCCCTACAAACAGTGTACCAAAAGTCATTGTCTTTAAAGGTGGCATAAATCTGTATTTTCTCTAAAGGTGGCATAAATCTGTATTTTCTCTTTCAAAATGTTATTTCAACATTTAATTTATTCATGTTATGCCTAAATACAAAGCCAAAACTGTAGAATTTCTAGAAGGGCTTGTGCTATCCTTGTTCTGATCTCACATTTCCTTTGAGGAAAAGACCTACTTAGAAACTGTGCAATGGCCATGGAAATAGGGGTATTTTTAACAGTTTAGAAATAGATCAAATGCTGTACTCCATGCAACTGACTGTTCTCACTTTCCAAGTGATTGAAAGTCCGCCCACACCTCCCTTGGAAAGAAGGTGACATTGTTAATTCAGAAAGATTTCATGTACTGACAATTTGACAGTGCCCACAACACTAGACCTTATTTTTACACCTAAAGCCACTTGGAGGTTTCAAAATGGAGTGCTGCTGTTGAGGTATGTACTTTTACACTTCTGTTTTGTATTTACACCCATTATTGTAACTACTTTTTAAAAAATACCTGTCACTTGTTGACCAGCAGACTCTTACTCTCTTTCTCCTTATTTCTTACCACTCCCTCAACAAATAAATATACCAAACAAAATACTTTTCTTCTTGCTATCACTGGGCTATAAAGGGAATAACTAACTCTGAATTCACACATAACAAGCAGTCCTCAGTTTGCAGCTTTGCCTTTGCTGCTTAATTGCAATGAGAACGTAGTCCCAAACTACACCTAAGTCTAAACACATTATATTTAGGACATGAATTGTAGGTTTTAATGAGATGGAGTAATGGGTGGTAATCAGGTTAGGAGTGAAATGACTTTAAGAGCTTTTGCAAATTAGAAACTTGGAACTCTCCTGTGTGAAGCTGCTCCCTGCAACTGTGCAAAATAGCACATTTGGTGCCATTAAGGTCCTGCTGTTAACCTTTGACACCATTTCAGACACTGTCTTTTATTTCTTTGGCCTTTTCAAGCAGGAAACTGAAAGTGTAATTTCAAAGCTGTCTTTTCAGCGTCCAGTAGACCTTGAGTGTGGGTGCCACCTCTCCAGGTCTTACACTTTTAACATGTTATTCTAGCTGCTTAACTTATCTAACACAGTTGAGGTTCTCACTTCAGGTTCTCATAGACAGTTTCTAGTTTAGATGTGACATGCACGCTCCTATCCTCTGTCATTCTGGGATAGTGTCCTTATTCCTCACTAATGATAAAATATTTAACTGAAGAACTGTTTGTCTGTGCTTGAAGAATTATTCCATTCCTGTAAACCTAGAACCCTGCAAAGCAAAAGTGGTCTGCTAAAATGAAAACATATTTTCGTTTTAATGCCCTCATATTTATATGACCTCTTTCATCTACCCTGTGAACTGCTCTGGCATCATTAACTTTGATAGGCACGGACACATGTCAGTATTTTGGCAATTCCCAGTTTGTAGAGCACAAGCTAGCTCTTGCCGAATCCCTACCTACTTAGCCTTCTTTAGAGGTAGCACATATTTGTACAGGATTTTATACTAAATATGTACAAAGACCATACCGTTTTGCCCAGCTGAGCCAGCTTCTCCATCTGTGTAGGGAAGGTCAGTGCCATGGACCTTTCTGTGGCAAAGGCAATTCTGGAACAACTGCCTTGAGGATAATTAGTACATAACTAAACCCACAGAATACAAGGCGAAACTGAAATGTTGCTAGCTTTTCCACAGGCCGAACTAGCATTTGTACAACTGATTTTAGTGCACATATATGTAGGCCTATCCTTAGTACTTTGAAAGATCATATGGCCACTATCTAATGAGCAAAATAATTTTCAACATTAAGAAAATACTTAAAAACAAATGCTGATTAACGTTTGCTGCTATAAAGGTGTACAGAAAATAGATGTCAAGGAGTTCACATTTGGCAAACTGATCTACAGTTGCTCAGGTAGAGGCAAACCTAATGCTTATATGGTATTAAACAAGTTTAATAGCAAATGTTTTGCCCTTGTATGTTAATAGCTCAGCTGTATTCCTTTTCTTTTGTGATGAAAGTGAGGAGTAGCCCTTTAGCATACCCTCTTGGAAGGAGCAGAGTGGTTCTCTGAAACTAGAGAGAGTCATGTGCTGAGGACTTCTAGCATAGTCCTTGGGGGTTTAAAAAAACTGTTAGTGTGGTCTCCACAGATACTGTCTACAATTGGGGATTTCTAATTATTCATTACTTTATAAACTTTCAATCCTATCTCTTCCATTTTTTTTTAGTCCCCTGTGAAAACTGAAAAGTCAATTCACTCTGTGCATTTCCTCAGTGCTTATTAATTTACACTTTGCCTTTTTCAGTGCTCAGTAGGTGAGCTAATGAAGGACAGTAATTTAGCAAAATATATTTATTGTTGTATGGATCATATCTTTCAAAACAAGTACCTCTGCAAGATAAGTGTATGCATGTTCAAAGTTCCTCTTCCTGTACTAACACATCTTATAGTTAGCTAACTAAAAATAAAACAAAAAATAAGACTATAGCCTATACTCCCAATATCTAAAGGGCAAAGCATGACACACTGAAAGAAATAAATAACTGAGAAAAAACTGGAAGTAGTTTTTTGGAGAAGACCAAACAAAGATGTGTTTTTTGATATTAAATGTGCTTTCCAATGTATTTTTCATGAAGCTTAATGTTGTGCCTACAAGGATATAAGATTCTTCATCTTGAGTGATACAACCTCTAAAGGATTTGTTTACAGTGAGTTATGCTGAAATATTCATAGACAGCGAGAAAGTAGTGAGGTTTAATTCACTTGTCTATCTGTTGGATATACAGATAGATAAAGTATGAAGAAGCACAATAATCTCTTGTTGTGTAGCTAGCAGTTATTACCACCCTTAGAAGTAATTGAAATATACGGTCTGGCAGTGTCTCTACAGCTACTTTGGGCTTTGAAATGTTTTTTGGGAAATGGGAGTATGGGTTTGATTAACATTGCAAATATCAGTCTCTCCATGTAAATAGACTTTGGAGTAGATTTGAAAGAAAAGGTGATAAAGTATGAAACAATGATTTGGAAATTGAAGGTTCATTTTCTGGCTCTGTGACAGGTTTTCTTAAAAGCAGAGCATCTAATCTCTTGTACATTTTGCTTGTTTTCCAGGAAGAGAAATGAGCAGTAGAAGTTTCTCTTCCGTCTTGCAAAGACACTAAGACAGGTCTCAGAATCCCAAAGTCTTCTGGGGATACTGCTTGGATTGCTTTATGTCCTAACAAAGTCTGATTTTGTGCAACATATTTCATGGCATGATCCCTATATCCACCTGGGCCTTGCAGAGATAGTTTAATGCAAATAGAGGTGGCTCCAGGAGATGAGCTGGAGTTGCAAAAAGTTTTGTAGGAGTGCCACAAGCTAACATAGGGCCACCAGAAATCATATTTTCCTGGCACTAGTTCCTTTATAATTTTCTAAATTATTACTGTAATTTTTCATCTTCTTTTTTTGGCATTTTGAAGCCTCCTCTAGCACATTCTATGTACATTGCTTTTGCAGTGTAGAGTGTATTGTAAAGGATGATTATAATCAGCAAAAAGACGGCAACAACTAGATCAAAAAATCTGAGGCACCTCCTGTAGTCAGTCAAAAAATCAGCATTATAGTCATATCTTCAGCCCTTTTGAATCTCAAAGAATGGACACCTTTAGATTCAGTGAATGTATATATGCATGTCTTCATCTGATAATGTATGCCGAACAATTAAATTCAGTATCCTAGTAACTGCTGCCCATGCCTCTTTCAGCAGTGATGTGTAGTGAACTTCTAAAGGGCAGACTTCAGCAAGCTGGATAAAAAGCAGCAGAAAAGGACAAAGTAAAAAAATTAGAGAAAATGGCTGCAGGCTGTTTGATAGTTTTATTTGGGTGGTGTTTTGTTTTGTTTTGGTTGGTTTGTTTGTTTTTAAAAAGGAGACTTGCATGCCTTCTAAGCATTAAAGAGGACAAGAATTCATTAGAACCAACAGTATTTGCTAAAATATATATTGTGTGAATACAGCAGGTTTGGCATGGACTACTGTTCAGAATGAAACTACGAAGATGCAACAAAAATCAAAGAGAACAATCTGAAAATCAAAACTAACCACAAGCAGTTCTGATACTGTCTGGTAGCACTGTTTTCATGTCTTAAAGGACTGTCCTCTATGCATCTGGTTAAATATTAATATCTTTAACACATTGAAATCTTTGGGCTGCTGTAATTTTCCTCCAGTACAACCCCTCACCCAATCCTTAGCCTAATTTAGGTATGAGCTACAAGCAGACTTTGACTAGATATGCCCATAGTCACAGAGGTAAGAAACTTCTGGCATTCCTATAGGAAACCCTGTATTTCTCACCACCCTCCTCTGCTTTCAGTGTGTAGCAGAGTATATCCTGCAGCTCTCAGTTGTGAGAGGTATAATCTGCCTGCCCGGCAGGGCTTGAACTGTTGTTTTTGTAGTGGATCCCACTATGAAAAGAAACATTCAGTGATAATTGCTCAGGCCTCCCAAAAATTGCCCAGTGATCTCACAATTAATCACAGATGTAGATTGTGTAGAAACTGCCTGTGGTTGGGGAGTTTTGCATGTTTGTAGAATCTAAATTAAATACTTCAGACTCTAACAACCTTGTGCTTCCTCTTGGAAATGCTTGTTAAATGCCAGCCACGTTTTGCAGCACCTCCAGGCTGATCACAGGTCAGGCTGCACTCAGGTTTGGAAGCAACGTGCGCATTTAGTCTGCTGATTTTTTATGCCTCAAATATCCCAGAGTTCTCTAGAGCAAATGGATAAACTGGGCCCACAAATGTGAATTAGAAAGTGAGGCTTCTCATGTCTTTTTTTTCTGTGTTTATAATACAAAGACCATACTTGGACTTGTTATTTTTTGATACATGAATCGGTCTGGGTGGGAACTTTTCCTTCACTTGTGCAGAAAAGTTGAATACTGATTCGATATATATCTTCATAAAATATTTGCCCCTCTAAATTTCTTGACTAAACAGTTAATCAATTGCTGCCTTAAATACTACTTTAAACTGATGCCAAAAATGCATGGAACCAAAAGAAATGCTTAGAAACAATTTATCTTTAAGCAGCAAGGTATTTATTTTCCATCGTTGGGGTGATAGCCAGTTTGCACTGGACATCTAGATATGAAGTTTCCGTGAAAAGTGGGGTGATTTCTACAGTCTTTAAACAAAGTTACAACATCTTAACATGCATATTCATACAATTTCAACATCTAATTATCATATTCATAATAGTTAGAGGTCAGGTGCAGTCTGAGGCAGAGCCTTTTTGAACCTTCTTTTGGCAGGATTTTCAGGGGGTAGTTCTGGCCTTCAGCCTCACTTTTGGGGTCTTCTGCTTCTCTTCCTCACTTTGAACTTTTCAACTTTCTTAGCCTGACTCAAGCACTGACACTTGTAGACAGACCTTCTTGACTCATGTCCTCCCTATCTTCTCTGAGCATCCACCTAATCTTTATTTATGATTACTAGGGTACATTCTTAACATCATCTATTTAGTCAGAAGGACAGAACAATCTATCAGAGGTTCACACAGTACTTTGCAGAGCTAGGTACCAACATCATCGTAGTTAACTCTTCAAGGCCTTTTTCTTGTTTCAAAATGTCTCTCTGTAAGACTACGCTTTATCTGGCACTGAAATCCACATTTGCATTAGAATTATTTTGCTTCTTATAGGGTATAAATTCTGATGGAGACTCATGTCTTAGTAACTAAATGTGCTAATTATTTTGTACCTTGCTTATCTATCATCAGCTAATTTAAGGGGGGAATTACTCTTTCAAAATGGAAACAGGACACAGAAAAGCATAGGTACTTTGTTTAAAATTTCCAGGGTAAGGTTGTACTTTTAACCTGTAACAGTCGTGAAACTGGAATGATTCAAAAAGTCTCAAAGAAATTTACAATGTAGTGCAACAATAATGGTAGAAAATCCATAAAGATAATTTTTAGCTAAAGTTAGAAAAGCAAATATATTTTAATGGAACTTTTCAATTTTGCCTGTTTTTGACTGGACACCTGTAATATTGAATCCTGCAATATGTTTAGTAAATGAAAGTGATTTAAATAGAGTAAGAATATTTCATCAATAGGTAAATTAAAATCTATTTGTGTGGTGTGCAACCTTCCAAAGTCCTTCTAAAAAAGGCATTTCACACTTAACTTGATTTTTTCCCCCCAGCTTTAAAAGCCATCTACAACTGAGTGTAGTAACACTTGGATAGGTATAATAGAAGAAGACTAAATTGATGGCTCTAATTCAACAGTGATTGTAAAAATTTCAGACCCCTTGTGAGGTAGATTTATTTTGACTGAATAAATGCGACCTCTGTTGAACCTCAGTTGTTACAATCCTAGAATTGTAGAATTGGATTTTAAAATTTTTATTGCCAGTTCATAGTATTAAAATATAAATTTAAATAATGTATATAATTTCAAGTTTAAAATCTGATAGAATTGTAACCAAGGGGCTGCTTCCCACAAAAAACATCATTAACAGCATCAGGATTTACAAGGGAAAAGGTTCTGCCTAACAACAATCTGTCTGTCCATATAATATTAAAGGGCAATGAGACAGATGTGTGTCTGAGCCAAAGGAGAGTAGTATACTAACTAATTCATTCTCAAAGACGTTAATGTTTTAAAACTTCTGAACTGTAGAAAAAATAGACTATGCCAGGTCAAAAAAACCTGAGGAAAAATGCTTTGCAAACTTTGAGAATCTGATATAGTGTATCACATCTTTTCAAATACTTCAGACTCTTCTCTATGGATAAACATTGAAAACATTGAGATGTGAAATTCAGGAAAGTAATGTACTTTACTGAAAATTGAAAGCCTGACTTGTACTTGTGGTTGGTGTTACAAACCTCAAAAGATGGGTTTCTAGCATTCCTTGATCATGAGTCAACCCCTCTGTGCAAAATAATTAATACCTGGAAGACTAGGTAGCTCAAGACTTATGAACTAGTTAATGTCAAAGAACTGTCCACACTGAGGGAAGGTCTGTGGCTGTATGATGTAGAAGTCAAAGGAATAGTTGTCTAGGACCTTTCATGGATATATTGTTAAATGATAACCTTATATATGTTTGGGAGACTTGTTGAAAATGTTTTGGTCAGAGAGTTTTATGCATTCAGACTGGTCACTGGTATTCTTCATTGTAATGTAGGAATTAATGTCTCCAATTGGCAAAACTTTTCAAAACCACTTGTGTAATGGGGCCACAGCATCTATTATTACCAATTAACTACTTACTTGTACCACAAGTAAGTTCTATTCATCATGTACCTTGTCTCTGCAAAACAAGTTATTCAGGCATACTCTGACAAGTTTTAAAATAATGGTCAAGAGAAGACTTTTCTATTTTAGAGCATTGTTGCCGAAAAATACTAAAAAATGAAACAGCAACTCCCAAACCTACAAGAATTACAGGTACATTCTGGCTTGGCTTTCACAAACCTATCAGGTCTCTGTGTCTCCTGTAGGTACTTCAGCCTAAGTCTTAAATTAAAGCCACATTACAGAGTAGTTTATGCAAGCCCAAACTGAGACTTCAAATCTTTTTAATAGATCACAGAGGGATATTTTATATTCTCATCAATATTTTAAATGTTATGTATTAATTTTAGGGAATTATTTTAATTTTTTCGGGAGCCAAATATGTTTCTAAAACAATGTGACATGACTTTCTCTTGGTTTTGCGTTTCTGTATGCATATATTTTTTCTTGATCTTTCCTTCTCCTTCAGTTCTTGGTTGCATATTTACTGTGATCAAGCCATTTCAACTTCAGCATACCTGACCTGACCATGTGTGAAAAGGCCATGCTAGTGAGAAAACATGATCAGGACACATGATAGTTCTCTGAGTGTAAATATTCTTGATACTAATGGGAGAGAGAACTCACTGGAGCACGACAAAGCAAGAAAAAAGAGCTGAACAACATCCTGTTGCACCATACTCTACGAATATTCAGTTCAAGCTCTGTTTAAGACTAAATGGCTACAGATGGTACACAGAGTAAGATTTAAAGTGTCAGGCATGCCAATTTTTAATTATTCTTAGATTATGCAAGTCTATTCCACATATGAAAGCTCTGTTAGGGAACATTACATGGCTGGTAAAAATAAGTACTTGAAAACTAAGACATATTAGATTTTTGATTGTGCTTTTAACTTTAGTTCTGTCTCTTCACTGAATGCAGTGAATGACATAAGGTTCTATTGGCAAAATATGTAATCATATAAATTGCTTGTGCCATGAGCAAGTATTGCTGGGAGTGTTGAGACAAATGCAAAACTGGTGTTTCTTAAATACAGGGAGAGTAAGGGCAAATTATATAACATTCTTTGAATTTTATACTTTTCTACATGTTAGTTTCTCAACCATTTTTTAAAAAAGTAAAATCAAACTATCTTTTCTGTACAATTCCATGTATATATGGTCCATGGAACCTATTCTACTAAGATAATGCCTTTCCCCTAAGGTTTTAAATCCAGTTCTTAAAAGAGCATCACTGTTCTCTGACTGCCGGTTACAAGGTAAAATTAGATAGAAATTTTCCTCAGGCGTGTTACTGGTCATGGTCCTGGGCAATAGGCTTTAGGAGCAGTGGGATTGGACCAGATGACCCCTAGAGGTCCCTTCTAACCTTGGACATTCTCAAATTTTAAGATTAATAATGTATTTTATAAGTTTTATAATGTGCCAAATCTGCTGAAGAATTATTGCTTGTTCATCCCTGTCTCTGTTTTACTTTCCTTGCTAAAAAAATCAGTCTGAGGGTTGTTGTAGGTTTAGCTAGGTGTAGGGCTAAATTTAGGCTTTAGATTTCAGAGTAGGCCTGTCAGCTGACTTGAGCTGGGCTGGGCTAGCTGACAGCTGACTACTGGCCAATAGTATTCCATACCATATTCTGACATCATCTCAAAATATAAAAGCCGGTGTGGGAGTAGCTTAGTCAGTTCCTTCAAGGTGTGGTCCCAGGAGGACACACTGTGCCATCCCAGGAGGGATGGGAGGATCAATCCAGGTACCAGCTTACTACCATGTTATCTTAGGGTAGTAAAATGTTTGTTCTTAGTCTTTTTCTTTGCTTGGATCTGTCTCTGGGGAATTGAGTTTTCTGGAGTGATTTGTAGTTAGAATGATGGGATTTCTGTTTGATGGGGAGTGGGGAGTTATTTTTTGGGGTTTTTTTCTGACTTGTGTAAGTGTGTGTTATATTGTAGTTTTCTTTTAATTTTCTCTTTTCTGTATAAATATATGTAATTAGTTTAAGTGTAAACCTAATTTGGGTTTCCAGAGCTTTTTTTTCCTCCCTTTTCTTGTGGGGGGAGGGAGGCTCTGACACTGTGTATTGGCCAGTTGGTATTTTGCCAGCTCAACCCAAGACAGGGTCTAAAGGTATCTGCTCTTTTTCCTTTTTTTTTCTTTTGAGAGGGGAGTGGTGGTGCAGGAAGGGGAATTTTATCTTTCTGTGGGGTCCTGGAATGACTGGAGTGCCAGGCCAAGAACAGGAGAGGAAAGAAATATTAATGTCTATGTGACATAAACGTGAACACCACAGTTAATTATTTAGACTACATTTAAAAAGTTCCATCATCTTGGAGGAATATTTCTGATTTTGTTTTTGTATGTGGGTGTCTAAAGCTCCCAAAATGGCCTGATCTGGCTCATAACCCTAACCTTAAACTCCTGCAATCATTTAATTTTTTTTTTTATTTTGAGACTTGCTTTGGTTCACTGAGTTTTCATCTTTCTGATGCTTCAAAATTACTGTGAATGAATATAATAAATAGGAAAAAATGCAGATTTTGTAATGAGGCCTTTGATAGGATTATTTTTATTGTAATCTTGTGTTAAAATGAATGTGTGTTTTTTTGCTTCCTAAATTTCAGAGATTTTTTTCCAAAATATTATAGAAGTTAAATAGTGTTATGCCAATATGGCAGTAGCTAAGGGCATTCTTAAAGAATGTAAAAATTTAAATATATAAAATACAGGCTTCCCAGAGCTGGAATGAAAATAATTAATGAAAAATATTCAAAACCACTCTTTTCAGGTTTCATGAAATGAAAATATAAATGAAAAACATGGTGTCAAGGGTGGTCATAATATTTACCCACTAAAATGTCAAATTTTCAAAATAATGTTCCCACAATTAGTTTTTATTTGCACATCATGTGTTTTAAAGAAAGGAGGAGCACATATCACAGTGAAGAAATGTATAGAGTTTTTGAAAAGCTTTATAAAGAAGAATTTTCATGCAAGACTTTGTCTTAACTCGTTGCCAGGTCTTGTTAGATGTATTTGCCTTTCTGTAGAGATGGTATTAGTCATGTAGGCTTTAAGCAAATAGCAATGAGCCTGGGAGAGAAAAGCATCCTCCAGTACACAAATCTGAAGGTGCTTTGTGTCTGTGCTGGTTGGGGAGAGGGGGAGAGGTAATTGGGAAAGTAAAACAGGTGATTGCTGAAATCTCTGGGTGTTGAGTTCATAA
>JAOXXN010000471.1:39925810-39937894 GCA_026770055.1 Myrmophylax atrothorax
TGAAAAAGGAACACCAGAATGAAATAAATACTTAAAATGGTGGCAACTTGAGAGAGGGTACCAACAATATTCTACAATTACAATGTAAAGTAATAGTTTAAAATACTTTCCTTATAACAGGTGCAATTTTGTTTCATTAGGAAAAAGATATTGCACTTCTTTGGAAAATGTCCTTTCTTTTGAGAAGATCTTATTTTTAAAGAAATTCTAAACATTGCAGAATGTTACATTCAGTAATACTCCTACCAACTCTATCCTGTCAATACTTGTGTCATATTAGTTAATTAATTGCTCCTTTGTTATTATTTTCCTAGAGCTTGCTTTGCATTTACAAAGGAATGGAATCATGGATTCATTACGGTGGAAAAGATCTCTAAGGTCATTGAGTATAACCATTAACCTAGCACTGACACACCCACCATTAAACCATATCCTCAGGCAGCACATCTACACATTTTTTGAATGCATCCAGGGATGGCGACTCCACCACTTCCCTGAACAGCTTCTTGCAATGCCCATCCAAGTCGTGAGTGAAGGAATTTTTCCTAATATCTAATCTAAACCTCCCCAGGTGCAACTTGAGGCCATTTCCTCTTGTTCTGTTACTTGTCAGTTGGGAGAAAAGAAATTGATCCCCACGTTCCCACAATGTCCTTTCAGGTGCTTGTAGGGAGCAATAAGGTCCTCTCTGAGCCTCCTTTTCTCCAGACTGAACAACCCCAGCTTCCTCAAATGCTGGGAAGAAATGTTAAACCTTATTTTTTGTTAATATTTTAATTTTATTTTCATATAATTTTGACCCAAGGGCTTCTTGTTTGATTGTCACTTCAGTACATTTAGTGTCATGTACAGAATTGTGCTACTTTAAGTAGCATTTTACTCCTAGGAGACTGCAATCCTAATCATGTTTGACAGTTAATTTAGGGACAAGAATTTATCTTTTAAATTTTTTAAATAATAGAAAGCAAATCACAGCAAGTCATATATGGCTTGAGATTTTACCTCTTTGTTTTCTCTTGTAAGGGCATTGGTGGACTCACATAACTCATAATCAGTGCTGAAATTGAATCAGTCCTATTTTATAGTGATATGGAAATAAAATTCTTAATTTTGTCCTATGTTGGGAATGCAAAAGCAAACAAAATAAAGATAAGTGCTTTTATTTAAAAATAATTTATGGAGTGTCGAAGTGGGGACCATATTAGACTGGAAGACTGTTTATCTTTTGATGGATCTACAGAAAGATATTTTTAAAATGAAGTTTGTTACGCATAAGAGAACATATTCATAGTGTCATTGAGGTAATACATAAAGGAAACTAGTAGTTAAATCAAAGTTAATCAGTTGTTTCACTAGGAACACTAATCACCATAATGACCACTATTATCTCATTTCACCTTTTGTCTGCTGCCTTATGTTTATGCCAGACTTTTGGATAAGAACCATCTTGTTCTATTAAGGGGTTTTTTTTGTACTGTGGCTAGGCCAGCGGGCTAGCCCTGTTCACTTCCCTAGCACTATACTGTAACACAGTGCAAGTAATATATTTTGTTTGAGTCAAAAGCAAGTTTAAATTTCTGAATTTACAGTAAAAATAGTGCTCCATGTGTTCTAATTTAAATGCCAAATGTTTGCATCAGCACTAAAGATTTCTATGATTTCCTGTAAGTTTTTCATAATTTCTGTCTTCAATTATAATAGGAAAAAATAGCTTAGAGAGAAAAGACCCTTCCCTATGACCTTTGCATAAAATATGGTAAGTCAAATGACATAATCAGATGACTTACAAATTTCAAAACCATGTCTGGATGCCTTGAGATGGACAATAAAAGTATTCAATTACATTTGGTTTTAGATTTAAAAATCATCTATTGCTAAATTATTCTTAATAGTTCTGTTACTGACCTATAAACTGATTTACATGGGTGTGAAACAAAGTTATTTAAAATTCAGAAGTCAGAGAATCACAGAAAATTTTTTACTGACAGAAATGCTCTGGTCTTCCGGAGTTTCACTGAGGCACTTTTAAGGACACCTCAATGCTGATATTCTTATATACTGAAACCAATGTCCACACAATGAGCTAGGTATGCTGATCCTTAGTATTTAATACCTCATTTCCATGTTTGCATGTTTTAAAGATGCAATGTTTGAATCACAAACTAGCTGCCTGCATACTGGCCATGGTACCTTGAGTATGTGGGGACACCCAGCAAACAGCCAATTGAGCAGTGCTAACCTAAGATAGCTGTAGGGTATTCAAGTCACACACTAGTGACTTTGACATAGGGATTCTGTGCATTCAAACCCCTGATTGTCTTGGATTCATAGCTGAAATCCCCGTGGAATATCCTGAGGCATTTGGAGTGACATCAGGTACCTGCTGAACCAGATTGAGCCCTTCAGTGATGCTGAGAAAAAAAGGCAGGGTGTTTAGGCATTGGTGGTGTATTGGCCACTGTGAAAGCACTATCCAAACAGTGATTGAAAGCTTGTACCTCAATACCATTACTTATTCTGCAGGAGCAGTCTACTCCTTTCTTTTGCAAATTGGATAGTTTGGGGTTGTGTGCCTTTTTACATACTATTTAGTACGAAAAACATTTTCCCAGGAAGCTGGAAGATGTTTGAATATAGAAGGCCTTGCTCTGTATTACTTTTCCTTCACGTGCAGAGTAGAATAATTATAGAAAGAAAATTATGGTGAAGCTCAGTAATATGACTGTTATTTCATGGCAAAGACGTATTCCCAAATTGTAGTTTCTACTCCCAAAAGGACTCTTGTATTTTATCCATTCACTATTTTTTTCCTTTTCCAAAACCAATATATAAACAATGCTAGAAATAGTGCTCTGGACTTTAATCTTTCAGTTTTATTGCATCATTAACTTCAGCATCCCTGGTACTTCTTTTCAAGGTCTGAGAAGTTTTTAGGCCAGGCAATGCACCAGCTCTGCTTCAAGAGATACCTTTAACACAAAGAGATTATAAAGTGTGTTGTGCTTTTCTTGCTCTGCTTTTATGGAGGAAGAGGAGACTGATTTCAATAAAAACTCTGTTTATATAGTGTATTTCCTTATTTAAGTTCTATTGGATATTAAAAAAAATCCATCTAAAAGTTTATTTGAAATCTTAGAAAATTTCAGTTGGATATTTTTAATAGACAGTTGAATTCTACTGTTTAGATTGGAAAATATTTCTTTTTTTGTTGACTTCCAAATCTGAAAGAAGGAAGATGTATTGAGCCAGAGTGTCATGCATTCTTTGAAGTATACAAACCTACTTTCATATAGAAAGCTGTCAAATTTACAACAGTAGCAGAATGGAGACTGATGAAAACATTAGTTCATAGTCACCAACTCTACCTGGTTATCTCTGAGGAAGTGATCAGGAAAACAAATTCAGCTCTCATTTCAGCCTTGGTCCTTGCTGTTGGTATGATCAAAGGATGGAATGAGACAGGGAACTTCAAGATGGTGTGTGCGTTCTGTAGCTGAAAAAGTTAAGAGGAGAAAAATGTAAGGAATTACATTAAAAAACCCCAAACCTACTCTTAAACTCAGTATTTTTTCCCAACTACTGCATAATTTTGGCTAAAGAAACAGGCTGACTGGTATTGAAGATGTGAATGATGTTGCTTTGGAACTGCAACCAACTTGCAAGGTTGATGCATAAGTGGGTTTCTGTATTACCTTTCCCTGCCCACCTTGCTTTGGGAATGGTTGCAATGAGTGTTCTCACTAGAAGTGAAAGAGAAGAATTGAAATATGTCTCTACTCAGAAACTTTGCAGTAACATATTATGTCTTCCAAGTCATGACCCAAGTAGTTGAAATTGAAAATGAAATGCTCCAAGGAAAGATTGCTCTGCTCTCATGATTATACAGATGACCTAATATCTAAAAGTGGGTCTTTCTGAAGGCCTAGCTTAGCACTCAGAGACCTTGACAAGTGTAAGCTGTATCACTCCTGCTAAATATTGACTGTATCCAGTGTTTATATATGGTGAGTTTAACAGGAAGAAATGCCTCTCTCAGTTTGTTTAGGAACAACTGAATCCCTGCTGTATAAGCTCCAAAAAATAGTTGGTTGAAATAGCTTTCAACAAAGCTGTAAAGATATTTTTAATTAAGCCCAGGGCTACTCACTAGAACACTGTATTTTCTCTTCAAACTTTCTGCCCTGCCAGTGCCTCTCTAGTGGCCAGTTTACAAACAGATCCCCGAAAACTGAAGCCTCTATTTAATTAAAAGACTTGCAGTAAAATTTTTCAAGTGATAGGAGAGGAAACTGGTTAGAAATGATGGGTAAAATGATATGTTGTGAAACTGAAATTTTTATTATTTCTCTTCCCTTCATATATTTGTTCAGGTTTGGTAGGTTCAATGTTTTCATTATCTACCATTTACAGGATGAAATAAAGGAAACATTCAAGAGACAAACATGATACTATTTTTGCATCAGTTAAGGGAATAAAGCAGTGCCTGAAACCTAGAATAACCCTTTGATTTAGCTTTAAAAACTTTTACATAATTTGTACATTTGTAGTTGTCACATTTCTGGTGACAATATGTATTATTCCAGAATTCATGAACTGAAGGCATTTCCAAGTATTGCTGCTATGTTAACTGCAGGATGATGTCCAGGACATTACAGCCTCCTGAAACAGGTTTCAGAGAAAAAATACATGTGGAATAGTTGATAGGTATACATGTGACAGGATCAAGTGCTATGCAGTTGTTTGTATATATTCAGTCGATTCTCTTGCCCTGATTGTGGAGGAAAACAGCTAATTATGGAATAGCATTTGAGAAATCCTGTCACCTGGCTTTTCTGAATAATTTTAGAAATCTCTGAAATATATGTTTTGAAATGCTTAAAGAAGACAGTACTGTCATACATGGCTCTTCAATGTCATGTTACTAATGTACTTGAACAAGTGTCAGGATTCCAAAAGGCATGCAGGTCATGACAAGGATCCATGTTTTCCTTGGCCCTTAATTTCTTACAGGGACTGGTGTTATCCTTTCTTGAATCTGTCCATTTCTAAAGAAGTGTTTCACAGTTTACTTTGGGGAATTTATCAGCAAACATGCAGTATAGTAAGGATCAAATGCCTAAGGCTGTACTTTACATCTTTTATCAATTTCTTACTCTACCTCATTAGTTCTTTATGAGGTTAAGATCATAAAATAAGGAAATTAAAATGGCTGAGGCAGCCTGTTTTAAAAGGAAAAGCTGGTGAAGGTAGGCTGACTCTATATGATTTGGAATAGGGTCTTCAACAGCAGAAGGTGAAATTTAAACCACTGTGTTTAGAGGTAGGCATTTGTTGCTGTTCAACTCATGTGGAAAGCATACAGCTTTGAATGTATAGCCAGATAATTGTTATTACTTATGGCTATTGGGACTCACCTACATTATGAAGTTCAGGTCCATTTACTTTTTCCATCTTGGAGCAACAGAATAATCTTGAGCTTCCAACATTGTATAAACATGCTCTGGCCTCTGCATATGTTACTTTCTAATCAGAAATTCAATTTGTTTAGCATTTATATAGGGAAAACGTAGTTTACACATTGGCTATTCTGATGGAGTAAAAATGGTTCATAGCAAAATTTCTAACAAGATGTAATCCTTGCAATTGAAAATTTGTATATGAGTGCTTCTATCTGCACTTTAATATTATTTAGCCACTTTACAAGCTATCTATTTTAATTTAATAGATAGTTTAAACTAATTTTTCTAGTCATTTTAATGTTTTCTACTGGGTCAGCAGTAATTTTGTATCACTCATCACTACTTCTTAAATATGTTAAAAGATCATTCCTCTTTGTAATTTTCAAAGTCTGTAGTTACTTCTTTACTCTGCTTGAAAGTGAAGTATGATAATATTTCTGGTAATGCCACTTCATCATTCACATATGACAACTTTTCTCTTACAGCTGAACATGATTTACCAAAGAGTCTGGTTTATGTGAATCTTAATACCACTTGACCCCCATACATAAAAATAGTTTTGTTTGGGGATTTTTCAACAACAATATTTTTAAACATACACAAGAATTATTCCAAGCTATGTGTTTTATTGGGGTTTGCCTTTATTCTAAACTTAGAAAACAAAACAGGACCTTTGAAAGCTTTGCTTTGATACAGAGAGGTGTTCATTTCTTCTGGGTAGTAGAGAGCAGAACTCACTTGGTCTGGCAGCAGAGACCAAAAGAGACTAATGCAGCTCTCTGAAGTTTAACAACCCAAATTCTAGGGTATGAAACATGCTGAACTCACAACTCTTTTATTCACTGATTATTTTTAAATATTAATTAAAATTTTTAAAAAGCAATAAAATATTATTTGCAACTACATGGGCAGCAAATTTCGTACATTCCACATGGAGTCATAAAGTTTTACAAGAAAATGAAGTTTAAAAATTGAAAGACTGTATTAGAAATCTGTATAAAATGCTTGAGTAGGAGTTAGAAATCTAATATGAAATCTATACATAGTGAAAATGTAACAAAATAATTTAACTGAAATAGGTACACAGAATTTTTGCATGAATTGTCTCTGGGGTGTGCAGTTTGTTTTCTTGCTAATTAACTAGAACACTGGAAGTTGCATTATCAGACTTCGTAAAAGAACATATTTGTGTTATCCTGGGGTGCTTAAGCAGTCATTTTAAGTGACCTTACATTGGATTTAGTTTTTACAAGAAATCCACTTGTCAGAAAAGTGAAATCTTTTACATCTGGTTGACCTATTTCAGTAACTGTCTAGCCACTGGACAATTAGTCAACCTGTTTACCAGAACATTTTTTTTTGAAAAATTTTAGTATGCTACCAAAAATATCCTATATGGTCTTTTTAAGAATGCAAACTTCTGTTATACTGAGCGTTGGTTGACAACTAAGGCCACAAAAATTTTCTTTTTCATATTTTCTCAATGAAATCTTCTCCTTTTTAGGTGCAGAGGATGCATTTTGAAGAATTTAAGGAAAACTTCTGAAAATCCTTAAGTTTCAAAACTTAGCTCTAAAGTATCTGAACTAAAGTAATATATCAGTGTCTTCCTAGAAACTTTTATTTGTTAGTATTGATGTGTCATAATGCTGCTTTAGCTTCAAAAAGGAGACAACATTGTTTGAGACATGATAAAAAATATGATTTGATAGTAGCGTCTCATATTTGCGAGTCTAATATTGGGAGTTAAAAAGGTAGTCTGCTGGTCCCTGGGATGTGCATGCACAATTTCCACAGCCACTAAATTTCTAGGGAGTCTTTTTGGCTTTTGGAAACTATCCATACCTTGGCCATCTGCCAGCCATGGCTGTTACCAAAACATTCACAGGCACAATACAGTAAGGTGATAAGCATACAGTGAGCAGTGAAAGCAAAAAGAGACCACCAATGGGCACTAGACTCTAATACACAGTTAGGAAAGTGAGCCCCTCAGAAAGCACAGGAGTCTGCTGATTATTAGCTAAACAGCACTACCAGCTATAAATTCAACCCAGTACATCCCAGTCAAATCTGTCATTATCTCAAGCCTTTCATGACTCATGTTGGGTACCAAAAAGGACAAGGAAGCCTTTTTTCCTTTTGGAAACTATCTGTACCTTTGGAAAATCAACACTGCAGAGCCAAATATAGGTCACCTCTTCAGAGAAGAAAATTTGATCTGGAAATGGGGATTTCAGTCTTAGCTTTACTAGTTTTATTATTTTGAGTGTCTGTCATGTTTTAACTCCAGCAGCAAACAAGCCCCACCAGTGGAATCAGGGAGAGAATTGGAGGGGCAAAAGCTATAAAACTCATGGGTTGAGATAAAGACAGTTTAATAAGGAAAGCAAAAGCCATACACACAAGCAGCAAAACAAGGAATTCATTCACTGCTTCCCATGGGCAGGCAGATGTTCAACCATTCCCTGGAGAGCAGGGACAAAGCAAGGGGTGAAAAAGAATTTGTGACAAAGGCACTGACCATGCATCACACTTTTTCTTCAGGAGAGTCACTCTTTGCCCTGTCCTTGAGATTGATGTCTAAAAAGCTCTATTTATACATTTCTTTTTAATTAAAGGGTTTGGGTTTGGTTTTTTTTTTTCAGTCAGTTCACCCCCTATTTCTTGCTCAGTTATAATACCACTCTCTCAACTCAGGCTGCAGTTTCAATCTTGGAGTCCTACTGTGTAAGTGTGATTCTCATGGCTGGAATACCCTTCAGTAATGCCCCCTTATTCAACTCGTATTTCCTGCTTATCGAACAAATGTTTCTCTGAGTTAATTACATTGATTTCATTTCCAGGATTTCCTGGAGTTTGTTGAACAGAGTGTAAGAAGGTTGAGATTTCCCAGTTGATGGGAATATTGTGATCTTGCAATTTTTTAGATCAAGTGCTGATTTTTCAGATCAAGTAACTTAAAATAAAACTAATGATGGGTTATTACACTTAATTTTGGCTAGGGGTAGCTTTTAATGTTGGTGCTTGCTCTTTGCAAAAAGGTGAAAATGATACAGTCTTTAGAATTCCTACTGCTGTGCATAGAAATGTCAAATGCAGATCTAGGCTAAACATTTCCAAATTGTGAGTAAGCCATCAAAGTAATAATTTTTGAATACCTTTACTAAAATTACACATGTATTCTGTGAAACACTGCTCAGTTGACAGTATGCTGTTTTTTGATACTTGTGAGTTTGTTCCTTTTTCAGAATATGTCCTGATGACAAAAAGCTCACATAAGATTCTAATTTCATTTTAGAATGAAATGAATGAGTGTTAAAAAGTTTTTTAAGAGCCAAGGTACTCACTCATCTTTTAGAGTTTGGGCTGCTTTGGGCTGCCACAGCACGTGACCCTTCTTTGGTACTGTATAATGAGACTGACAGTATTTGAATTTGTATTTTTGCATCAATTTTGTAAAATTACAACTTCTAGAATTGGTTTATTACATGATAGCCACTTTCAATTAAAAAATAAATAAATGATTTAATAAAGAGTCTTGCTTCATGTAAAGCTTCATGTAAACAAAGAAAACGCTAAAAAAGTCTACCTAAAGACTCAGAAGCAGAAGGCACATGAAAACCAAAAAATATTTGCAGGTCTTACAAACAAAAAGCAGGCTTTGATTTTCTTAGTCCCCTGATCTGTACTTAGTAAATGAAGTTGGCAAGATGATTGACTGCTCAGAATACCTGTCCTCTAAAAATTCCTAGTCTCACCTCCATTTCTGGTACAGAAGAAAACAGGTACTTGTTACATCTCCTTCCAGATAGGCTTTAATTGATTTGGAATGAAAAACACTCACGGGAATTCTATTTTTTTCTACTCAGAAAGGCATATTTCATGTTGCTTCTTTTTTTTAGCAGTTTTTACCCTAAAAACTATTTTTTTCTGTAATTTAGTTAAGCACAAATATAATGTCTCTCCTCAGCTCTTTAAACACAGAATGTACTTTTTTTGTCTCATGATTATCATGTCTGATTTTTGTACTGAAGAGTTCTCCAAACAGAAATGAGTATAGAGGACTGTCCTCAAGTCAAATAGTGCCTCTGTAGTTCATTAGCTTATTTTTACATTAATAGATGATACAACTCAATAAGCATAAATTTGCAGAGGGAGACTGTGCTTATATACCAAAAATACCAAGTTTACCTTAGACCAGCTCTTTCCCTGCGAACTGAACGCCCGTTAGTGGTTGGAGAGCATTTAGTTTGCTCTGAGTGTACCCTCCAGTTTCACTTCATCTGAAAAGAATCTATGTTCTTGTAATTTGTCTGCTCTGCAATGTGAACCAAAATATGGTAAACAGCAACAACTGGGAAATTTACTTTGTATTGGGGAGTATGGTTGATGTGAGAGGAAGTGTTAACACAGTTAACACTTTGTATTGTGGCAGTATCTTAGTTTAAAGACAATGCTGCGGGGGGAGACTCCATCAAATGAGCCCTCTCCCCTTTTATTAAAACCTCTCTCTCCCTTTCAACAATACAGAGAGACAAAATGTGAGAAGATATAAGTGAAAAAATAATCGTTTACTGAAAAGAAATAAAACAACTGTAACAATACAAACAAAGCAGTTTAAGGCAATAACAGACAGAAATCACTCCTAGTCTCTTCCCCATCGGTGCGCGGATGGTGGCTGAGTCATGGACTCCCTGTGCCCCCTACTTGCCCCCGGCACAGCAAAGAAAGCGCCTAGTAGGAATGCAGGCTCTCTCCATCCTTTTCTCTGGCTCTCTCCAGAGGCGAGTGGCAACACTGACAGCCGGCAGGGACTGGAAATGGCAGATGGTGGGGCGAAAACCCTGGAACAGCAGACAGCTCTCTGTGTCTTCCCCTTGGCTGGGACTCCGCAGGGAGATTTCGTGGAGAGGATTTGTGAGGTGCTGGCAGCCACTTCTCTGAGCTGCTTGATGGGTCTCAGCTCCATTCTGCCTTGGCGCTGACGACTCCCTTCCCCGACAGTGGACAAAGTGGAGCTGTGCAGCTGGCAGGACTCATGAGGCTGTTCCCTTTCATTTCTCCTGTGCTGGGGAAGCGAGGTGGTTCGCAGATGGAGAATGCCACTTTCCCCTGGAAGCCACGACTACAGGCACACACCATCATCCCCAGCTGCGACAAGGGGTTCACTCTTAAAGGAACAGTTTCTCCAAAGCAATGTTGGAAAAAGAGAGTAAAATACAAAGCCTACTTTAACCATGACATGCAGGTTATAGGTATGGCTCAAGAATATCCTGATTAGGATATCCTGCTTTTAGAAGTTCCTGTTGCTAAAAGTTGCATTTTATGGGAAAAAAATCCCAGCATCTAAGTTCCTGAAAACTTAGTTTTCCAAAAGATACCTACGTTCTCCTAAATTCCAAGCCATGTGCTTCTCCGTGCATGAAAACAAGGGTAGTTTTCTGCAATAAGGTAATGTCTTTCTTTAAAATTGAAGACACATTCTAGTATTTTGGGAAATAAATTAGAAGTATGTTTTGCAGTTGTTTACATGATCTTAAAACTAAGTTGTTTTCACAAAGAACCCATCTTGATAAGAAACATCTGCCTCTGTTTTTTTACTTTTTTATGGATGTGGATATATTTCAGGAAGATACATTTCTTACTCCCAGTTGTACAAATGGCCTTGGCCTTTTCAGGTTCATTTTTGAGCATAATCCTACACTTTTTGATCACAATCCCATTAATTAAAAATCTTTATGATGTTAGCTAGGTAGACTTTGAACTGTCTTTAAAATGTACACTTTAATTCGGCTTCCTGCAGTTTTCAGGTGCTTTGTGATCATGTTATAAAACAGTAAATAAATAAATGTTAAATGTCCCATTAGTGGTGTAATTGTAACTTCTCTCTGCCCACAGGGGCATAAAGACCATTTGAACAGGGGACTGTGGCTAATACTTTGTACTGTCCTGACTGCTTAGTCCTTTAGTGCTGACTGCTTCCCCTCACTCTGGATCATCTACAACACACTGTACCCATATCTGCTTAGGTTAGAATGAGTGTACAATTTCTGGACTTTTCTACAAAACTGTGAAAGCAGAGAAGTTCAAAGCAAAGCCCACCTCACATCCTCCTTTCCCTTCCAGCCACCACTGGTAGCAATCCACCTCTCCCCAGAAAAAAGCTGCAAGGTCACTGGTGGTCTGGCAGTATGCTGCCAGGGCAACCTACTCCTAGAGGAGCTAGGGGAAAAGAACAAGCCACAGAAATACCTTTCATTTTCATCCTCTGCCCTGGGGTCCCTTGAAGACATGGGGGTTTCTTCTTCTTCTTCCATGAGATGGGTACAACTGGTGGAAAGAAGGTAGGTTTAAAAAGAGGAGGCTCTACTCAGCCTTGTCCAAAGCCATGATGGTGTTGCAGCACTAGGTGATAGCACAATATTTTTATTTGGTATACAGATTGTGAAACACACATTTGTACTCTTATTTCTCCAGATGGGAACTAGATTAAAAGTTTGTTTCTGAGTGAAAAAAAAAAGTCTTTGATGTGTAAAAACAGAATGCAAGACTGTCTGCCACTTATTATACCTTTAAAAGAATATGTGATAACGAGACAATTGTATTATTCTACCATTTCTCATAC
>JAOXXN010000471.1:39946447-39968511 GCA_026770055.1 Myrmophylax atrothorax
ACACCAACCTGTATTTTGTGGTTGCCAGACCTGAAGAATGGGGTGCCATCCAGAGGGACCTGGACAAGCTTGAGAAGTGGGCCCGTAGGAATTTTATGCAGTATAACAAGAATAAGCGCAAGATAATGTACCTGGGTTGGGGCAACCCCTGATATCAATACAGTCTGGAGAAAGTAACAGGTTGTGAGAAGCCATATTGAGAAGGACTTGGGGGTGCTGGTAGATGAGAGGCTTGACATGAGCTGGTAAAGTGCACTTCTAGCTCAGAAAGAAAAACGTATCCTGAGCTGCACCAAAAGCATTGTGGACCACTGGTCAAGGGAAATAATTCTGCCCCCCCTACTCCTCTCTGCTGAGACTCTACTTGAAGCACTGCAAGCAGCTTGGGGGGCCCCAGCTCAGGAAGGACATTGACCTTTTGGAGTGAGCCCAGAGGCGGGTCACAAAGTTGATCAGAGGGGTGGAGCAACTCTCCTATGAGGAAAGGCTGAGAGAATTGGGATTGTTCAGCCTGGAGAAGAGAGTGCTTCACTTGCAGCTTTTCAATACCTGAAGGAAGCCTGCAAGAAAAACAGAGGGAGACATTTTTCAAGAGCACATTGTGAGAGGACAAGGGGGAATAGCCTCACATGAAAAAAAAGTAGGTTTAGATCAGCTATTAGGAAAAAAATCTTTACTGTGAGGGTGGTGAAGCACTGAACAGGTTGCCCAAAGAAGTTGTAGATGCCCTGTCCCTAGAAGTGTTTAAGACCAGGCTGGATGGGGCTCTGAGCAACCTGGTGTAGTGGAAGATGTCCCTGAGTATGGCATGGGGTTTGGAAGTAGGTGATCTATAAGATTCCTTCCAACTCAAACCATTCTATGACTCTATGAAAAGTCATAAGTAACAGCACTGTCAGAATCCAGAAAGTCTGGAAACCAACAGAAAGATGAGTTTGTGGACATATGTTCTTGTCTTTGTTTTCGACCTCAGACGTACAAGTTCTTTGTCCCATTGCCTCTAAGGCCTATGGCAAATGACTCATTTAAGTGCTGTGGATTCAATTACAAGATGCAAAGCCAGAGACTACACTTTTTGAAGAGATAGCTAATTATAAGGTGATAATCACCTAGTAGCAAAATCCACGCTTAGGTGATGAGCTGCTGTCAAAGTAATTAACTTAGTGGAAGTGACAACCATTACAACAATACAGCATGAACTTGGGGCCAAGTTCTCCATGGCTCTTACAGAAAACAGCAACAGCGTTCAAAAAATCCAGTGTCTTTTTTCCACACAATATGGTTTATGTCAAAACGTTCGGAACAGAGACTAAACACTCAGAAGGATGCTTATAAAGACTGTTCTCTCCTTCAGGAATTACACTGGAATTTTTTTTTTCTCATCAGCAGTGTATGCACTCTTCAGAGAAATGGGAAGAGCAGAGTGCCTTGTGGTGCAGCATTAATTAACTGGGGGTGCAGATGGGGGGGAAAGGAGAACCTGCTAGAGTTGTAGTAAAGCAACTTTGTCTTTTTGACTATCTGAAATTTGTAGGTGCTTGGCAAGATGCCACTCAGAATTTATTTTAGCAAGAAACCATTATCTAGCTTCAAAGTTACATGTTGTGTCTAAAAGGCAAGAGAATTTAGATTGAGTTGATTGCCTCTCAGCAAATACTAAATAAAACCAGAAGCCCTGACAGCTGGAGAGAGGTCAAGTCTCTATGACTGTATGGACTATTCAGGATTATTTATTTAGCTTGCTTTATGTTGGTTTTAAAGACTCAGACAAATATTTGTAACATGACGAGTCAGTGCCTATTTATCACATAATAAACCAATGAAAAATCAGTGGAGTTCTGAGAAAAATGTGGACTGTGGAGGTTTGATTTTAGTCTTGTTTTGGGTTGGTTTGTTTGTTTTGTTAGGAGTTTTCTGGTGTGTGTTGTTTTTGCTTTTTTTTCCCTCACTGAAAAATGTGTCAGATTGAGATGGATTACGAGATTGGTTCATTCCCTAGTTTGACAATGGCAGAGTAAGCTTGTCCTCTTCTTTCTCTATTTGTTCTAGGTGGAAGAAACTACCTTTCAGAATGCAAGGGAAGTTCATGGCTCTCACATCTACCTTTTTCTCCAACTGTTCATGTGGTGTCAATGATATGTGTTTCAGTTTATTGAGAGCAATTTTATTAAGCAAATAATAGTAATAAATTTGTGGTCATTAACATGTTTTAAAAGTCTGAGACTCTGCATTGAGTGAAGTATCTGCATCAGCAAAATCTTAGTGCAAAAGACAAAGAAATAAATTGAAATGCAGATACCACCTCACTGACTGCTGGAAATAATACACTTCCTGTCATCAAGTTTGATAGGAACATAGAAGCAATATGTGTCTATGGGCTTATGAAAGCCAGTGATCTGGTGTAGTGTTTAAACAGGCTTTCCTCTTCTCCTTTTGAACAGTTTGTGTCATGAGTGGCTAGGGTAGGGGAGAGAAAAGTATTATTCTATCTATTTGAAGCTCACTTTTAACTGCAATCAGTTAGTAAATAATAGAAGTAAATTTTTTCTCTGAAAATAAGGAGTACTTAGAATATTTTTTCTTGTACAATAGGACTTTTTTATTTGTTTTTGTTTTCCTGTGGTCATCAGAAATCTGGAGAACAAAACAATTTCCCTGTAGTCTAGTGAATCCAACCAGCCATATTATTTCCTACTTTTTATTTGTCATTGTTTCCTGCTTATGTTCTTATGTAGCAATCTAGCCTAAGCTTAAAAGTTGCAACTGTGTGAATTCTTTTGTTTATTTCCCAAGTTTCAGCTGATGATGCTTGGCCAGACTGGTATCCTACCCTGTTACTGAGTTTAAACTTGGCAACAGGCTTCTGGTTCTCAATTTTAAAGCAGTGTGTTGAAGAGATAGGCATTTTGGTAAAATGTGGTAAATTGTGGAATTCAGGCTGTCATATTCCACAAATATTACTCTTTTCTTTCTTTTCACATTGTAAGAAGTCTCTTTATCTTGCTCACCTTTGGTTGCAATCTTTATTTAATTTCTTTTTTGTCAAGTTTTTAATGTCTTAAGTGCAGAACTATTCTACATCAGTGTAAAATGGATGGCAGTAGTATCACTCATTTTATACCAACTTTATCCGTACTTCTCAGTTTTGGTTTAAGCCTTTTTTATGTTACATCATAGACCCCCTTTACCCTGGAAAAAAGTTCAGAATAAGCAATAGTTTCTGTTAGGAAATACCAAATTAGACAGGGCTTATTAGAGAGTCATGAGAAATATACAAAGCACACACTAGATTAATTGAATGATCTATAGCCCAAATGTTGCACGGAGATATTCTTCAGTATGAAAACAGGAAAACTGGAAAGAAAATAGAGCTTTCCTACAATCACAGAATGGGTAAGTGTTCTAGTTCAGCAGCCAGGACCAGTTTATCACTGTGTAGGCGTGACCAAAGTTGTGTACTCTCCACCCTCTATGTCACTTCTCATGAACTGTTAACAATAGACCGTTTGCAGCAGTTGCCCAGGTCACACCTGACCCCTCAGGATATAAGCTAGGTGTTAAAGAAGCCTATAAAATAGAAGCTGTGATAGCTCCCCCACGGGGAGTCGTTAGAACCTCCACACCCAGCCTGAGGGGTCATGTCTGCTAATGGGCCATCGATTCCAAAAATACCCCATGACTCACAGAGTTAGATCACCCATTGTGGAACTCCCTGTCCTGTGGGAGGTACTGGGCGTTCCCACCTGAACTAGAGGGTATATAATCTTGGGGTATGGAGACTTCTGGTACCACTCATCGGATCCAGAGGAGGACCAGAACCTCAGTAGGACTGTGACCATCACTCTCGACCAGACTGTGACCATCATCTGCATCAACAGGATTTTTCCTTTCCTTTTACTTTGGACTCAAGGGAAACATGTGGGTCTCAGCACAGCGGCTAACAAACACCATTCTGTTTGTGCCCAGGGTGCTGGGCTATACATCTGGGTTTTGTGGGTTAAAACAAATTTCTTTTTGTATCATTGCATTTATTGTAATATTTTTATTAAATTGTAACTCTGATTTATAATCTCTTTTGAATTGGGTTCATTTCTCCTGCCAGTTTACCTCTAAACAGGCACAGTAAGATTGGAAAGGACCACAATGGGTCATCTGGTCCAACCTCCTTACTCAAGCAGGATCATCCCTGAGCACATTCATAGGATTGTATACAGATAGTTCTTGAATATCTCCAGTGAGGGAGACTTCACAACCTCTCAAGTTCTCAGTCACCTGCACAATAAAGAAGTTCCTCCTCATATTCAAGTGGAACATCATTTGCATCAGTTTCTACCTGTTGCCTCTTGTCCTGTTGCTTCCTTTGGCTCAGAGGCAATGGAAGACTGCATCAGTATCCTTCGGGTCAAGCTCCATTTGATCCAAATGTGTTACCAAGCAAGAAATACTGGTTTTATCAGTGTCATAAGAAGTCTTTATCTCATAACTCATGAAAAATGAGAGTGTGACTCCCTGCAAAGAAATGGTAACATACTGAGAAACAGCCTAAAGTGTGTGTTGTGAAACTTCTATAGTTTATAAAAGGTGAATTTGACAAAGTAACACTCCTAATTGCTCAGATTCCGTTTGTACGTGGAGCCTTTCACCATATATCATTCCTCCAGAAACAAAATATAGTACCATCTAAAGGTGATAGGATGGTAATATTTTCATACAATGAAGGTTCCTAAAGTTGTCCCGGTGGAGTTCAGTGGTTTAAGATTAGGGGTAATTTCCACCACTCAGAAATTATGACAACCATGATTTAGGCCCCTTACATGGCACAGCAATGCTTAGCTCCTCAAGTACACAATTGTTTATTTCTGTAGGATGAACCTACCATGGACATCCCTCCTTGTGGCTTTTTATTCCACTGCTCCAATGATGGCCACTCACACACACACTACAGGAGCCCCAGGTTTGATAGTCTGTCAAAGGCCGACTGTTTTTTCTGCAGAGTGGCTGGGTGAAGATCTTCCTCTTTTTACAGTAGTGTATTAGACAAGAACAAACATGAAAACCTGTCTAGTCTAGTCGTGGGAAGTTGATCTGGGAGACAAAAATCTGGGTTACCAGCCAGTTCCAAGTACACTCTTGCTCTCTGTCTCCATACATTCTATTTGACAGTATTTGAGTGTGTCAGGGCAAGACTCCTTAGTTTCTATATTTCTACTGAACAGTAAGTACTGTCCACTCCACACCAACTCCAAAACTTGCATTTGCAAAGACTGATGCTTTTTGGAATCTGCAGGGTGATTGCTCATATAAAAGTGCAGCTTTCTTAACAAAAAAAATGACCTTTTACCCAAGCACCCTACAGTCCATCCTGCAGTTAAGCTGCAGATTTAGTCTTTCTGGGCATTCAAGCACTCAACAATATCAAAGAATTTTCATTTTAACAGATTCTTCTACACAGCCAATCCCTTGCCAGTGACATAGACATTAACCTTTTCAGACAGCAACTGTTTTGTGTTCACATGTTAATCATGATGGAAAATGGTATCTGTAATCCAAAAACTTTTACTACTCTTTCATATCTCATCTTACTAAATAGAAATAGTATATTTGGAAGACTAATAATGTTGCCAAACTGTAGTCTGAATATTGGCATACCATACAACCCTAAATGTTTGTAATCCTACTAAGACTTTCTACAATTTTGTTCTCAAATATCTCAAAGGTATTAACTAAAGCAAAGTTTAAACATAGTGCTAATGAAGGTCTGAAACAAAACCACTCTTTTTAACTTGAAATGTGAGCTAGTAGTGCAAGTTGAGTGAGTAAGTAAGGAGAGAGAGCATTAGCCAGCCTGTATCACTGCAAGGAAGTCACATTGTATTTCATTTGTCCATATTAAGTTTTCTGGGGCCTCATTCTAAACACATTTAAATCACCACAACTCAACTTCTCCACAGCTGCTTCTGAGTTATACAAATACCTGGGACAGAGAAGCAAAGTCCTTTATACAGGCTCCAGAAGGATTAATCAAATATATTTCTTGAATTTTACTTGTGGTGCTATCATCTTGGCCTCCCTTTACTTCACATGTTGAGTCATTTTATGTAGTCTTAATTTTTAATTCATAATGTGATGAAAACTTTGATCATCACCCCCACATAAATGCTGGTTTATATAATTTATTTTTTATTTATGTTTTAAGTAAATAATATAGCATTATTTTTCTGAATGAAAATAAGAATGTAAGGAATGATTTTTTTTTTTTAAATTGATGCTACTAAAAATAGTCAGTTGAGATATGGGGACCCTTCTGTGTCTTCTACAGAAAGATTTAAGGATTTCATGATAATCAAAGGATGTCTTTCAAAAATATTAAGCTAAATTTCTCTCAATTTTCCCCTATCAGTGATGGCTTCCTTTTTTGAGAATACACACTTGCAAGATAATTCAAATTTGGAAGGCTAAGCTTGTAGCTTGCAGAATGCAAGTTTAAGTAAGGGAGATGTAAGTGTTTGCCTTCTGTTTTTTTAGTATAATTAGATTTAGAGAGGTGACCTTTAGGAATAGTGTTCCTTGCAAATAACATAGTTTTCAGGTTGGTTGCGGAAAGTTACACAAATTACTATGTGAAACAAAAAGTACAGATTAGCATAGATGGTCAGCACCATAATTAATGCAGTTTGTGTTTTGTGTCTATACCTGTGATAGAAAAATGTATCTATAAGACGTTCCATAAACGAGGGGTAGTGAATCATAACTAAGTGCTATCTCCTCTCTCTCTCTCTCCCTATTTTAATTTGTATTATAACCAAATATGGTTGGATTAGTGCTTCAGGCTCAGATGGTCTATAACTGCTGACATTCCAAATGCTGCAACTAAGCTCATAGTGTTCTTAGTTAGAGATTACTGAGTTTTAGCCAAAGTTTGAACTCCTAATATCCTGCATGTTTTTTCATGATCTTCCTTGGGACCTGAGTTAAGAAAATCAGCCACTTCCCAAACACTGTTTAGATGCTGCTCCTCAGTTCTTTCTTCTCTACTAATAGCCCAGAAACATACTTGTTTTCTTGTATAAATCCAGAAAATTGCCTGAAACAGACTTTATTTCTCAGGTATCTAAAGAATGTGAAATTGAAGGTGAAACTTTTTTCTTACATTTTTAACCTCAAGTTTGCCAAATAGACATACGTATAAAGGTTTTCCTGCCTTTCTTGCTTAAGAGAATTTCATGAATAGCTTGTTAGTGAATGAGATGAGAGGGCAAAAGAGGATGATACATCTCACTGTCCCAAACTACTAGAAATAAGAACTGGATCTGGCAGAACATCTTCTCTGTGACAGATGTCTGACATCAGGGATTGGAAAGTAGCGCAGCTCCTATATTGGAATTTCTGATGCAAGAGCAGCTTTAGCTTTGGTCACTATCTCTCTCACCAACCAGATGTAGTAAAAATCTCAAATAGCTTCTGATTGCTGAAAATCCACAGATACCAACACAGGCTGCTGAGTGAGTACTGCTGCTCCTCTGTGCAATGGTCATGTAAGAGGCTTGTTGAGAATTTGTATGGGTCTATTATATGTACCTGAAAAAAACACCATATTTCTATGTTTCAAGACAGAGAAAGTATTTCTGAAGCTCTGTGGAGCTTTGAAAGCCAGTGATTGCAGTTGTAAACTGGGCTGACATAATGACTATTTGCAGTGTGTAGGAAAAGCAGCAATTTTCTTATTTCTGTTAATAACAAATATACCTATTGAGCAAGGAAAGACATTTTCAGTGAAAAAGAGTATTTGTAAGTCCATGGTAAGTATGTGTTGCAGAGAGCTGATTCCTTTCTATGTTGGAATGTAGAATTCTGCTTATAGCAAAAGGAGCTAGAATTCACAAACAGAAAGCTTTGGGCAACAAAGGCAGAAAGAAAGTCTGTCACCAAGAACAGAAGGCCTAGTGATGCTCAACTTCAAGATAAAGCTGTCTCCTGCCTCGAGATAAGGACGAGCTCTGGAATGAATGTTATCAGATCATGTTGTAAACCTTTGCTCTCTTGTAAATCCCTTAGATAACAAATGGTGACTGTTTCTGTAACTTAATGAAGTATTGTGTAATTCTCTTCTTAAAATAAGCTCTCCCTGGAGACCATAACTCTTTCTCCCTATTAGCATGTGCTGCAAAAAACCCCACCCCTAGAATTAGATGTGGCATACTTACCCAGCCAACTATATCCAAGCAAAGAGTAATAACTCCAAGCAGTTTCTTAACTGAAATATGTAGGACAATAAAATTATAACAAAATTATCATGAGCTCAGGAGCATGTGGTTCAAAAGAACAGCAATTCTGATCTAGACAGAATTCTGAAGAGTCACATTGTTTTAGTGTTCGTACACAGCAATGCTTATCATTTACACCTCTGGTTGTGGTCTTAGCTCCAAGGCATATATGTCCAGGCAGTCTGTTGGTGCTCTGTGCCCTGCTGGTGGGGGAGGACTGGAAGGCTGCAGTGGTGGCTGACCTAAAACTGCCCCAAACAGGCACCTCAGCAACCACTTTTGATCAGCACTTGAGGAGGCTTTTGGGCCAGGACCAGCTGATGAAAGCCAGCAAAGGGTGCTGGACATATTGGGCACTAAGAAAATTAACAAGCACTTAATTTAACTACTTTCCTTGGAACTTCAATATTTTTAATTTTCTTTTTTATATTAATATAGGTACATTTTTTTTATCTAACGCTAAACCCACAATGTTATTAACATGTTATTCTTTCCTTACTCTGCAGGAGCTTGTGCAAGCCTTCATTTTCCACTAAATCATTCATATATGCAATTGGGAGACCTCACCTGGAGTACTGCATCCAGCTCTGGGGTCCCCAACACAGCAAGGTCATAGACCTGTTGGAGTGAGTCCAGAGGAGGGCCACCAAGTTGATCAGAGGGATGGAGCAACTCTCCTACAAAGTTAAGAGAATTGAATTGTTCAGCTTGGAGAAGAGAAGGCTTCGATGAAACCTAATCATGGCCTTCCAGTACCTGAAGGGAGCCTACAAGAAAGATGGAGAGGGACTTTTTAAAAAACAAGAGGGAGTGGCTTCAAACTGAAACAAAATAGGTTTAGATTAGATATTAGGAAAAAATCTTTACTGTGTGGGTGGAGACGTACTGGAATAGGTTGCCCAGAGAAGCTGTTGATGCCCCATCCCTTAAAGTGTTTAAGGCCAGATGGATGGAGGTCTGAGCAACCTGATTTAATGGAAGGTGTCCCTGCCCATAACAGCAGGGTTGGAACCATATGATCTTTTAGGGTCCTTCCAACCCAGGCCGTTCTATGATTCTATGGTGTGCTGCTGCATGCATTCATTGTCTTCTACTTTCTGTCTTTAGTTACTGACTTTTATTCAGGACACTGATGAGTGCTAGCTCATACCTGCTTAACTTTCAGTCCAGCATTATCCCATGAGTCATTACATGGACTAGCAAAGAGGAAGCCTTATGGGACAAGTTTTCAAGCAAAACATGAGAATGTTCCCACTTGGAGTTAATCCCAGTGGGGATGAGTAAAGCATTCCTTCTGGTCTGTGTCTGTATTACAGCTTCTGGTAGCCTGACTTTCTGTTGGTGCCTCTGTTAACTATGGCATTCTGGTACTTTCACTTCTACTTTCACTACGTTCTGTCACTGCTTCCTCCAGCCCACCACACACCAGCATGTCTGTTGCTTTTTGAGCTACTGTTGGTCATTCCCTATACAAGATTCACCTCGTCTGGAAGAAAAAAATCTTTTCATCCACTTGAATCTTTACCTATGCAGGCACAAGACACTAGATCTAGTGCTATAGTTAAGTGTCATAATAAAAGGGGAGTCCACAGCCAAAGTGATTCTCTGTAACATTTTATAATCATAGAAGCACTTTGCATTTCTTAGAGTAGTCCTCAGTACATTAGTGTTGTTTTCATATATACAGAAGTTTCTTGCAAATACATGTTACCATAGTATGCACAGATCTTTTAAAATATTCTGTTTTATTGTTTCTTGTGGGGTCTGCTGTGCACTGCCTTGTAAAACAAGAGATGTTGCAGTGATTGATGGCAGATGATTACATCTAGAAAAATTACATGCTCAGGATGGTTACTGCAACCATGTTTCATGAGCAGTAGCACAATGAAATTTTCTCTGTTGAATGACCTGGAACACATAAGGACAAACCATCCACAAATTCACTGTATATATGTCTTTATCCCATGGCTTTGAGTACTACATTCCTACCTGGGACACATAAACTAAAGAATAGCAGCTAAGTCAAGAGCTCCACGTGTTGAGCTGAACAAATAATTACAAATCTCCTATTTAATATTAATGTGCAGTCAAGAAAATTATTTGGTATTATATTTTAGGTAGCAGGTGAGAAAAGAGTAGTTCCCATGTTATGACACAATTTTATACCCAATGACATGATTCAGTGTTCCAAAAATAAGGGATGTAAATTAGTGCCTCATAAGTCAACCAGAGAAAAAGGAAAAATTTTCTGTAGAAATAGAAGTCTAGAAGTGCACCTGTATAAAATTTCCTTGACTAAAAATGTGGAGGAAAAAAAAAGTAAGAACTGACCTACAGGCCAAAAGCTGAAGACAAAGCAAACCTTCAAAATTACATTGAAATAATAAGTAAAGTTAATTTTAGGCATTGAGAATAAAAAAGGACGAAGGAAAAGAGAGAAAGGAGAAAAGACAGTATAAAGATGATTGTGCAATTTATTATGGTTTCCAACTGAATAGCTGAACAAAAGATTGCTGAATTTTAATCCTATGAGCTTTTATTTTGTCTAACTCTATTTTTGATTATCGTAAAAATATGAGAGGCAGCTAGACACATCTTGAGGCAGCTGAAGTCAGCCTTTCTGATTCAGAGGTGTTACAGAGCAAATAAGCCTTTCCACAATATTACAGAAATAGCGTTCTCCACTTGTCTTTATGAAATAAGAAATGTGCAGTTTCACTGTCGTATCTTCGAAGTCCTTGTGGTTGTAGGCAGGCAAAACAATTCTATTGCTTTTGAACCCTCCTGTTTTCTTTAGATATCCTCTAGTTGTTGCTTTTAATCTCTTACTGGGAGTCAAAGGTTTGCTGTTTGGTATTGGGGCATACATTCTGGTGTTGCAGAATATTATGTCATTTGGGGGATGTAGGGCCTTGTACACTCTCCTTTACTTGACAGAATGGTGTAAAAATCATTAAGTTTTCATCTCTCAGATGCTAAAATTTAGTTTCCAGAAGTATTTAGGAAAGGCTGGATTTGCATACAAAAGCTTATGCAAAATGCATATGGCATTTAAATTACTTAATACACATTTCATAAAAGAAAATTAATACTCTTCTCAAGGACAAGGTGATGCAAAACTTAATTTAATTTATGCCCAATCAGAATCAGAGTGGGATAATGGGAAATAAGAACAAATCTAAAAATATTTCCTCCCACTCCTCCCTTCTTCCTGGGATCAACTTCACTCCCAATATCTCTGCCTCCACTGCTGACCCAGTGGCACAGAGGTATATGGAATGGGGACTGAGGTCAGTTCATAATGCTATGTCTCTGCCAGTCCTTCCTCCTCATGATCTTCCCCTGCTCCAGTGTGGGGTTCCACCTCTGAGAGACCACCCTTCATGAACTTCTTCAATGTGGGTCCTCCCCACGGGCAGCTGTTCTTCATAACTGCTTCAGTATAGCCTTTCACGCACAAACTGCTCCAGTGTGGGTCCCATTGGGGGCAACAGGTCTTGCCAGGAGATCTGTTCTATTGTGGGCTTCTCTCCATGGGGCTGCAGTTCCTCCCACACAGGGTCTCCACAGGGTCACAACTTCCTCCAGGACACATCCACCTGCTCTGGTATGGGGCTCCATCACAAACTTTAGGTGGATATCTGGTCTACCATGGACCTTAATGGGCTGCAGGGGGTCAGCCTGCCTCACCATGGTCTTAATCCTGGACTGCAGGGCAATCTCAGCTCCAGCACCTGGAGCACCTTGTCCCCCCAACCTTCTGCATTAACCTTGTTGTCTGCAGAGCTGTTGCTCTCACACGTTTTTACTCCTTTCTCTCAGCTGCTGCTCCTCAGTGTTTTTTACCCCTTGATAAATACCTTATTGTAGAGGCACTACAACTGCTGGTGGTGGACTCAGCCTTGGCCAGCAGCCAGTACATCTTGGAGCTGGCTAGAACTGTCTGTGTCCTACATAGTGGTAGCTTCTGGCATGTTCTCACTGAATATATCCCTGCAGTACCCCACTACCAAAACCTTGCTACATGAACACAATGCAAGCTGATATGTTGTTTTCAGAATACACATTAAAACATTCTCTATGATTTTTTTTCAGTAAAGTCACCCAGAGTAATAGTATCCAAGGTGAATTCATATACTGAGACATGGAATTAGTGTAGTACTTTTCATTCTGTATGTTTTTCAAGGAAGATGACTGTGCATAATACAAAGGGCTCAGCTTAGCACAGTGGTATGAAGTTTCTCAAAATTCTTTTCCCATGTGAACTTCTAGGTACCAGTTCTTACAGTGAACAAAGGAAATGAGGAAATGTACGAATATAAGGAAAGATAAAAGATCGGAACTCCTAATCACTTCTCTCCTGAGGGGTAATTTTGCATAAGGCTACTCTTGGAAATAACCTTCTTTTCAAATGTGAAATTGAATCTCTTTCTCCTGCAATAAATTCTTTGGTATTTATGTTCTATGTATTTATGGTGCTTATGTGTACTAAGTGACCAATACAGTAGATATTGCAGAGATAATCTTAATGGGAAAGAGGAACTGAACAAAATGTTTAAATATGTCTCCACACTTTGACAAGTTAGATTAGTGTAGTGGGAAACAGTCAGAGCTATCATATCAAGAATTGTCTGTGGTTTGTTTTTCTTTCCCTAAGGAAAGTGAAAGGCAGCAGCCTTCATCTTGAATATGATTTGTGATTGCTGCAATGCAAAAGAATAAGTGGAAAGCTCTTACTACCTCCCTGTCCTCAAGTCTTCTTGAGGAGGATTGAAACTGTCAGCATTTGGAGCCAGAAGGACACTGAAAGGATGACAGAAAAAAGCAGCAGATACTAGAAAATTATGTTCAAGAATTGGATTCATTATTAATGAGGCATTGACTAGACAATTTGGAATATTCAACAGGTAAAAGATAAATTAGACTAACAATGACTTTCTAACTCCATATGTGTGCTGTGTTTCCTTTTGCCCATAACAATAATTTGAATGGGAGACTGTGGTAGTTCTTTTCCAGCCCTGTTCCAGTTGAAATTCTAGATTTTCTGTTTTATTCCAACCTTAAATTTAGGCAGTCCCTTGAACAAGCTGGCTCTTTCATTGGGATTAAAAAAAACTGCAAAACCTCTAGAGAGAAGTTTTTGCTGCTTAGCTCTCTTCCAACCCACTCCTGCTATAGGCCTGGACTTTATTTTTCTCTTGGCTTTAACTCAACTAGGCTGAGCTGAAGGACAAAGGACAAAAAGGTCCCTGAAGAAACTGGATACTCTTCATAGAAGAACTATATCAATGTTCCCAAGTTTGACTTGGAAGACAAGTATTTTCCATATTGTAATAAGGTGGATGCTCCAGTTTTCACCTGAGGAACACTCAGGCTCTGAACAGAGAAAGGTCCCTACATTTGGTATTTTACCCATCTTAAGTGAAATATTAATTTGAAAGTTTCAAGACTGTTGAGATTTACATTAATATCTTCCAGACATTTCTACACAAATCCCTGTATTCTGGTGAGTTTCTGCCTTGTCCTGGAAAAGTGTGGCTCCAGCACTTCCTTTTTGCTTTGTTTCTCAATACAGAAAGAGTTACCACAGCAAGAATTCTTGATACACATGCAAACTGTAGCAACCCCAACAAAACTCTATTTTGTTTGTAAGAGAGGATTTGATAGTCCAAATCCTACCTAAAAGAGAGAGAAAGAAAAATGAAAGCAGGGGACAGGATCTCTAATGTGCATGTGACTGCAGATGCTGGAAGCCTTGCAGCCTAGTAGACTGAGCATTAAGAAAAATAATCTGTCAGTCAGATCTGTATGTACAGGGGAAGAGAAGCATCACTGGATAAGGCAGATGGGTCAAATCGTTGCTTAAACTGCTAAATGCTTATTCTCTTAAAGGGTTTCGTCTGATTCCTAACAAGCACGTCTTTCTTCCTGAGGGTGAGTAGATGTCACTTTCAAATAGGGTGTTTATGAGGAATCGGTTTGAACAAGCAATAAAAAAGCTTAACTGTTCAATTTTTATTTTTGTTTCAAGGCAGTTGTCCTACAACCATTTTAAAAGTGAAACAGCAGTGAAGAAGAAACAAAGGAGAATAATTGAAGGCATTACTTCTACAGAACCCTAATGTAACAAAAGTGTCATCTGTCACCAGCCCAGGGCATCTTTCCCTGTCCTGCAGACTGTTCTGTCACACTGCTCTCCCAGCACACCTGGCTTTCTGTCTTCACTTAATTTCTGTCAGAAACACAAGATTTCTCCCATCTGCTGCACTGATTTGTGGGTTACATCACAGCAAAGTGCTAGATTGTGGTTGGTACAAGTTTTCTGCTGGTGTAGTTCCCTGCTGCCTTGCTTTTAGGAAAAGACCCTGCTAAGAGGGAGTTGAGCCTCTGTAACTCTAATGCTGCACAGAAGCTGCTCTGATTTATATAATTTTTATAAGCCAGCTGCTGGACCTATTAAAGCACAGGAAACAGGCCACCAGTTTATCCTACAAAGGTCTGAGAACACTTGGCGATATAGCATGAGGAGAGGAGATGGACAAAGGTAATAATTTCATGACCTTATAAAAATCTGATAAATCTGATTGGGGGTTTGTGTAAGAGAGAAGAGGACCCTGGAGCAGCATATGAGAAGTCATGCTCCTAAATGACTGAAAATACATGGTGAATGCTGGGTGAGCATTGCTGAAGAAGCAGAGAGTTGATTTGGAAATTATACCTGAGCTATTTTCTGCTTCTTGGAATACAAGTGGAATTCAGGGAGATTTCATGGATCTCAGACAAAAAGCAAGGAATGTCACACAGCAGATTGGAGACTTCCCTGTTTCAAGATTCTAAAATACTTTTAACAACTTTGGTACTTCAAAGGAGAAAATTTGGTTGATGTTTCAAGCAGACGAAGAAGGGCACAGTGTTTCGCAAGGTTAATTGCTTTTGCGGCTCACAGAGGAAGTGAAAAGTGATTCTTGCTCGACCAGGTATTTAAAACATAATTGACTAAGTTAAAGCTAAGACTTTCATTTGCAGTGAGGAAGTTTCCTGTTTGCACTCTTTATAAGCATATAGGAACAGTGATTTCATTTTGTGTTACTGCAGGGAAATACTTGAAAACATTCTTTTTTACAATGCAACTAATTGCAATTTTATGATTCTTGTTATATAAGCAGCTAAAAAGAGTTAATTAAAGATATTTTAATTAATCTGACTTGGCATATTTAAAGCCCAGCAGCAATATATTTGTATTTACTGCATCTAATTATAGTTATAGAAATTAAAAGGTAATGATAATGCTAGAAGCCACTCACCAAACCTCCAGGAGGGGGATGGACTCAGGGCCCTGACATCAATTTAAGCAATGGATTCAGAATTAAGCCTTTTGACATAGACATAAATGGAAAAAAAAAGTGTTTCAGACAAACTCAGTGAGATTTGTTAATAATGAGCATCATCTTTCACAGTGTGTCCAACAGTGACAACTTTGACTGCTGGACAGTCTTTGTACATGTAGTGAAAATTGTCCATATACAATTCTGATGTCTGTATCATGGCTAACTGAATCATAGAAATATCCAAATCTGGCTTACAGGGTTGAGACAAAGCAGTAAATCTAGCAGAGATTGTTACAGTTGTAAAATAAGAAAAAAAAAAATTTAAAATACTTGTTGAATAATTTCCTTGGATTTGGACCTGCAATTTAAGAATTATTTCTGTTAAAACCTAGAATTGAAAAGGCTGTGTCAATGTTGATTAGGGTCACTAAACCATTTATGAAATGTATACACTTGTCTTACTACTTTCTTCAATTAATTGGTAGTTAATTGGCAAACCATCTTTATCTGCAGGGACAGTGAAAAAAAAGCTATCTGAAACATTCATCTGGACAAACTTGAGAGTTTTGTCTTTCAAGGTATGTGACATGTTAGATCCTTTTAATTTTTACCACCATGCCACAGGTTATTGGGGATTTTTTTTGTGTGTGAGTAACTCTTGGTCTTTTTATTATTTATAAGCAGCTGATTAGAAGTATTCATTACTGAAAGTGAATTTTAGTTGAGGTTGTTGGAGCATGTAAGTGCACATCTGCTCTTGTTGGCATCAACATCATTCTTCAAAGCAATTCCCTTCAGCAAATAGTGATATTTAAACATTAAAGCTGAACATTGAACAGCCACAAAAAACCCTTCCAGTAAATTAACAGCCTGAAAGGAAATAGAGATTTTCTTCAGTGCTCATATGGATAATCAAACTAATATTGTATGTATTAAGAAATTCTTTTGTGTTACAGTGATTAAAGTAGTAGTCCCCATCAGCATTTAAATTACAGCTTTTAAAAGTGAAAGTCAAAATATTTCTGCCTATGTGGTACAGTATTTCTTAAAGAAAATATATTCTTTCAGTTTCATGGATGAGATCACTGAGGTTTAAACCATAGGCAATGAACATAAAAGAAAAAAATTATTAAGGCAATGGTACACAAACCAACTTCAATACAATCCTTCATATCTGTTACAGAGAATAACAAAAATAATTGCTCCACAATGGAATACGATGATTGTTCTATGGTTAGCATTATTGCTGGAAGCAAAGCAACCCTTTAATGTAATCTCGCAGAAAAATAGTGTTCTGGACCATGATATGAAAACTCCCAAGCAACCATTTCTTAATCACAGGATTATGCCGTAGTTAGGAAATGAAGAATATATGAAATAGATAAAGATCACTTAATTTACTTACCAGTGTAAAAAGTTTATTAACTCCATAACACACTTTAGTTAAATAACATAGTAATCCTTGTGATAGGTTTTTATAACATGATATAATGATATAACAATATAATATATAATGATATATTCATTCTGTTAGGTAATTGTAACTTACTATTTCATTGACTAACAAGCATCCTAGACTTGTCAATGTAACAACATAGCAGCAAAATCATGTTTTTAGTTTCCTTATCAACTAAAAAGAAGTCACCTTAACCTTTCTGGATAATAGGATAACTATGGTAGATCATGGTACAATTCCCTCTCCCTAACTAAGCATATGTGAGTATGAAAATATATGAGCATGGATGGTGAATGTGCATGGGAATTTTGGGGATCAGAATAGATGAGTAGGGTCTTTAGGCTGCAAGGAAACAACTCTTCTTGTTATAGCAAACCTCTGTGTGTGTGAGAACCTTTTGTCAGATCTGTTACATCAGGGTAGTGCTAAGAGATGGACCAGGACACTCTCAAGAATGGCAAGAGGAGAACAACCATTCTGTTTTGCCATTATTGCATTCTCTCATTCAGGTTTGAAGCAAGGCCTTGCTGTATTCAAAAGTGGAAGGAAAGAAGATCCACAAGGAAAATCATGAGAAAATAATCTTATTAAAACTATGCCTTAAAATTCTTTCAATATGTATCATCAGAATGTTGGTATTTATAAAGTGCTGACACCATTTTCTTTTGATGCTTTTGATAAAAAACCAAAGCAAAACAGAAACAACAAGGATTACTGGTACCCTAATTTCCAGAAGATGTAAATTTCAAACATTTTTTTAAATGAAATTTTGCAATTCTGTGATCAGCGTTTCTATTGAACACGTATGATTTCCCAAGAATTCATTCATCATATTCAGAGACAAAATGCAGTCATTTAAAGCTTAATCTAACATCTAGTTTTTGCTCAACATAATCAGTACTGTTCAGAAGAAAAATTGTGGCAATTGTAGAACATTAACAATTGAAATTAACATTGACTTCTTTATTCCTCCTATTTTCCCCTTTTCTGTAAATACTGGAAATACTTATTCTTAATTTTATGAACACTTTGATTCAAAAATTTAAAATGTTGAACTCAGAGACCATTAATGCTTTTGCTTGCTAAAATACATAAATACTGAAAAGTTTAGATAATTGCCATGCTAGCTTTGTGGATTTGCCACGTAGAATCCCTTTCTGCACAGAGCTCTAAATGAAACAAATACCTTGACTATGTATGTGAATTATTCTATGGCATTCTGGGTGAATGAATATGTCTTCGGACAAAAAGACCCTGGAAGTTTTGTGTGTTCTTAGGCAAGAGCTTTTGAAGTAAGGCCAACAAACTACTTAAGTGTCAAAATGACATTGAATACAGAGAAATTAACATTTTAGGACTGGAAAATTTTAACAAATGAACTTGAAAGGAGGAAACCTCAAACTGATAAAATACAAAAGGAGAACCAACTAAAGAAATTCTTTATTTAAAGCTCAGTAAGCAATATTAGTATAATTGCTTGCAACATCATTATTTTCTAAATTATTTTTATCTTCCATGCTGATATCATTTAAATTCACAGAAACAAAATGAGAACAACTGGGAAACTACTGATTGACTAGAATCACTTTGGATTTTATTCCTTAAGGGCGCTTTGTACCTTCAGCTGCCATGGAGCTTCAAGGGAAAAAAGAATGCTTAGCACTGTAGTAATTATTTCTTTCTCATGCTGTTAACAGAACCTACAAAACCCAGTATGAAGTAAAAGGGAAGACTGGGAGAAAAATGGTTCAGAAGTTATAAAGTCAATACTGTATACTGCAGTATTAGAAAATGTGTGCACATTTCTGGAATACATAGTAATTTTCTCAACAGGAAAAGAGGTTGCTGAAGTAACAACATGAACATCCACTGCTGGGAAACCAAAACTTCTGACCTTGGAATTTTTATTTTGCTTTATTTTTCTACTTTGTTATTGTGTTTTCTTTTTCCAATGACTTAGCAGTAATTAGGCCTACTCTTGTTGCTCCCCTAACATTCACCAAACCTAAACAGCCCACAGTTTTCCCTAAAGAAAATCAATTCTATTTTTTTGTATCTGTTGAATGTGTAGTTGAACACATTTTCTGTGACTCACTTATCACCACCAGTATGGAAAAGTTCACTGTGTCATGAGAATGACTTTGCTAAAGTTTGTCTTCTCATAAAACCTTTTGCTTTGGAGAGGAAGAGGAGGGAGGCAGCAAGAGAGGGGAGAAAGGAAAGAAGTGAAAGAGGAGTAAAGGTGACTGAGAATGACATCTCAAAGAAAAAAAAAAAAACTTTATTTCAGCTCCTAAGTATCTCTCATTATGAACTTTACTCTTTTTTCCATTTCTTGTCTCTTTTATTTTTTCAAGTATTACAGGATCATTTCCTACCAATCTACGTCCTTCTTCAGAAGTGCAGTTCCCACATGTTCTGCATGGGATTGTGTTGGTTCTCTTCTCTTTCCCAGCAGGACCATGATGAGCCTGGATGATATCCCTAGGAAAGGTTTCAAATATTTCCATGCAGTGAGTGATGATTATTTAAGGACAAAGCTAGAAGAAGGCATTTATAGTTTCTCTAGTTAAAGAACAGGGATAGAATCCAGGAAAGAAAAGCATAAATGCTGTCATGGTCTGGTAGAGTTTGGGTGCAACATCCATTACCTAAAATTGGGTAAATAATTCTCTGGAGAGTTTTTGAGTATTGAAAGGCAAAAAGCAGTTCTTTAATTATGGTGCTGTTTGTGGACAAAAATGTATTGTACACCTTGTTTGCATAGGCCTTTACAACTTTATACTAACATCTAATTATAATTTTCCATTTCTAATTAAAACATTCCATTTCTAATTACAATACTTAATATTTGGACATTACCTCATTGGTTACACCCTATCAACTGCACTAAGTTTGTCTATCTTAGTCTATAATGAATCACACTGGTTAAAGCAGAATCCCATAAACAGCCATGGAAGAACCAAATGCTTGTGAAGTGATGTGATGGTGTATGGGCCTCCAGAACACAAGAATTAGCTAGTCTGCTCTGAGACAGAGAGGCCAATAAAGAAGGACAGAAGAGACTTACTCTATTTACTAGATAAAAACCAACAATTGTTGACATATTCAAGGACTTTGACTGACCCAAACTGCAAACCTTTTTATCTGCAGTGCTGTTGTGTACCCAAGTTTTAATTCAACATTTGTGCATTTGATTTTCCATGTTACATGTAGTACTTAATATTTATTTTTATCAAAAGTAATTTTGATGATCAAAGTTCATGTAATTTGTCATGTCTTATCCATATTTTGTCCTTCAAAAATTAATACTTCCTCCCAGGTTTGATTCTTCTGCACACATTTCCTTTATTTCATATATTCAAGCTATTGATGAAAATGCCAAACAGAACCAGATCCCAGGTAGAACTTTGCAAATTCCACTTTAAGTAACTTGATGGATTGACAGAAAGCCATTGGTGCATTGGATTTACTCCAGTTTTTTAACCAATCTGCTGTTACTCATTCAACAATGTGCTATAATTTACTGATAAAAGAATGCTTCAATGTTTGTTATAATGAGACCCAGAATTTTGCCAACAGTGCCATTCTCCTTCACTAGTGGTAGTGAAATTTGCTGGTTAATTCATTTTAAACCACTTTTTGTGGAGGAAGTTTCTCTAGCTTGAAATTCTGAATTATCAGTTCCATATATGCTACAACCTGTTCTTGTCTTGAGCTGCCTTTTGTTCCAGGAGCTCTACTGAGCAGCTCTCCAAAGCACACAAATAACTACATATGCATCTTCCTCAGTCACAGGGAGGTTGTACTTGCTTCTCCTGACAGTATTTAAAAGGAAATTTTTTTATAATGCATCCTGTATATGCAACATAGGAATTCTATATTCCTAAAACTCTATGCTGAAGAAAACCTGAAAAACAAAAGCATTAGAGAAAGATTTTGGAGTCAGAATCAGAAAAGCTCCCAAGGCAGTGAAACCCACTGCTTCATGCTATGGGGCTCTCTTCATTCACAAGGAAAACAACAGTTCAGGTTCATGCAGTACTCTAGTTCTAGCCTGATCAGTATCATCTAGTACATGTATTCTTGAGTAAGGATGCTTTTGCCACAGTGAAGCTGCTGTCACCAGTGATAAAATTTATAAATATTAATGTGTTGCTTGTAGTAACTCTAATCCACATGTAATTCAAACTCTTCTACCATGTTTTACCTGAGACAATGTAACAGTAAGAAAGAGCCAGTCTCAGCAGTTTATAATGTACACTGATCACCAAAATTTGTTTTACCCAACTAAAAAGAACAAAACTGCTGGGAGACAGATGCTATGATAACTTTCACAATGAGCTCCACATATTAGATGTGCAAAAGTTTGCCTGAAGTTTGCCTTTACTCATAATGACATGAGAGAGTTCAATCTAAGATTTAATTTACCTTCTTGAAGACTGCTAAGGTGGCCTCTGAATTTTTCCATCTGTCCTCAAAAAAATCAAAACGGTGATTCTGGCAGGATCAGTGCCACATATTTATGTAACAAGCTGATGCGAAATTGTTAAGGACTTGACATATGCATATGCCTACTTGTCTAAAAATTCACTGATAAAATATTTTTTCTTTTCCTTTTGTTGATATTTCACTTTTATCATCCCACTTCATTGCAAGTTGTCAATGTTGTTATGGTCAGTGAACAAAAACACTTACTACTCTTATAAATTACATAAAAAAGGACAATTTTTTGGTGAAAATGCAGAAATCCATCTGCATATTTTTTTCCTAAAAGTTGCTAGATGAAGACAGAAGAGATGCTAGCATAAAAAAAATCTGTGCATTAAAACATGGTACATGACTAACAAGGTACATAACAAAGATACAATAAATTCCCCATGACATAGGTATAGGCTAAAGTGTTTTAAAGTTTGGGCATGTTAACTAGAGAACTATTTATAACTTTGAAACTAATGAGTTTTTTTAATGTAAATTCTAATATTTGTATATATAAAGGCTTATTCTTCCCCTTTC